>JAGDQO010001179.1:600000-776635 GCA_018342035.1 Solanum appendiculatum
AGATGAGAAATGTCCATATCATGGATAAGCATAGCGGTACATTCCTTGACCACTTATTCAGACACCCCTAAAACAAACTTACTCATCCTTGCCCTAGGATCGGTAACCATAGTAGGAGCATACATAGACAATTGTGTGAATTTCAAAGCGTACTCCTTCACACTCATGTTTCCTTTATGAAGGTTAATGAACTCTAGCTCCCTTGCTTCCCTCATCTCAAGGGGAAAGAACTTATCAAGGAAAGCAATCTTAAACTTCTCCCAATCAAGAGGACCCGTATCAACCGCCCTCTCATCTTTCCATTGGTTGAACCAAACTTAAGCAACACCCTTAGTTGATAAGCGGCAAATTCTGCCTTTTCCACCAGCGTCACACCCATGATAATTAGCACCTTGTACACCTCATCAATAAACTCTTGAGGATCTTCCTCAACCTTGGAACTATGAAACTCCGTAGGATTCATCCTAGTGAAGTCCCTCACTCTAGATGCCGCCATACCCACATTTGGGTTCACGGGGACCACAACCTCCCTATTGGCTTGAGCCATCATTGCCTGGGAAAAGAGCTCTAAACTCCGCATTAGTTGCCTGCTTGGCCAAAGGGTCGACCGAAACTTGAGAAGCTTCTTGAGGAGCTTCTTGTCCCTCATTCTATCTTGCATTCCTCCTAGCATATGTCCTTCGAGTTGCCATATCCTTAAAAGTATCGGATAGGGATTAGGAGAGAAATTTATAGAGTAAACTCTATCACATGACTTTAGAGTGATGAAAGAAGTGGAGTTTCCTAAACATCTTATAGCCTCTCATTCATAAGTGTGGCATGCTTCACACTCATGAACAAGACTCTACTCGACATGGATTATGAGGCATCCTAGTACCTTTCGAAAACCTTATGCTCTGAATACCAAGTTTCTCACGACCTAAAGTACCCCCAAGACGTGACATGATGTATAAGACCCCGAAAGGCCCCATACAAGCCACTTAGCATACATCATACAAGATAATAGTAGTTAAGAGTTTAAAAGACAATTTCATAGTGAAAAGAGTTTGACAAAATTACGGAAGTCTTACATAGTCTCAAAGCCATCTAATGAACCAATAAAATGAAATCGGGACGTAACACATACAAGTTCTAAAGTAAATTAAGTAAAACTATAAATGAGGCATTGTCCTCAAAGTATGAGGACTCACCAGTTCTTCAAATCTCTAATGCAATGAACTAGCCACGAATGGATGGAGAAGAGCCGGATCCTACATTATGAGAAAATGTAGGCAAGAGTATGCTTTAGTACATAAAATGTACCAAGTATGGTAACTATGCATAGAAGTCATAAAATCATGCTTAAAAGGAGATATACATAAAATACAATGACCAAGCTAAATCGTAAAGCAACAGGATGGAAAACATTAGTTAAAACCATGGTGAATGCAAGTAAATCATCTTAGAGCCAACATACTTGAAATACCTTTTTGGAAGTAACATTAGTTAATTATGACAGAAATTACCCTTAACCGACATAGACCATGTGAGCTATAACATAGAATTCGGTGTCTACCCCACATCGAAAAGAGGTGTCCTTACTTACCAAGGTAAGAAAAATAGCTTCTGGATTAAGTGGATCCACTAGCTAATATCTATTTAAGACAATCATCCTATGGTGGAACGTAGTTTATGAAACATGGGTAATCGTCACTTGTCCACTCGATGCTAAGCATAAATCCCACAGAATAGTAATAATTCATAATTCATCTTATCATTAGTTGACATGGGTAATCACCTCTTGTCTTATCATTAGGCGACATGGGTAATGACGCTTGTCCATTCATTCATGGAAGGCACATCAAATAACCAATCCAAACCAGAGTTCATTAGAATAGCTCCTTATTTCTTGATTCAAGTTTAGTTGAGAAAACCTTTCAACCCTATTAATCCTTTATGTGAGAAATCCTTTCACAACAACAACAACAATGCTTCATTCTCAAAGAAACTTAATTCCTCATCAATTTCATAATTTAACATGCATATCTTCATAAAATTCATCTTTTGATCATTCTTAAACTTCATCATGGAATTATAGCTTGGAAATCATAAATAATGCATGGGCTAATATAAATTCCTCTTAAAATCATTTGATTTTCCCAATTCATGCATAAATAAACATAATTCAATCAATTAGATCATAATTGGAAAGAACCCATAAGATAGAAGAAAACCCTAAATTCAATTGGAGAATTCTAACTTGTAAAATTGGGGAATTTAGGAATCCTATGGAGGAAAGAACTCCATAGGTGAAAGCCATCATACCTTGGAGTTCAATGCCCACAATCAATGGAGAATTAGGATACTTGACTTGAAACCCTAGATCCTCTTCTTCTTCAAGCTTTAGAAAGAGAATTATTTGAGAAGAAAACTTTGGAGTGATTTTGAAGAGTGATTAAAATGGGAAGTTTTTAGGCTTAGAAGACTTATATAGGGTCTAGGATTAGGAGTAAAGCGACTTAGATTAGGTATAAGTCAATTACGAAAATATGAAAAATCCCATAAAAATAACTGCCAGATCCCCATCTACGGTTCAGACCTACGGTCCGTAGGTCCAACTACGGACCGTCCTGGTCAATCGTAGAAAGATTCAGAGACTATTCTATTTTGGAATTCCAATGAAGGGACCCATGTACTATTCGTAGGTCAACTGACGAACTGTACATGGCAACCGCAGATTCCAATTTAAGGCTTGAAATTTGACCAAGTCTGGGAGAGACCTACGAGACCTATCTACGACTCCTACATGGAATGACGGGCCATCCCAGTGAACTGTTAATAGGATTTTGAAACTTGGCATTTTAAAATATTTACTCTGCCATCTACGGTTCCCACCTACGGCCCGTAAGTCAACCTACGGTCCGCAAGTGGCTTCCATCAGTACTGGCACCAGTTTTGAAAAACCAAAAATTTTCCTTCTTTTCAAATCTGAGGTGTTACAATCACCAGCCTCAAACCACCCTATGGGTGATCTTCATCCCCTCCCATAGAGTTCATCAAATGGTTCCATATCAATGCTAGAGTGATAAATGTTATTGTAGAACTCACATAAATGAGAGAATTGATCCCAATTTCCCCCAAAGTCAATTAAACACGCTCTCAACATATCTTCCAATACCTGAACTGTTCTTTCTGACTGACCGTCTTTCTATGGATGGAAGGTTATGTTGAAAGTGAGTTCAATGCCCAATGTCTCATGCAATTTACCCTAAAACTTTGAAGTAAACTCAATGCCACGATCTCAAATGATAGAAAGGGGCACCACATGCAACCTTACTATTTCATTCATATAAATCTTGGCCAATTGTTGAGAATTGTAATCCACTCTGACTAGAATAAAGTGGTTTGATTTAGTCAACATGTTTACAATGACAAAAATTGACTCATACTTCCCTAAGGTCATAGGTAGTCCCACTACGAAATCCATGGCTACCCTTTTCTACTTCCACTCAAGAATAGGCATGCTCTAAAGTAAACATGCAGGCCTTTGATGTTCATACTTCACCTGTAAAAAATTCTGACATTTAGAAACATACTCAACAATGTCTTTCCTCATTCAAGGGCACCAATAAAGTTGCCTCAGATCCCGATACATCTTGGTGATACCCTAATGAATAGAGTACCACAAACCATGAGAGTCTGCCAACATACTCTGGATAAAGTCACCAACCCGAGGAACACAAATCTTTCCTTTAAAATTGAGCACAACTCCTGCATCGAGAGTGGCATCTTGGGTCTCCCTAGACATCACCTTACCTTTGAGCTTAATCAATTCCACATCCTCAAGCTTCTTAGCCTTGAATTCCTCTATGAAGATAGGCTTAACCTCAATACTGGCTAACACTCCACCCCTCTCAGAGATACCCAACCACATGAACTTAGATTTTAGAGTCTGAATCTCTTTGGTCAAGGGTCGCTTATACACCCCAAGCAAGCAAAACTACCTAAGCTAACCATTTTCTGGCTCAATGCGTCTTCCACCATATTGGCCTTACTTATATGGTATTGAATGGTCACATCATAATCCTTGAGCAACTCCTTCCATCTCCTCTGTCTCAGATTCATATCCTTCTGAGTAACCACATGTTGTACACTGCGATGATTAGTGAATACTTCATACTTTATCCCATAAAGATAATGCCGCCAGATCTTGAGAGCAAACAATATTGCTGCCAAATCTAAATCATGAGTGGCGTAGTTTCTCTCATAGACTTTCAACTGTCTGGAAGCATAAGTTATAACATTCCTTTCTTGCATCAACACAAAACCCAAGATGCAATGTATCACAATAAATAATGAAATCCTTTCCTTCAACCGGCAATGTCATGATAAATGTTGTAGTAAAAAGATCCTTGAATTTTTGGAAATACTCATCACAATAGGAGTAAAATGTTGCACAAACCTGCGGTAGTAACTAACAAGACCTAAAAAACTTCTAACTTTTGTCACTGAGTTAAATCAGACCCAATTCTTAACTGCCTTAATCTTTTAGGTATCTACCATCACCCCTTCTTTAGAAACCACATTCCTAAGAAAGGCAACCAAGGGCAGCCATAATTCACACTTAGAAAAATTAAGCATTGTATAGGTGATTTGCATGCTCCTCCTTTCCTTAGGAGTAAATCAACATATCATATATAAACACAATCACACAAGAATCCAAGAATGGTTAAAACACCCCATTCATAAAACTCATAAGCATTACAGGTGCATTACTCAACCCAAAAGATATCACTAAAAACTCATAATGCCCATACCGGTTACTGAAAGCTATCCTAGGTATGTCCTAAGGACTAATATTTAATTGATGGTACCTCGACCTTAAGTCAATTTTAGAGAAGATAGAAGCACCTTGCAACTGGTCAAACAAATTATATGTACGAGGTAAGGGGTAATTATTTTTGATGGTGACCATATTCAATTGTCGGTTACCTATACACATTCTCATACTACCATCCTTTATCTTTACAAACAACATAGTAGCATCCCAAGGAGAAGCACTAGGATAGATGAATCCCTTATCAAGTAATTCCTAAAGTTGAGTATTGAGTTCTCTCAACTCTATCGAAGCCATTCAAAATAGAAGAATAGAAATTGGGTGAGTTCCCAGCTCCAAATGAATATAAAAGTCATGTCCTTATCCGGAGGCATACTAGAAAGATCTATAGGAAACACCTCCAGAAATTCCAAAACCACAAGGATAGACTCAACACAAGGGAACTCTACACTAATATCTCGAAGATGAGCCAAGTAGGCCAAACAACCCTGCCCTACTAATTTGCTAAGCTAAAGGAAAGATATGATCTCTAATGGCTTAGGCTTGTACACCCCTTCCCACTCTAATCTTTCCGTACCAGGGATCTCTAGAGTCACTGGTTTAGCATTATAATGTAACATAGCAAATGAGGAGACAACCAAGTCATACACAAGATAACATCAAAGTCCATCATATCTAATAGGACTAAATCTACCCAAGAACGCGATCCCGCGAGGGTGAGCTAACCCCAAAAACCCGTCCTCAATTTGGATTGCAGGCAGACCTATAAGCAACACAAAACAATCATGATACACATGAGTTACCACTAGAGACTCTCCAACTACGGTAGCAACATAGATAGGGGTATCAAGGTTATCACAAATCAAATAAAGTCCTAGCATAAAATTACTCTATACATAAGAATAAGTAGAACCCGGATTAAATAACACTATAGCCATTTAGTCACAAACAAGAATAGTACCTATTATCATGGCATATGATTCCTCAGCCTCTGGTCTACCCAAAAAAGCATAACACGAAGCTCTATCATCATTACTGCAACCCCCTTTACGGGCTGCCCTGCTCCTCTCCCTGTATTACCATTTCCTCAGCCTCCATGACCTCCCTATTACCTCCTCGCCCACCCTGTAGACATCCTCTACCAATATTACCTCCATCCACTAGAACCACTACTATAGATTACTGCTGAACCTGACCAGCCATCTGTCTACAAGGGAATGTCCTCTTAAAAGTGTCCCGAATCATCACAATTAAAACAACCACGGCCAAGTGAGGGCTTGTTGGGTGATGCATAAGAAGTCCCTTGACCACCTTGAGTCATAGACTACTACACAACCCGTGAATTACAACCCATAGAAGCAGACAAGATGAATATACCTGCTGATTGGAACCCAAAGAATATGAACCACTATAGTTTCCCACATTTCTGGACCTCTTAGCCAATGCCTTGGCCTGTCCAACCTCTCTAACTCCCTCTACCCTCTTTACAAAATCAGTCACTTTATTGAAGCTTTTACCTACAGAGGTCATATGCACAGAGGAAACTTGTAAATAAGAACTCAAACCTTTGGCAAACAAGCAAATCCTCTCTTCTTTAGTGTTTACCAACTATGTAGTATAATGGGAGAAAGCATGGAAATTAGCCTTATAGGCAGCCACAATCATGTTGCTCTACTCAAGAGCCATAAACTCATATTTTCTCTGATCATCCTTCTTCCGATCTCTCAAAGTAACATGCACAAATTTATCCAAGAATAAGACATGAAACGGTGTCTAAGTTAGTGAAGGCAAGACTGATGATCGACATTCCACAAAATCTCTCCACCACTGCTTTACCTAATCCTGAAGCTGATAAGTCACAAACTTACACCATATTGTTGCACGATACCTAACTTATGTAGCCTCTCATAACAGTCCAAGATGAATTCAAAGGAATCCTGACTCTTGGAACGATGGAATAGTTGACGCTTTAAGCTTCAAAAAACATGGCCAGTATCTCATGTTCGGTGCCAATCATCACAAAGCCAAGTAATGAACATAAAAGTGCTTTAGTGCCCGAGCCTCCATCCATCTTAGAAATCGTAGTAGCAACAGGACAGGTAATTGGAACCTGAGTAGCTTGCACTGTGGGAGTCGCTCTAATACCTGCTAATTAACTCAGAAAAGCTAATACATTTTGAACAACCTCACCGTCCATAGGGGGAAGACCAACAACCCCAACCTATGCTCTGACCTCTAGTACAACATCCTCTTTTATATCTATCTCAACCTCTTCCTCCACATGATCCTAGGGTGGGGTCGCTTCTCGGGTACATTCTCTGTCTAAGCTCCACCTCTAGCGATTGTTGCCCTTCATATGCTCCTACCCCTAACTCTGCCTCTTTCTCTACCATGTCCTCTTATTGTGGGTTCAACTGTTTGCTTTGTCGATGGAGCTACTACCCTTGTACCATTGCGTCTAGTATCAATCATCTATGGAAAAATGAGTGGAATAAGTTAAATACCAATTGAAATCAAGTTATAGCACGAGGAAAGAAAAAATAGAGATTTTTCTTAAAGATATGTAGCCCCATGCACAAAAGTATAGACATCTCTGTACCATTCCCTCAGACTCTACTGGACTCATTTTGGTATGAGAGATGAACAAACATAGGGCTCCAATACCAACTTTATCACGACTTAAACCCTCATGAGTGGCACCCACACTAAACCACCTGGTCGGAGAACTAACTACTAACCCAAACCTTAACCCAACACATCATTTATAAAAGAAGTTTATCATATAAAACTAAGAAAATTAGTTTTGAAACATCCAAGGATTGAATCCCCATAAACTCAATCAATAGACAAAACATTTGCAGAAATAAAAACACATAAGAGCTGAAAGTCGTGGTATGAAAATTCTAAACAATCAATGATAGGAATTCAACCCCAAATATGTAGGAAACATAAGCTAATATTCTAAATGTCTTTGCCTGAAATGATTGACAAGAAAGGATAGAAGAACCCATGACAACCGGAAGAGTAGCTCACTTTTGGATTCAAAGTCACATTTCCTTCAACTGAGGTCTCGTATCAGCCACCTTAATATGCCCTTTGCTCAACAGGAAAAGAGCAAGTGTAGTATCAGTACACAAACCACAATGTACTGGTAGGATCATAAGGCTAATCAAAACTATGAATGTAAACAATTAACCACAATACATTAAACACATTCTAACACACATAAAAATGATCACATATACATAGTCTCCCGGTTACAATATCATGAAATCAACCAATACATGGATGCCTGTCCCATATGAACAAAATTACAAATGCTCGGTCCTCTCATGGAACCACAAATACACATACCCGGTCCTGTCATGGAATATACACACAAATTGTTAGTGTACTAGTGGGATACCCGAGTTGACCGGAGTTATTAATAATACCAAGCATGGTACCTGAGCCAATCGTTAGTATTCCTATATCACTGAGCCAACTAGCAATCATAAACAATCATTCACAATCACAACACAAGGAACAGTGGCACTTCAAACCACAAGTAACATAAACAAGTTCATTGTATGAGATTATCAACATGTTGTCATTTCATATCTTTCAATATGTTTTCCCCAACATGCATTGCACAATGATATTATAAAGTAGTAGACATGCATACATACATAAAATGAAAAACATACAAGCATCACCTACCTCGAATCCAAGCCCCTTGGAAACTCTAAAGAACCCGAGCTTTTCCCTTTTGAAGTGCCTTGACTTGTTCTTGGTCTAAAATAATAAATAAACACAAGAATATATCACAAATGGCCTAAATTTTATCTAGACTATAACAAAATTCTAACCCCGGGCAAATTCATGATCGTCCTCCCGAACTTAGGGCTTTTTCCACAGTGAAATCAAGTCAAAAATCTCCCCCAAGAGTACTATCTTAGATTCTAAGGCTTAAGAATCAATTTACAAGATTGGGAAGTAATTAAATAACCTTTAATGATGAATTTCATGGAAAATTAAGTATGAACTGCCCTAATTCGCCCCTTTCAATTCCAAGAACAATAACACAAAATAGGAGGTTTTGGAACTTTTTTTGTATAAAATCCCGACTTATCCTATTATAGTAGCCCACCCACTATAGCAGAACTAACCCCGTTATGGAACATGCACATGCCCGCTATAGAGGATTCCTCTTGCTATAGAGGATTACACTAACTTCAGAGATTTGGAAATCCCTGAAAATCCCATTTTTCACAAATACCTTTGTGATGACCCTGAAGGTCATTTTTAGAAACTTTTGGAAAATTACCATTTACCCATCTTGATAGTTGCTTTAAGTCATGTTGGGTCAGTTTATGAGGTTAATTTTGTATCGGGACTAAAAAGTCGTGATCTTTTGAAGTTTTAAAATTTTTGATAGTTTTAAGTTGATATAAGTGACTTTAATCAACATCTAGAGCTACGAGTCTCGAAATGTAATTTTGTCAATTCAGCTTTGAAATGCAAAATTTGGTCTAGGACTGTTGTTATTTTTAGTTTTGAAGTTTTTATGTGGATTTGAGATCTTGTGCTAGAAGTTTAAGTGAATTTAGGCAAAGAATTATTTTTGATCAACATTTGGAGTTCGGCCACTCAGATTGGAAATCCAACTATCTCGTTGGATTCAGGAGGTGATTTTAGGCCTAAGTAAGGTGTTGGTTCAGATTTTAGAGGTTCTGAGGGCATTTTAGTCTTTCTGAAAAGTTAATTTATTACGACTTTAATGGGTTCCGGTCAAGGAGACCTCGAATCCATGTTTTGACGGTTCGTTGAGTTTGGAACATCAAATTTAGTTAGGTAGCATATCTGGTCTGTGTGTACGGAATTTCAAACGAATCGTGAGGATCCTTTTAATGAATGTTTTTTTGCCTTGTGTTGATTTTTTGCTATTAGTTGGTTTCATCCTTCGGGTTTGAGCCTTGTCCGCATTCGTGAAGGGTAGGGTGGCCTAGCCTCTACATTCACGAAACCCCGACAATGATTATGGAATGCTGAGTTGTTGACCTTTGCATTCATAGGGGCCAGTCCACATTCAAGAAGGGTCAGGTCATTTGGTCTTCTTGATCGCGGAAGGGTGGTCATGTTCGCGCAGAGCATTTGACCTGACAATCTAATGAAATTTCCTAAATCGGGGTTTGTTTCCCATTGAACCATTTTTGAACTTTGAGAACTCTTGCAAGGCAATTTCAAAGGGGGTTTTCAAGAATTAACATTTGGGTATGTGATTTTAACGCCAATCCTCAATTACTCATTTTCTTCTCCAGGATTTTGGCATGAAATCATTCTTTTTGAACTCAAGTTTAGAGGACCTTTCTCACGAAATTATGTTTGTTATTAAATTGGAATTCTAGTATGATGTTAACTCATATTTCAATTTCGATTTCACTTGTGAGTTACAAAATTCTTGGTTGTTATGATTTTCTATAAAAATTATGGAATTACTTTTAGCCCACGGGAATGACTTTCCATGTCATTGTGGATCCGGTTTCAAAAATCAACATTATAGGTATCAATGTTCATTATTTCTTATAGGGATTGTATATTTGATTAGTTTGTTTGGATTTGGAGGCTCATCATAAAGGGATGGCTCAAGTACCAAGTTGATTTTATTTTGTTTTAATGCAAGTGCACTTATTTAACCTTTCGTTAAGTGTATTGAACCTTGGATGCCTTGTTGTGTGATTGGAAGTAATGGGGAATGGTGAAGGTCTTTGTATATTATACTTGGTATCAAAAGTTGCTAGAATATTAGTAATGATCATGTGGGGAAAAATGAATTCACTGATATGATAATGTGTGATGTACCACAAGTGACTTGGATGGTTATATTGACTCACTTTTGATGATGTGCCATGATTGTGTGTGAGTTGGTTATTGATATCATCTTCCCATTATGCATATGAACATGCCTATTTACATTGGTTCTAAACCCTATTATGAAATTTGTATCCTTGATATGCCGATGGAAAATGGTTCCGATGATTGATGTTTATTCCAATGAGAAATAGTTCTTGCAATTGATATTAATGCTGATATGAAATGGTTTCAGCGAGTGAATTATGCCGATGGAAAATGGTTTCGGCAAATGCATGGAATGATATGTTCCCCAAGGGTCCTGTGTTGCTAGGAAATGGGTGTGTATCAATAGGACAAACATGCATCACTCTATATGACATTTACATTACATTGCACCGCACCTCATCATCATTTTTTGACCTTCATGAGTGAGCTTTTATGTTTCGTGGTTATATGAATCTGAAAGGTTGTGATGATGTTATAAAGACTCTAATGTGTGAATTATGATGTATTACATGTATTGTGTTGTTCTATTACTTGTGAAACTATTAGTATGGGTTGGTAATGATTTTCTATGCAGGTTGTAGTATGTGGAGGTTCAGATGGTGTGTTAGGCCACTTGTGTTCGGTATCACTTTACTTAGAGTCAGCTAGGGATGCTTGTTGAGTACCGTTGTTTTTTTTATAGTCACTCCATTACTTTCTACACTTGTATAGGTTACGAGCCCAGATCGTCTTGATTACTTCTCAATCTTAATCTAAGGCTTGCTTTTGGTGTTTGTGAGGTAGCTACTAGTCATCTCAATAGATGTCACTTACTCTTTTATTATGTCCTTGATCTATTCTAGATATGAAGACATTCAGACTTGTACTTTTTTGAATCTGTTCTAATACATAGTGACTTGTACACGTGAGTCTAGATTTTGGGGAAGGTTGTGTTATGTTATGAGTTTTGCATGCGTATGTTATGTTTGATTCTTAATTTCTTTCTTACTTCCATATTTACTCTTGTCGAGGGTTGAATAGGTTGAGCTACCTCGGTGGGATAAGGCAGGTGCCATTACGTCCGATTTTTGTATTGTGAAAACCTTCTTACCTTGACATCCCAAACTATCCCCTTCACGCCAAGATTGATTTCGGGAGTTCTACTCGCCCGAATTTGATTCTGTGAAGCCCTACATGCTCCTTAATGTCTTGGCTACACGCAAATATCAACCAATCCTAGACATTAAATCCCACCCTCTTGCGGATGGCCCTAGGCCACATCTAACCTAGATTCCGTCTAAGGCTAGCCTAACCTAAAATTCTTAAGTCACTGCCTGAAAAATAAAATTCCTTGTGGCCTGATTTCTTTCACCATTGGCCTACTCATTATGACCGAAACGGGTCATTACAACAGTGGACTATTTTTTTTTAAAAAAAAATTGGATTGAATTTAAAGGTGAATCAAATTAAGATATTTTAAGTTAGGATCATATTTAAATTGGGAGAAAAAAATTCACATAGGCACTACATAGGAAATAGAGGCGCAGACAAGGAAAATTGATGGTTCAAAGGTACTATATGCTTAAAATTAGATTATAGAGATAAATCTGACGATAAAATATAATAAAATATAAATATAATTATTTTTCTAAGAGTACAATCAAATCTTATCCTTTTATATCTTTTTTATGGATTTTATCTAATTGTCCAAATACTCCCTCCTTTTTTATTTGTTTTTTTATTTTCCTTATTAGCCCATTCAAAAAAGAATGTCGCTTTTTTGTTAATTCTTTAATTTCAACTTTTCACATGACATGTTAAGATCACAAGATAAAAATGCATTTTGATACATTCTACATATATTTAGATTAAGAGTATAAGATTAAAAAGTCTTCTTTACTTAATCTTTGATTTTTATAAAACAAAAATCAGAGAAAAAAACTTAAACAAAGAAAGTAAAAGCTAAGACAAGTAAATTTAAATGAAGGGCACACTTCTAAATTATAAAGTAAATCATAATAAAGGATGTTGAATTAAGAAACATGATGTTTCAATTCAAACTTGAAGAGTTTTACCAAAGAAATATGACTTACTGATTACTAGAAATTGACAATTAATTAAAACAACAAAAGCTAAACTTGAATAAAATAGTTCAACATTTTCTACCTATGGAATTGAAATAACTTAAAGGGAAAAACATTGATTTTCTGATCCATGTGATTTTTTATGTATAATAAAATAACTTCAGCTTCAGCACAATATTCTTTAATCGCTCGAGTTAATCACCTTTTTGTCCTTGCTGCCAGCCTCAGACTTTCTTTCAATTTTAACTGGTACAGTTAAAAAATCAATTAAAATTAATATACATACGAAACTATTTTATTTTTATTTGGCTTATAATTTTAAGTATTAAAAAGTATTAAAAAAAAAAGACTTACGAAAGCTTGGATTCTGCTTAAGCATACGCAAGTGAGGATCCAACGGCAGACCCTTAGCAGAAAAGCTTGGATCATACAACCGATTTCCAACAGGGCTACGTTCAAATCAACAATTATTATTAGTATTTTCACAACTAAACTATTGTGTTTTCATATTGTACATATTAAACTCATTATTTTAAAAAATATTTTGTAATTCAATATACTTTAACGAACTGCCACATAATTAGCACTATATATATATATATATATTAAAATCAGTTTAAAAATAAATAAACTGATTTTAAATTCTTGGAATTATTCTAGTTTTACCAAAAAATAACAAGGAATGTTACCTGGTCGCCCGTGGAATTTCTCCCTTCCTCCTTTTATTTTCTTGCTCAACACCTTCTTTCTATAGTAATTTCATTAAATTGAAAATTACATTTTATTTTATTGTTCTAAACCATTCTATATATTGAAAATAATTTTTTCTTAAACAAAATTAGACCAATTAAATTATTAAAAATAAATTAGGAATGAGATATACTCTTAAAAGATAAGATTCATGATGCATCATTGACATATAAGCGCGTGCATACCTAGCCTGCATTTATTTGCATAGGAAAATAGATTATAAGTAGTATTTCATAGTAAAAGAAAAATTATTAATTCATTAGCAACTCAATTAAGAGATATAATTATAATAATGATAATAGTTATTAAAAAATACCATGAAATCATTCATTTGTAAATTCTCTGGTATTGGAAGAACAAAATGCCCAGTGGGGTTAGCACTACTTTCCTATACCAAAAACAAGTAATAAAATTGAAAAAAGACATAGATTGACATAATAAATAAAACACATAATAAAATTTAAAAAAATTAAATAGAGGATGTCAAAGAAACATACCTCTACAGGTACATATGAAGCTGAGGCAGTTTCAAGATTAAGATTCTCATCACGTACGTTCCTAAAATTAAATAAATAAATATAAAATAAATGAAGAATAATTTATTAATAATAAAAATAAGTCGAGATGTATTTGATGATGTTGACAGAATTGTTTGCAGCTAAATCTTTCAAATATAATATAAATAGAAAAAATATATGAATAGCCCATAAAATAGAATTAAAATGTATAAACATAATGCTTGATAACATTCACATTTTAGATTTTAAAAGTATGTTTAAAAAATCTAAAGTGTAAAAAATGTATTTAGTATCTCTTACACTTTAAGATAAGGTAAATTTTAAAAACTCATTCTGACATATATATTAAATAAACAAACAAAGGAAAAAAGTTATGATATCACCAAAAATGTATTTGCATAACATTTTCTTGTATATATAAATATAAATAAAATCTCTAATAAATTAAAAATATATGTACATTAAAAATATAATTTTCTGCAAAGAATTATTTCGATTAAACAAATATTTGGTTATGTAATCAAACTTACTTATGTAAAAAGCAAATAATTAATACCTGTTCGACATGGTTGCGAAGTTTTGGTGACTTTCCGAATTATCATTGGTTTGAGACCTAAATAATAAGCCAGAAAAAAAAATTAAAATTGTTTATTTTGGTGAATATATTAAATATTAAATAGGTAAAACACAAAAAACTAATTTAGATTATGCTTTAAATATTTGATTTTTCGATAATTTTTTTAAAATTTTTTGTGACAATTGTTGATGATAACGAATTGGGTGGCTATTGATAGTGGTCATGATTTGTAGAAGAGGTTGTGCAGTAATTTTGTAATATATGTGGCAGATAAGGGACGATTGATGGTAAAGGTGTCTAGGTTTGGAAATGATAGTAGCATTATAATGCTCTAAATTAAATTTTAAAAATGAAAAAGAAATAAACTTACATTGTTGAATCAAAGAAATATGAGAGAAAATCAAAGAGCGACAATTTCACAGACGAACAATTAGAAGAACTCACGGCTGAGTATAACAATAAGCAGTCATACCGGTCTTATTTATAATGTTTGAAATTTAATTTACTTTCCATGTTGATTAATTTCTCGAGATTTACTTACCTTAATGAATAGAATAAATAATAGACAGTCAAACTAAATTTTAATAACTTAGTAGTTGTGTAAAGCTAAATATTCATAGTAATCATAAGAGAGAGTCGGAAAAATAGAATTTCTAGAAAAAATCATGACTTTATTTTATGGTATAATAGATAGGAATGAGAACCAAACAATTCATATTTGGAAACAAAATTATTATGGTCCTAAATATTTCGATTAACTAGTTTCTAATATATGTGTTAAGTCTATAGGTTAATGTTATGATATATTGTGTATATTTCAACTATATAAATAAGCTAATTGACTGAACAATATATATTCATAACTTTTTTCAGTAAAAATGCTCTATATACATGAAATTAATATAGCAAAGAGATCGTCTCTCTACACTTTGAAAAGAACAAAAAGTTTGATAGCAATACATAAATATTATATACTTTCGGCGACCATATGTTTTAGCATTTGAAAGGTTGATAAATCAGCTTTAAAAATATGAGCATTTGGGTTCTCTTTCATGCCAATTAGTGTGTGTGTATATATATATATGCCTCTAGTCAACTATATTTATTGCATCTAAATTCATAGAATTTTTAGATTTGACTCCCGTCACATAATTTATTGTAACTAGTTACATATAACTTCTTGATTTGCCTCTAGTTTGCAATATTTATCGTACTTGAATACATTTAATTTTTAGATTAAACTCTTTTATTTGATGCAACTTTAATATATTCGATCTTTTTATGAACTTCATCTTACCTTTCTAATAGTTTAAGCTCTGATCGATCTTCTTATTTCTTTGCATAATAATAAAAATTCAATTTTCAATGACGGATTAGCAAAATATCATTTCAAAAAAAAAATTACAAATGATAGGAGTGAGACCAAAATGTTAATATTAGGAAATGGGACAATTATGCATTCTGCTCAACTAGTTTACAAAATTTCTACAAAATGTATAAGTTGTGATACTTTATACAAAATATACATATACAAAATCAATGTATATATATAGTGTATATTTGTAGTGTAAATATTGTATATATATTTCGATCATATTGATAAATTAGTTGACAAAATGCTACATATTCATAACTTTTTCAATAAAAATCTCTTTTACATGAGAGATTAATATAGCAATAAAAGTTGGCTCTATACTCTAAGAAAAACAAAAAATCTCAATGATCAATTGTAGAGAATGATGAACTAAAACATAATCGATGAACAAACTATCCCCTTCAATTTTTCTTTTGCCTATTTATCATTAATTATATTGCATAATTCTTTTTTAGGAATTTCATCTCGTGAAGAATTCGATCGAAATTCATTTGTTCAAGTTTATAAAAATATATATGTCATGACCCGATT
This sequence comes from Solanum appendiculatum, assembly GCA_018342035.1. Classification (NCBI taxonomy): domain Eukaryota; kingdom Viridiplantae; phylum Streptophyta; class Magnoliopsida; order Solanales; family Solanaceae; genus Solanum; species Solanum appendiculatum. The sequence continues at coordinate 616,469 of JAGDQO010001179.1, forward strand.
CCACAGGTCATGCTGGCACCTACTACAACCCACAAGTAGATAAGCCAATCCGTACCCAGAACGACAAGTAATGTGTATGAGGGTACAACTACATAGAAATAACACTAAACAATAAAAATAAGATGAAAGGGGAAGCAAACCAAAATCTATATACAAAAGAATCCCTCCCAGAACCTGGAAGTCACGAGTAGAGAGTTGTCAAATAAGAGAATACAAGTCCCAGAAGTGGACCATGACAAGCCGTCTTAAAGGCAAAAGACAAGGTAAACACATGTACAGAAGGAGGCAGGTTGATCTAGGAGGCCAAGTGCTCACCCTGGTCTTCGATCCCCAAAAGCTACAAAAGACGGCACGAACGATCACTTCTGATAGCTGGTACTAGGACCTGCTTTATGAAAAGGATGCACAATGTAGAATGAGTACCAAAACAAAGGTACCCATTAGGCATCACAGGCCAACTGAGCAAGAAAGGTAAAAGCAATACAAAAAGGTAGAATCTAGATACAAACAGAGTTCAAAGAGGATATGAAAGAAAGCACACGAGCATATCGAAAGTAAATCTGATACAGCTAAACTAAACCTAACTTGAACCCATAAGCCCAGAAGGTACACTCATGCATACGTTTAAATAAAACTCGAACGGACCCCCATAAGCCAAACAGGTACACAAAATAGCTAAGTCTACAGAGAGAAGAGTAGCACGAACCAAAAGTCGGGCTCCCAGCATAAGTAACCGTCATATCCAGTCAACTCCCAACCCAACTAGCAAGAGTGACAATCAATCTAGGCCGCCCAACAAGCTAGTCCACTCTAGGGGCGTAAGCCGTCCAGCTAGCAAGAGTGACTCGAGGGCGTGTCGACTCCTCAGATGATCTCAAGTAGGCTCCAAGCCACCGTGGATCAACGTCCACTCACAAAGAATCACAAAAGGCTCCAAGCCAGAAACACACCAATCCCCAAAAAGCACACAACCTCCGGTAATGCATCAGAGCCACAGAGAGAGGTAGAGAAGGAAGGAAGTATGCAAAGCTATGAAAATACCTAGACTAAGGCTCATACTATCATAACCAAGTCTGTTATTCAAGTCTACAAGGACCTAGTCCGTCTGAAATGAAGTCGTAGACAAAAACAATGTCACAAGGCTCACGAGTCTAAGGCTATACTAGTCTATCCTAGACAAAGGCTGAATAAGCTCAATAAACAAGTAACAATTCATATAGTACACCACAGCATGCAATAACACATATGAACCCCCAGCTAGCATGGTACTAAACTCGAAACAATACAAATCAACCCTAAAGCATGGTATCTAAGAAGAGAAGTAGGAATAACTAGGAACCTGCCCCCAATTCACTCTAATCATAAGAATTTACGCATTCAAGCTCAATCTAAATAGATAGGAAGTCGTAGCATACCTGTAAGATGACTTCACATGTTTCAAATCACAAGGCCAGAGCTTTTCCTTTCTGAATGGCCTCTAAACGCTACCTTGCTATCAAGAATAAGATCACAATGTCAGTACAGTCGTTTAGACACCAAAAACACATAAAAAAGAAACGGACAATTTTAGAGTCAAATGGGAATTGTGGGACCCATGCTGGAATTCTCAGAATTTACTCCAGCAAAAGGTCATAAGCCATTCCCGAGCCTATATTAAAAAATTGAACACAATTCAGGGCTCGGATCAACAAACAACTGCAATATGCAAAGAATTAAAAAATAGCTAAAATTAAAGAACCGGGACAACAGCTAAATGGCCAATTTCACCACTAATGCAGGTCCATAAACACTTTTCGATCACACCACAGTGTAGCCACAACCTCCATGGATCCATCGGACTTTGAATCGCCAATTTATGAGCTATATTGAGTAAAATATCGCACTTTGAACATGGAGCTTAGCTGCTAGTCGCGTATGTTCTTATAAATAAATACAGACCATAGATGACGTTCGCGAATGTGGCCAAGGGATAATCGAGGTCCCGCAATCGCGTCATGGACCATGCCAATGCGTCCCCCTCGAATGTGGCCAGAGCCACGTGATCGTGGACCTAAGGTCGCCTGACCTCCACGAATGTGGCCAAGGGCCCGCGAATGAGCAAGCCATTTCTTGCCTTTACCAGCTAATGTATATCAGCTAGTTTTTGCAAGTTTGAAATTTCTTATGAGGCATTTTGAATTCATTTGGAACTCCATGCATGCAAATGAGATATGCCAACCCAAAAAGTTTGATATTCCATTCTCAACGAGAAATCAAAATTACGTTATGAGGTCATCTCGGCAAAAAGTGGGTCCCACCCCCAAAATCCGTTTTAAGCCAAAATCCACAAGGGGGCTCAGAACTAGCTCAATAGCCTCGAGATCCAAATGAAGGGTTGTCCTAGACCAAATTCAGCATTCTGGATCTAACCGCAGTGACAGAATTCCAATCTGAATCATTTACTCAGAATGTTGACTAAAGTCAAACTTAAGCCTTAACTTGAAAGCTAAAATTTCTAATTGGACAGACTCGCACTGAAAGCCTGGGGAGTCATTCCGACTATGCTACTAGCCTAAAATAACCTATCCGGAGTTGATTGAATCATCAAAATTAGATTTTAAGGTCATCTTCTTGAACTTTTGATCAAAACTGACCGTTAAAGGTTCAAAAGCTCCAAAACAATAAAACTCACATAAAAACCAAGTGAACAACCAGGTGACCAAATTGTTAGTCCCAACAAGTCATAACTGACCTGGGGTCACTATAGGAATGCTCTAAACAACGAACAAGAGGCATAAACACATAAATGACCTTGAGATCATTACAACATCCACTACTAAAAAGGACTTCCATTTGTGAAAGTTAGAGTCAAGAAGTACCTAAAGGCTCAAACAAGTAAGAAAACTACTCTCGCATATCATGCTTAGTCTCCCAAGTAGCCTCCTCTACTGGACGATGCCTCCAATAGACCTTAACCATAGGAGTGGCTCTCGAACTCAACCGCTGCACATCTCTAGCTAGAATGGCAACTCGATCCTCCATAAAGGTCAGACAGTCATCCAACTCTGTTGTATCATACTAAAGCACATGAGACTCATCAGGAACATACCGGCTCAACATCGAAACATGGAATTTTTGGTTGATAGTTGAGAATACTGGAGGCAGAGCCAACTCATATGCAACCTCACTTATAACAGTGAGGTTAAGGAGATCACAAATATAGAGTTGAATATTAGAGTGCAGAAGCAATAATAGAAAAAGAAAACAAAAACTAATTAAAAGATACGGGAAATTCAAAGGAAAGTTCCAAGAATTTCAAAGAATTTTATATTCTATGTCCTTGAAAAGATCCAAGTAACAACATATAGATTTATGAAAGAAATATAATGCCTTTACTTGAGAAAATGAATCAAAATAATAGATTCGGATCTTGACCGCTTTATGAGTAACTAAAGACAATAATTAGTATAAACTAATCATCTTCTAAAGAATACAAAAAAGAAATCACAGATATCGCAAGAAGAAATTACTTTATACCTTAAACTATGAAACTAGTAAAGGTTTGAAGATAAATTCTCAAAGAACAAATCACACAGGTTCAAAAGAACTCTCTCAAATATTATTAATATCAATCTAATGTGTTTTTAATTAATGAAAAAGAACCTCCACTTATAGAATAAATAAGTTCGCTGCTAGCCCTAATAAAACCCTAAAAGAACAATCTAGAACTTAATAAAATAAAACCCTAACTTGGGGGCTAAGGTAAAACTAAAAACCCTAATAGTTGTGGCTGAATTAAGGACTTTGTGGGGCCCTTGGTCATGGATTTTGAGCCCCTTCTGGGCTTTATTGGGCTGCAGATTTTAGCTTCACTTAAGGGCTAAAATTGGCCTCCTTTTGGATTGATTTTAAGCCTCTTTCTGCACCACTTTGGACTTCTTCAAGGCTGAAATTTGGACCCCAATATTCCTCCTCTTGGACTTCAACTTGGGCCACCAAATAGTTGTAGCATTTGCACAATTCATCGCTCCTGAGCTTGAGCTCTTCTTCCCCAACAAGACACCTTGGGATCAATTATTGAAGCCCGTTGAGCTTAGCATTAAACTCCTTGGTTTGGGATCTTGTTATGGGCCTCGTTGGTGTTTCTAAAGCTTCATCCTTGTCCTTCAATGAAGTAAAGCGTCCTTGGATGCTGTCATTCCCCTCTTCTTGAAGAGAATTTGTCCTCGAATTCAAGTCTGCATCAAAATGGGAAAGATTAGAAACATTATAAGTAGCATTAACTTAGAACTCACTAGGAAGATCAAGTTTATAAGAATTGTCTCCAATCCTTTCAAGGACTTTTTATGGATCACTTCCTCTAGGATCTAGCTTGGTCTTTCGTTTGAAAGGAAATCTTCCTTTTCTCATATGCTCCCAAATCGAGTCTCCAAGTTTAAAAGCAATATATTTTCTTTCCTTATTCCTTTGCAATGAAACTTACTTATTCTTCTTTTTCAATTGCAAGCCTTGTTTGTTCATGAATGTTCTTCATCACATCAACCTTCTTCTTACCATCAACATTAGAAGAATCATTAATAGGCAAAGGTAGAAAGTCAAGGGGAGTAAGAGGGTTGAATACATATACAACTTTTAAAGGAGTCTTACAAGTAGAAGAACGAAAGGTCTTATTATAAGAAAATTCCATAATAGGTAAGTAATCTTCCCAAGAAGCCAACTTTTCTTTCAAAACAGCCCTCAACATATTTCCTAAAGTTCTATTAACCACTTCCGTTTGCTCGTCAGTTTGTGGGTGACAAGATGTAGAAAATAACAATTTAGTTCTCAACTACTCCAAAGAATTCTCCAAAAGTGACTTAAGAACTTGGCATTGATCTTAGGTGTATTTATATGCCTTTTTATGAATATTTTCCCACATATATCTTGCGTTTTGAGAATATTCTTCAAGCTATTGTGTTATGTTTGGTGTAACTTGCAATGAACGCACACTAAGATATGTGATTAGATTATGCAGGAGTTTTCGAAGATAAATGGAGACTATGGAGGAGAGCACAAAGAATGGAAGCTTGGACACAAATCGATGAAACAAGCGATGGATGAATGGAAGGAAAAGAGAAAGATAATAAAGATCTGGGCAGTGGCGCATTGGTGGCGCACTGCCCCAACTACTAAACTACTGAAGCAGGGGCCTGGCGCACTGGCAACGCACCGTGCCAGGCCAAAAACTTCTGAAGCCCCTTGCTGGTGCAATGATTGCGCGGCACCCCTAGGTGCTGCCCAACTTTTGCAGTGAAATTTGATTAAATTAGGACTCCATATTAGTCTAAAATTGGGAAACTATTTATGAAACTCTATAAATATGACCCTAGAGTTAATTTGTAAAGGGTTGACTACTTTTTGGTGTGTAAGAGCAAGGAATTACAATTCATCATAGATTTCAATTCTCTACTCCTTCTTTAAGTTTGAATTTGATGAAAACTATTATTTTTGAGTTTATGAATATCATGAGTGGCTAAAAGCCTTTGTTCTAGGGTTGTAGCTATGGATTATTGTTGAACATCGAATTGCTTTTGAATTAATTACTGGTTATCTTTCAAATTACTTTTGTGTTCTTAATTTTAGTATTTTATGATTGACCACCATAGAAATAAACATCTTGTCTAGTCTTGGACTCGAGAGACAAAAAGATAGATAGAATAAAGAATATTAAGAGCTCGATCTAACTTAAACATAACTTGTTTAAATTTGTGTTTAGGAGTGACATCTGGAAGAACACCAATCTTGGTTACAAAAGAGAATGAAATATAAATGCTCGCCATTTAGGACTCCTATCCCCACTCAACGATGTAGTTACACAGTCAATTGGAGTACGCGATTAGAGGTCGGGAGACCATGGTCATAAAATCAACCTTGTAAATCAGTAATTTGATAACCTTAGTTAATTCATTGCCTGAGACGTGATACTTGAAACCCAAAGCATGTTGTAGCCCTGTAATTGGCTCTTACTTATTTAACACACATAAAAGTCGAAGTCTTCCTTATTAGTTAGTTTAATAATTTAATTGATCGCATTAGTAGTAAATTTTACCCATCTCATATTGATAATACTTTCTTTAACTTGTAGAAATAATAAAATTGATATAAATTTATCATAAGTCCTTTGGATTCAACAAGTCGGTTCTTAAACGAACTATATTACTTGCACGATCACGTACACTTGCATGTGTAATTGGGAGCAACAAGTTTTTGGCGCTGCTACCGGGGACTTTAAAATTAATTTATATTTAATTTGTTTACGTCTACTAGTCAACTGTTCAAGTTCTAATAAACTTGATCTTAGCTTTGTTATTGCAGGCACTAAAAGCTACAGTATGGCTCGGAAAGGAGATCTTGTTGAACTAGACGACAACCTGAAAGAGCTCTTCGACTATGAAGAAAACTGGCGAACCAAGGGCAAGAACATGAATTGGAACTAGGTCTCCAGTGAAACCGGGAGGAAAACCTGGCTCACGATCGCGAGGAACGCATGGAAGAAGAACAACTAGAGGTACTGGCAATGATAGCTGTAAGGCTAGTCCATGATGTGGCAGTCCCACTCACCACCAATGTTGTATCGAGTATTCGTAAGCTACCACCGGGTGGTAGATTTGAGCTGAAACAAGCGATGGTGCAACTCATTCATTCGACTAGGCAATTCACTCGTCTGCCTCCTGAAGATTCCCAAATGCACATAAGAATTTTTCTAGAAATAAGCGACACTTATATTCCGCATGGGGTGTCAACTGATTATGTGTGATTGACTCTCTTCCCATTCTCACTATTGGGAGAGGCAAGGCAGTGGCTGGTTTCTGAGCCACCCAATTCCATCACCACATGGGAATAGAAGTTACTTAATCGATTCTTCCCATCTGGCAGAACCGCAAGGTTAAGGACTGCAATCTTGAGTTCCAAGCAGAAAAGTGGCGAGAACATGTACCAAGCTTGGGATCGATTTAAACAGATGTTTCTCTCTTGCCCGCATCATTATCACGCAAACGAAGTACTAGCCCACACCTTCATTGAAGGTCTTGAATTTAATGCAAGGGTACTACAGAATACTACAGCAGGTGGGCAAGATTTAGAGAAGACCTATGATGAACTAGTTGAACTCTTAGACAAACTATCAGAAAGCAACTCGGATTGGAATGGTGATATGTAAAGGAATACAATGCAAAATTCTGCAGGAATGTTAGAAGTGGATCAAGCAACTGTGTTAAATGCAAAGTTGGATGCTTTAGAAAATCACATCACCACGCAGTTCAAGAATCTATCAATCAAGCAGCAACAAGAACAGGTAAATAGGTAAACCAACCTCAAGGATGGTGTGAGGTTTGCGGTAGTGGAGAGCATGTGGTTGAATATTGTGGATCAAATCAAGACTTTATAAACTATCTGGGTAATGCACAAAGAGGTGGAGGCATGCAGAACTACGATAATACATTTAACTCAAGTTGGAGGAATCACCCCAACTTCTCCTATGGTGGAAATTAAAATTAGCATCAAAATCAGGCGCAAGGGCAAAACTAATACTGAGCACAAGGGAACGGGCCACAGTATCAATATCATGGGCAATGCACTAATTAAGGTACAAAGCAAGGCGATAAATGAGGAGTTGTTTTAAAAGCTTAGTACAAAGATAAATATAAAGGTGGATAAGATGGGAGAAGAGTTGAGAAGCACCAAGTTGTCGTAGAAAAATCTGGAAAGGCAGTTTGCACAATTGGCTAATGCTATAAATTTGCGTCCATAAGGAGGTCTTCTGGGTGACACGGATCCTAACCCAAAACAATTGAATGCGGTGAGTACAAGAAGTGGGTTACAACTAGAAGAGCTAGCCCCAAGGAAGAAAAGTCTTGAAATAGTGAGTGGAGAGAAGAAATTGGAAGAGGTGGTACAAAATTTGAATATTGAGAAGGTTGTTCCTCAAGTAAAACAACCTCCTCCTTTTCCATAGAAGTTCTAAAAGCAAAATGAGGATGAAAGCTTCGATAAGTTTCTCTCTCTCTTCAAATAAGTTCACATTTATCTACCTTTGCTTGATGTTTTGCAGGGAATTCCTAAATATGCCAAGTACATGAAAGAGATAGTGGCGAACAAGAAAAGACTAACCGAGTACGAAACAGTGGCACTCACCGAAGAGTGCAGTTGCAGAATTTAGAATGGACTACCCAAAAAGTTGAACGATCCGGGTAGCTTCACGGTACAAATCACCACTGGGCAAAGTGTTCATGCCTGGGGGTTATGTGATTTGGGTGCTAGTATAAACCACATGCCGGCATCCTTGTAAAAGAAACTTGGGTTGGGTAGTCCAAAACCAACCACTATCATCCTCCAACTTGTTAATCGATTTGTGGCAAGGCCGAAAGGAGTGGTAGAAGATGTGTTGGTACAAGTGGAGTCGATGATCTTTCTTATGGACTTTGTTGTCCTAAATTTTGAGCCCGATCCTGAAGTTTCATTGATTTTGGGATGGCCATTCTTGACCACGGGGTCAGCATCGATTGATGTAGCAGCTCGAAAGTTGACCATGAGAGCTCATGATAAGGTGGAGGTATTTGATGTCTATAGAGCTTTGAAATTGCCTTCTGTCTATGAAGAATTGTTTGCTATTATGATTGTGGATCTAGCTGTAGAATCACATTGTATTGCTTCCAATGATCCCTTGGAAAGAGTATTGGTGGGACATGACATAGATGGAGATACAAAAGCTCAAGAGATGGCCACTTGTCTTGATGTGGCACTAGTTGGAACGCAAAGAAGCGTATTAGAACCACTAGAGTGAGTGTTGGGCCCTCTACCCAGACCCTCGATTGAAGAGGCTCCCAAGTTAGAGTTGAAATCTCTACCAGCTCACCTAAGGTATGCATATTTGGGCAACAATGAAACTTTACCTGTGATACTTTCTACAGAACTGTCTGAAGCACAGGTTGATGTATCATTGATGATTTTGAAGTGAAGGAAGTAAGCTATTGGGTGGCAGATGGCAGATATTCATGGGATTAGTCTGACGTTGTGTATGCATAGAATCTACATGGAGGAAGATCATAAGCCGAGTGCACAACACTAACGTCGGCTAAATCCATTGATGAAGGAAGTGGTGAGAAAAGAAGTGATCAAGTGGTTAGATACAGGAATTGTGTACCCTATTTTCGATAGTAAATGGGCGAGTCCTTGTAGTGTGTACCAAATAAAGGTGGTATCACAGCAATGCAGAATGAAAAGAATGAGTTGATTCCCACAAGAACTGTTACCAGATTTTAGGATCTACAAGGACTACTGGAAATTGAATGATGCCACGAGAAAGGATCACTATCCTGTCCCTTTCATTGATCAAATGCTTGGCCGCTTAGCGGGGCAAGAGTACTATTGCTTTTTAGATAGGTATTCCGGATATAATCAAATTTTGATTGCACCTGAGAGTCAAGAAAAGACCACTTTCACTTCTCCCTATAGCACATATGCATTCAAGAGCATGCCATTTGATCTTTGCAATGCTCCTTCCACGTTCTAGAGGTGCATGATAGCTATTTTCCATGATATGGCGGAGGACTATATGGAGGTCTTTATGTATGATTTCTCTATCTTTGGGAAGTCTTTTGAGATATGTCTTCGAAACCTTGATAAAGTATTGCTCATTGTGAAGATACCAACTTAGTGCTTAATTGGAAGAAATGTCACCTCCTGGTTAGAGAAGGCATAGTTTTGGGTCACAAGGTGTCAAAACAAGGACTTGAGGTTGATAAATCCAAGGTTGAGGTTATTGAAAAATTGCCCCCTCCAATTTCTGTCAAAGGGGTAAGAAGTTTCCTTGGGGATGCTGCTTTTTACCGGAGATTCATCAAAGATTTTTGCAAGACTGCTAGGCCTATGTATAGTCTCTTGGAGAAGGAGGTGAAATTCAAGTTCTATGAGATTTGTTTAAAATCTTTTGAGATGCTGGAGTGGAACTTAATTGAAGCTCCAATATTTATTGCTACTAATTGGGAGCTACCATTTGAACTCATGTGTGATGCAAGCGATGTGGCAGTAGGTTCAGTTTTGTGACAAAGAAAAGACAAAGTGTTCCATTCGATCTATTATGCAAGCAAGACCCTTGATACTGCTCAAACTAATTACATAGTGACTAAGAATGAGATGCTAGCTTGAGTATTCACCTTCGACAAGTTTAGATCGTATTTGGTAGGTACCAAGGTTATTGTTAATACGGACAATGCAGCTATTAGGTACTTATTCAACAACAAGGATGCCAAGCCAAGGCTGATTCAGTGGATATTGCTTCTCCAAGAGTTTGACCTTGAGATCAAAGACCGGAAGGGTACTGAAAATCAAATAGATGATCATTTGTCAAGGTTGGAAGATTTTTCTCATGTACATGAACGGGAACAAATACGTGAAGAGTTTCTGGATGAACAGTTGATGGCCTTGGACCTCTCCCAAGTACCGTGGTACACCGATATCATGAATTTATTGGCGAGTGGAGTGTTCCCACCGGGCGCAACAACCTACCAAAGAAAGAAGCTGACACATGATGCTAAATTCTATATATGGGATGAACCATTATTGTTCAAACAAGGAGAGGACTAGGTAATGAGAAGATGCATTCCGAAAAATGAGGTCAAGCAAATGCTCAAGAGTTGTCATGCAAGTCCTTATAGAGGGCACCATGGAGGAGAGTGCACGGCTCACAAGGTATTGTAAACCTGCTTCTTTTGGCCCTCTCTTTTTAAAGATTCTATGGCTTTATGTAAAGGGATGCGACCAATGTCAATGGTTGGGTACTATATCGAGAAGACATGAGATGCCACTAAATAATATTCTTGAGGTGGAAATCTTTCAAGTGTGGGGTATTGACTTCATGGGTCCCTTCCTACCATCGAGTGGAAATCCATATATTCTTGTGGCAGTCGATTATGTATCAAAATGGGTTGAGGTTGTAACTCTTCCCACGAATGACTCAAGAGTGGTGATTAAATTCATCAAGAAGCACATTTTCACTTGTTTTGATACTCAACGGGCGATCATAAGTGATGGAGGTAAGCATTTCATTAACTATCTAGTGAAGAATCTTCTTGGTAAGTATGGTATACGGCATAAGGTAGCTACAACTTATCACCCCGAAACTAGTGGTCAAGTCAAAGTATCAAATCGTGAGGTGAAGCAAATACTACAAAAAATGGTGAATGCGCACCGAAAAGATTGGTCGGAGAAGCTTGATGATGCATTATGGGCATACAGTACTGCGTATAAAACACCAATAGGGACTTCTCCCTACCACATGGTGTTCGGGAAAGCATATCATCTTTCGAAAAAGTTAGAGCACCAAGCATATTGCGCGATAAAGAAGTTGAATCTCGACCCTGAGCTAGCCGGTAGGATGAGAATTGGTCAATTGTATGAATTTGAGGAGTTTAGGCTCCACGCTTATGAAAATGTGAAAATATATAAAGGGAAGACCAAGAGATGGCATGACAAGCACATAATCCCTCGCACTTTCACTCTAGGCCAAAAGGTACTATTCTTTAATTCGAGACTTGGATTATTCCCAGAAAAACTAAGGTCTAAATGGAGTGGGCCCTTTGAAATGGTGAGGATGACATAACATGGTGCGGTAGAGCTTAAAGGCAAAAACGCCCCGTTGTTCTTGGTGAATGGGCAAAGGGTCAAGCACTATTTTGGAGAAGATACAGATCGAGATCGAGAAGCTCTTGAGCTAAATGATGAATGATCCAAGCTGAGTTGAACCGTGACATTAAACTAGGCACTCCACGGGAGGCAACCCGTGAGATTACGTAATATTTAGTTAGTTTTGGTTTAAGTTTGACTTTTAACTTTTTAGTTAGTTTAAGTTCTTTAGGATTTAGTTGCATTTTCTTATTTTTGTAGGATTTTAGTTAATTTTGATTCATTTATAATAGCTAGGAACTATGAAAATCGAAAAAGTACAAAAAGATGAGTCGTGCCACGATCAAAACTAAGGCGCTGTGTGGGAGACAACCCACCATTGGTCTAACATGGTGTGTTCATTTTCTTATAGGGATAACGGAAGGTATATAACACCACGTCTAAAGAGTGGTGCATCGCACCAAGTATGTTTACAGGCTGGCGCACTGTTGGCGCCCCACGCCAAGAGCAAAACTATTGGCAACCCTCTCAGGCGCCTTAGCGGCGTGCCGCGCCAGGGCAATTTTCATGTTGGGTGAACTGTTGGCGCACAGCGCCCACCCCTAAACTACTTAGCGTCTCTGCTGGCGCAGCTATCATGCCTCGGTGAAATTTTTAGGCGGGCAGGCTTAAGAACCTCGAAACCCAAACCACACCCGCCCCAAATCCCTAAATTCTTTTCCAATTTCATCTTATACCCTACATCCCACACAATTCTACCTTGCTTTCTCTCACTAACCCATACCTACCGCCCCAAATTCCCTTCATCATCTCCACTTTCACAAATTTTCTCTTCTTCTTCCCACTCAGTTTCTTCTCCAAATATCCTTAATCCACCATTTATCCTTCCACCAAAGCTTCTCATAAACAATATTCCTCCATCCCCAACCGATAAAACCCACAAACCACCAAGAATTTTCCAAACCACTTCACCACACCCCCTTTCTTTCTTCTATTTTCTTCATCCCTTATAGTTTCAATGGCACCTAAAGGAAGGAATTTAGAAGTTGGCGGGGGTAGCAAGAGGTCACGAAAGGGTAAAGTTACTAGGTCATCTAGTAGCCACACTCTGTCTAGGGGGTTCGGTAAGAAAGTCTTGGAGCACCACAGCGAGGATTGGTTTGAATGTTAGAAGGAGGCCAAGTATCTCGGCGATGAACATGTGAATGAGGCACGATTACAAGTTGAGTTTCCTCGTATTTATGAAATAATCTATAATCTTGGGCTGCAATATATTTTCGATTATCAAATGGATTGTAACCTCACCCTTGTGAAACAATTTTATGCTAATTGGATCATAGAGCAGAGATACGATCATTCAGTGGATGTTAGGGGGAAAATGATTTGCTTTACCTCGAGAATGCTTAATACATTTTTGGGTACACCCTATTCTGAGGTTGCTGAATATAATAGGTTGAAAAAAATGCCGCCCTTGGAAGATATTAGGCATACGTTGTCTGGTGTCGACTCCACGGCTAGGTTAGACAAAAGCAAAGACACGGGGAGACATGCCACCCTTCACAATGCTCATCTAAATCAAGAAGCGAGGGTGTGGTTAAAGATTGTGAGTAATGTGTTGTTTCCCTGTATGTTAATGAAGGGTATGTCGATCAATGTGGGATCTGTGTTACGACAAAACATGATGAAGTTCAGGAATAATAAACGGTGGAGATTATATTATGCCATCTTGATGTCTCAGTTTTTGCATGCTGAGGGTATTGAAGAAGAAGCGCTTGACTTCGACCAAGCTAGGGTTCCATGGCTAGTTAGTAACCTTGTGGATGTGACATGCACAAAAATCAAGACGTGTCTCATGGGCCTATCTTATCTACAGCTGACCGGCAAGCCAGAGCTGATAGTTGGATGGGCTGGATGTTCCGTATGGAAGAGTTGTAGCTTCGCATTGGAGGTCATCCGGTCACTGATGCAGAGATGGAAGAATTGGCAGAGCACTATCCACTGACGAATAGTGCCATGTATATGTGCAGGATGGGCCAAGGTTTTCAAGAGCCGTTAGATGATGATGAGGCCACAGTTGATGAGGAGCTAGATAAGGAGGATGATGATGATGGTGATGAGGCCGATACGGCATTGATGGTAGTTAATGGTGCCACAGTTGTGGCTGGTGGTTATGCTGATGATGACGACGAGGCCTAAGGAAGTTTCTCTCTAACTCTATATTTTGTGTTATACTGCGCACTGGGGATAGTGTTATCTTTAAGTGTGGGGTAGGAGATGAATTTCCTTGTAAATATTTTACTGCTTTATCGAGTGTTTTTCTATTTTTAGGTGGGTTCCTTGGATTTTGTTTTAAGTTCTTTTCTTGAGGATAGTCCCATTGAACCTACTAGGATTAGTGTTTTGTTTCATTATGTTGATTTGTAGAGTCGTAGAAGTGACCGTTCCAATTGATGGTTGGATGACGACTGTATTAAGGGAAAATTAGTCACTAGGAGTAGGCGAATAAGAAACTGACCTTTTGGTATTTTGAAACCTTGTCTTAAAAGTTAGCCAAACGTCATGGGTAATCACACTAGTCTATGCAACTTGAATCGAAAGTGGTAACCTTAAACAACTATGGGTCTGTGTTTGACTCTAAATTAATAAAGTTGGGCTTAATTGTGTGGAAACACTTTAATGTGATTAATATGAGCATGCTAAAAGTGATTGTATCCTTACTTGTGTTGTGATGCCATGTGTGGTAAGTGATTGCTTAGTTCTTGCATTGATTGACGTCTAGAATTTACCCCGTGTGTGCTTAACGAGTAACTTGTATGACTTAAGGAATATGATTGATGCATTTATTGAATAGCCAAGTTTGACTCTTTTGTGTGCGTCCAAATGAATTGGATTATCCCTAGTTTAGCCCCATTGAGCCTTTTTAGTCACTATTTTTTCTTTGATTAAACCACATATTGAACCGAATCCCTTTTATTGATACTATGACTTCATTGATCCTAAAAGTTGATCCTTAATGCACTATGTTCTGAAGTAATTATGAAAGCAATTGTAGAAGTGAAATAGGGTTGAAATGCTTGTTGTTTTGGTGAAATTACAGAAAAGAGGTAGAAAAAGATGACCCATGATCGTATAATCCAAAAGCACTTGTGTTGAAAAAAAAAAGAGAAAAAGAGAAAAGAAAAATATATTGTGTAAAGAATAAACAAGTGCTTAAATAGACAAAAGGGCAAAGCTTGAAAATCTTGAAACATGAAGGATATTTGTGAGGTCTACACCAAAAAGAAAAGAAGAGGTAATTGAAGATGTATGTCCGGAAATAGAAACATGTGCATTAGGGAGGAATAATTACTAATTGAATCCCAAATATTCCCTCCCTTACCTTAAGCCAACATTACAATCAAATTAAAGTCCTCTTGATTCCTTGATTAATACTTTGTGAAAATTAACGTACACTATGGGCAAACTTATGGCATGGTAAGATATGTGAGAACTTCATTTGGAGAGTGAGTGTAAAATTTTGAAAAATAGGCTCTGTATTATAAGACATTGTGCGAACGTATTATTTCTAGAAGTGAAGGCTATACTAAAAATTGGTGAGGCATCCATGGCACATGTTTGCGTATATTGTTGTTTGGTGTCTTTTATATGATTGCATTAGCCCGGAAATATTGAAAAAGAGTCATTCATTGAGGTTATGTGTTGTTGATAGGTAGGCTAGCATAAAGAGTTGAAAATGTTGGTTGTTGCATAAAGTGCGTATTACGAAAGCATGATTAAATATGTTTGGTTGATTTTAAGGCGGGTAGATAAGTCCAAAGGTTGTGAAGATGAGTTGATGGTCGATAGATTGTTTGAGGACGAACAAAGGTTCAAGTGTGGGGTCGTGATCTTAGGTTTATTTATATGCCTTTTTACGAATATTTGCCCACATATATCTTGCATTTTGAGAATAATGTTTAAGTTATTGTGTTCTGTTTAGTGTAACTTGCAATAACCGCACACCAAGACATGTGACTAGATTATGAAGGATTTTTCGCAGATAAATGGATACTATTGAGGAGAGCACAAAGAATCAAAGCTTGGACACAAATCTATGAAACACGCGATGGATGAATGGAAGGAAAAGAGGATGATAATGAAGATCTAGGAAGTGGCACATTGGTGGTGCACTGCCCCAACCACTGAACTACTGAAGCAGGGGCTTGGTGCACTGGCAGTGTGCTGCACCAGGCTAAAAACTTCTGAAGCAGCCCCTTGCTGGCGCAATGATGGCGCCGCACCCCAGCTGCTGCCTAACTTTTGCAGTTAAATTTTGTTAAATTAGGACTCAAAATTAGTCTAAAATTGGAAAACTACTTAGGAAACTATATAAATAGGACCCTAGAGTTAATTTGTAAAGGTTCGACTACTTTTTGGTGTGTAAAATCAAGGAAATACAATTCATTCTAGGTTTCAATTCTTTACTCCTACTTTAAGTTTGAATTTGGTGAAAACTATTGTTTTTGAGTTTAGGAACATCATGAGTGGGTAAAAGCCATAGTTCTGGAGCTGTAGCTACTTGTTATTGTTGAACATCGAATTACTTTTAAATTAATTATTGGTTATATTTCAAAGTACTTTTGTGTTCTTGATTTTAGTATTTCATGATTGGCCACCATAGAAATAAACATCTTGTCTAGTCTTGGACTCGGGAGACGAAAAGATAGATAGAACAAAGAAGACTATGAGTGTAACACCCCAAGCTTTGAAAGAGCTTAAAGATGAAGAACTCACCTGAAGATAGTGACCTACGGAGGCCACCTACGGGTCGTAGATGGATTGACGGGCCATACGTGGGGACCGTCAATGGCACTGTGAACTTTCTGGATTTCCAAGTTTCTGAACTTTGACCTACGGAGCTACAGGATGGGTCGTAGGTTGATTGATGGTCCGTAGATATGCCTCATAGGTGTCCCCCAGACTTAGTCCAATTCCTTAACCTTAAGTAGTGAACTACGGCTTCCATGTACGGTCTGTCAGTGGACCCACGAGCCGTACATTTGAGTCGTCGTTGCAGGGTCCCAAATGCATATTCTCTGAATCTTTTGACGGAGGAACAGGATGGTTCGTTAATTAATGTATGGATCATAGATCATGTCCGTCGATTGGCCCCGACAGTTTTTAAATAAGGGCTTTTTGGTCTTCTCCCTAATTGTTTACCTATTAAGTTAAGTCGGTTATACCCTTTATTTAAGACCTATAAATACTTTCTAAGCCTAATTCCTTTAATTCTAATTCATTCCTAAACTCTCCTCTCTCAAATATTTCTCTCTCTAAAAGAAACTCTCTCAAGCTTCAAGAAAGAAGAAGAAGCTAGGATCCTCCATTGAAGACCTTCAATCTTCACCAAATTCTTGTGGGTTTCTTTGAGGTATGATAGCATTCACCATTAGGAGTCCTTTCCTCCAATGAGTCCTCCCTCTTCTTCATGATTTTCAAGGTTTACTCTAACCCAATTGGGTTCTTCATTATGATTTCAATTCTTGATTTTATGATTTGTAGTGCACGATCTAGCGTGATAAAGTAACTTAGTGCATGAATTAGTGTGAATTACATGATTTAATGTAAAGATTACATGAACCCTCATGATCCCAAGTTAATTCTCCCCAATTTTATAATCAAGCATGAATTATGAATGAATTGAGGATAATCTTATGAATTAGGCATAATCAAGTCAAAAGCATGATTTTCTCTATTATGTGAGTTCCTTCAAGTATGGGTAAATTGTCTTAATTATGGCTTTTTAAGCATGAGTTTGCATTGAATTGCATGATACGAGTTGAACTTGCATGAACCCATATGAACTCTATGAACTATGAAGTGTGAGCATGATATTCTAAGTGAAGAAGAAGCTAATGAACTTATGCATGTCTGATGTGAAGTTAATGATTAATTAAGGGTGCTTTGAGAGTAAAGTACCAAAGTTATGATATGAGAATGCTATGGTTGAGTAGTGAAAGTTTTTCTCACATAATTCTCCCATTATAATAAAAGAAGAACAAAGAGGCGATTACCCATGTTCTTAAGGAGCTAGTCTAATGACGTAAGCTTGCACATGGTTCATGGAAGATGAAACGTCTATAAACATGATTTTAGCTTTGATTGGTAACCCTAGCTGTACCTCTCCATGTATAATGATATGGATATATTAATGACTAATACACGGGAATTATGCTTAGCACCGAGTGGATATTGAGATGGGAGCCCTCCTGTTAGTAGAGGCCGGGTCTTCTAGTGAAAGTTCTCATGTTAGTAGAGGCCGGGTTTTCTAGATGGAGCTCTCCCGTTAGTTGAGGCCGAGTCTCCTAAAGCAATTTCTATCCCATAAACTATGTTGCCACCATAGGATGTTGTCTTTAAGTAGACATTAGCTAGTGGATCCACATAAGCTAAGAAGTTCATGGTCTTACCTTGGAAAGTAGGACACCTCTTTCCGGTGTGGGGTAGACACCGGATTCCATTTTGATAACTCACATGGTCTTACATGTCGGTTAAGGCTTTTCCCCACAAGTTAAGGAACAAGTGTTCTCGTGGTGAAGTAAAGAAAAGAAAGAAAGATGATTTAGCTTGCTTTGGCCTTGATATATATGCTTTATGTTTCACGTTTCTCATGTTTATCATGTTTTAAGTTTGGTCATTGCATGTCATGATTATATGTCTCTTGAGCATGATTTATGTTTTTATGTGCATTTGCTATCATACTCAGTACTTAATTGTGCTAATGCATAATTTTGCCTAGATTAACTTCTTTGGTGTAGGACGTGGCAATTCACCTTCCACTCGTGGCTAGAGTTTGGTTAGAGAGTTGATAGAAGACTTGGTGAGGCCTCATCCATCCGAGGACATAGCCTAGCTCTTATTTCTTTTTCATGTATTTCCTTTCAGTTTTGAATTGTATTGGGTTATGTCCCAAACCTTGTTCTTTATATTAGATTGGCTTTGAGACATGAGATGTAGACTTCCGCTATTTCTTTTAAATGCTTTGATTTGAAATTCTCTTTTGAACTTTTATTCTCTATTATCTTGTATGTAATGTATGCTAAGTGGCTTGTATGAGGCCTCTCGGGGTCTTGTACGCCATGTCACACCTAGGGGGTACCTTGGGTTATGACAAACTTGGTATTCAGAGCACAAGGTTTTAGAAAGATCCTAGGATGTCTCATAAGCTGCGTCAAGTAGAGTCTTGTTCATGAGTGTGAAGCGCACCACATTTATGTATGAGAGGCTATAAGACGTTTAAGAAACTCCACCTCTTTCATTATTCCTAAATCGTGCCATAGAGTTTAACTCTATATATCTCTCTCCTAATCCCTATCCTATGCGTTTCAGGATATAGCGATCCGAAGAGCTTATGCTAGAAGAAACATGTTAGAGAATTTGGAACAAAAAGCTCCTCCTCAAGCTCCTCAAGTTCAGGTCGACCCTTTGGCGGAACAAGTTACTAATGCGGAGTTTAGGGCTGCTTTCCAAGCGTTGGCTCAAGCCGTGATAACTCAAGCCAATAGAGAGGTGGTGGTTCCTGTGAACCTAAATATGGGTACAACGGCATCAAGAGTGAGGGACTTTACGTGGATAAATCCTCCGAAATTCCATGGCTCTAAGGTTGAGGAAGATCCTCATGAATTCATTGATGAGGTATACATGGTGTTGATGATTATGGGTGTGACGCCAGAAGAGAAAGTGGAGTTGGCTTCTTATCAACTCAAGGGTGTTGCCCAAATTTGGTTCAATCAATGGAAGAGTGAGAGAGCGGTTAATGAGGGTCCTCTTGATTGGGAGAAATTCAAAGTCGCTTTCCTTGATAGGTTCTTTCCACTTGAGTTGAGGGAGGCAAGGGTGCTTGAGTTCATCTATCTTCGACAAGGAAATATGAGTGTGAAAGTGTATGCTGTGAAGTTCACACAATTGTCCCAATATCCTCCTTCCATCGTTGCCGATCCAAGGGCGAGAATGAGTAAGTTTGTTTCGGGAGTGTCCAAAATGTTGGTTACGGAATGCCGCACCGCTATGCTTGTTAATGATATGGACATTTCTCGTCTCATAGTGTATGCCCAACAAATAGAGGAAGAAAAGCTTAAGGAAAGGTCTAGAACCCGTTGTAGCTACCCTTATATATAGATCCCTTGTCGTTGCACCCTTTTGCCTCACGATGGAGTTGCTCAATAGTGTGGGCATGGTCAACAACATCCATAAAGGAACGACCCGTGGAGACCATAGACTGAGTCTCAACCCAAAGCCGAATTCTCAACCCATAAACAAAGTATCAAACTCCTTCCTAGTTGGTGGATAAAATCATAGTGGCATGGAAGGAGAGCTCATGGAACCTCTCCTTGTACTTTGACACAGTCATGGAACCGTGCTCCAACCTAGAGATGTCACAGCCCAAAGTATACGCTAGGTGTAACATGGCATATAGAACTCTTAATGGCCCTACACAAGCCACTTAGAATATATCATACAAGATAATAGAAATAAAGATTTCAAAAGAAACTTTCTCATGTCAAAAGAGTTTGACAAAGCGGAAGTCTAACATAGTCTCAACAAGCCATCTAATACATCAAAAGAAGTGGTTGGGACGTAACCCATACACCAAGTACAAATGTCTAAAAACTGGAGTAAAGAAAGCAATAAAAGTGTCATGGCCCTCGAAACATGAGCCAACTCTTCATCTTCGAATTGCCAATGAGATCAACTAGCCACAAATATGTGAGGTAGGAGCGTCGGACCCAACATTAGTGAAACAACGTAGGAATAATTATGCATTAGTATATGGAATGTACTAAGTATGATAGAAATGCAAAAAAGGTATGAAATCAAGCTAAAAAGACTTTACATGACATGCAATGACTAAGATAAATCATAAGATAAAAAGGTTAGAAAACAGAAGTAATAATCATGTTCAATGCAAGCTTAACATACTTAAAACACTTTGTGAGATACTTTGAAAGTAACCTAGTTCATTATAGTGGAATGTTTACCATTAACCGACATAGACCATGTGAGCTAAAACATGGAATTCGGTGTCTATCTCACACCAAAAAGAGATGTCGTTTCTTGCCAAGGCAACAACCTTAAACTTCTAGCTTATGTGGATCCAGTATCTAAGACATCCTACGGGGTCACGTAGTTAGGGACAAAAAGATTGCTACTAGAGACCCGACCTCTACTAACGGGAGAGCCTCCATCTCAATATCCTCTCGGTGATTAGTAAAATCCCATGGTATAGTCATTAATCATATTCATTTCATCGTCCATGTAAAGGCACAATTAGGCCACCAATCCAAGCTAGAGTTATTTAGGATAGCTCCTTAAATCTTGATTCAACTTAGGTGAGAAAATCTTTCAACATTATGAATCCTCATTTAAGAAATCCTTTCACAATCATGATCATATTAATATGTGAGAAAAAATTTCACATTATATTGACACTTTCATCTAAAAGCATCCTCAAATCATAAACATCAATCTCATAAAAGCATGTTTATATTCATAAAATCATAGTTCATAGTTCATAAGCTTTATCTTGTGTTCATAGCCAAAATCATGGATCTTGCACAGGTTCATATGAATTAAACTCAAAATCTTGTAAACACTTCAATTCATGCATTAGAAGATAGAAAATAGACAATTGAATCATAATTGAAAAGAACCCATTAAAATTGAATAAAATCCTAATGTAAATTTGAGAATTGAACTTATAAAATTGGAAGATGTTGAGAACCCAATGGAGGAAAGGACTCCATTGGTGAATACAAATATACCTTAGTTATAAAGGCCAAAGAGCTATGGTGAATTGGAGATCTTTGGTTGAAACCCTAGTTTCTTCTTCCTAGCTTTAAAGAGAACTTTGAGGGAATTTTGAATTTAAGAGAATGATTTTAGACTGGTAGTTTTAAGAATTAAAATACTTATATAGGGCTTATAATAGGGGTTAAAATAACATATCTTAGGTACTAGATGAATAGGGAAAGACTAAAATGACTTAAAAAGCTAATGGGAAACCTATATGGGAGCCTTCACAGACCATTTAGCCCTTCATGGTCCGTGAAGGGGGTCGTGAACATGAGGGTACCTTGAATGGCCACCCTTCTTCCCCTGAATAGACTGCATACCTCTTCACTGACTGTTCAGGCAACTGTGAAGTGGGGTTCTAGATCACAGCGGAGCTAAAGGTTCGTAGACCTCTTCAAGGTTCGAGAACCTGTCTGTTAAACCCTCTTTAAACTTTCCACATTCCAAGGTGTTATAATATCTCTCCCTTGGGAACATTTATCTTCGAATAAGACTCAATCTAGCATGAAGGGAGCAGGACAGAAACTAGCAACCCATCATGAATGCAAATTTTCATCAAATGCACATAACCAAGGAGGCAAATTGACTCAAAGCTAAACATACTTAAAACATCATTTCATAGAACATACATTCATGCATACGGAAACATGAGAATGAAAAAGACACATGAATCCTAAAGAAAGAACCATGAGGAGCTAAATACCTCAAGCTAGAGTAGGAATGGAGGGAAAGAGATGAGGATATCAGGACATCATATCGGCCTCGGCCTCCCAAATAGAACCCTCAACCATTTGATTACTCAGCAACACTTTTAGGGATCCAACTTCTTTCTTCCTTAACATTCCAACTTGCCGGTCCAAAATCTCAACCGAAATTTCTTCATAAGAAAGACTTTCCTTTATACCAAGATTCTCTAATGGAACAATAGATAACGGATCTCCAATACACTTCTTCAATAAGGATACATGGAACATCGGATGTGCCGACAATAATTCGGAGGGCAAGTCTAATTCATAAGCCACCTAGCCTATCCGCCTCAACACTTGATAAGGACCAACATAACAGGGACTAAGCTTCCCTTTATTACCAAACCTCATTATTCCCTTCATAGGTAAAATTTTTAAGTAAACCCAATCATCAACATCAAACTCAAGATCTCTTCTCCTAACATCGGCATAGGAGTTTTGTCGACTTTGACCCATTTTCAACCTTTCTCTAATAAGTAAATAAATTTCTATAGCCTCATGTACCAATTCGGGCCCTATCAAAGCAACCTCACCAACTTCAAACCAACCTCTAGGAGATCTACACTTCCTACCATAAAGAGCCTTAAATGGAGCCATATCAATACTTGAATGATAGCTATTATAATACGCAAACTCAATCAAAGGTAAATGATCATCCCAATTACCCTTGAAATCAATCACACAAGCTCTCAACATATCTTCCAATGTTTGGATAATATGCTCCACTTGCCCAGCGATTTGAGAATGAAAGGTTGTACTAAGCTTGAAATGCGTACCAAAACCTTTTTGGAAAGACTTTCAAAATTGAGAAGTAAATTGGGTACCATAATCAGAGATAATGAATAGGGACACTCCATGCAACCTAACCATTTCCCTTAGATATAACTTAGCATAATCTTCTGCCGAATAAGAAATCTTGACAAGAATGAAATGAGCCGACTTCGTCATACGATCTACAATTACCCAAATCAAGTGATGTTGCCACCTGGTGCAGGGTAAACAAACAATAAAGTCCATATTCAAGTCTTTCCACTTTCAAGTAGGAATACTAATGTCTTGGGACAAACCTCCAAGCTTTTGATGGTCTACTTTTACTTGTTGACAATGAAGACACTTAGCCATAAATTCCACAATATACTTCTTTATCCCATTCCACCAATAGACCTCCCGCAATTTACGATACATCTTGGTGTCTCCCGGGTGAATGGAATACGAGAACTATGGGCTTTCGATAAAATTAATCCCCTCAAATCATCAATATTTGGAACACATAACTGACCTTGATATCGAAGGACACCATTTCCTCCTTGGGAGAAAGCCTCTATCACTTTTTCAGAAACCAACTTCTTCAAGTCAACTAATATCTGATCAAGATCTTTCTTAGCCTTTATATCCAATACAAAAGATGATTCCAAACCATTATTAACGAATACTCCTCCTTCATTAGAATCAACCAACCGAACACCCAATTAGGCAAATCTATGAATATCATAAACCAACCCCTTCTTATCATCCTCAATATGAGCAACACTACCCATTGATAGTCGACTAAGAGCATCCGCTACTACATTCACCTTAGTGGGATGATAGAGGACACTCATGTCGTAATCCTTCAACAACTCAAGTCACCTCCTTTGGTGAAGATTCAAGTCCTTTTGAGTGAAGAAATACTACAAACTCTTGTGGTTTGTAAACACTTCTACATGCACACCACACAAGTAATGTCTCCAAATCTTTAGATCAAACACCGCCACCGCTAACTCCAAATCATGAGTCAGATAATTCTTTTCATGCACTTTCAATTACCTTGAAGCATAAGCAATGACTTTCTCATGTTGCATTAAAGCATAACCAAGGCCAACCCGTGAAGCATCACAATACGCTACAAAACCATTCGATCCTTCTAGTAATGTAAAAATAGGAGTCGAAGTGAGTCTATCCTTCAACTCTTGAAAACTCTTGTCGCAAGCTTTCGACCATAAGAACTTAACCTTCTTTTGGGTCAATGAGTTCAATAGAAGAAAACCCTTCCAAACCTTCTATAATATCCATCCAAGCCCAACAAACTCCATATATCTGAAGAAGACAAAGGTCTAGGCCAATTCTTGACCGCCTCGGTTTTCTTAAGATCGACTTGAATAACTTCACCGGAGACAATATGGCCAAGGAAAGCAACCAACCTCAACAAAAAATCACACTTGTTAAACTTAGCATACAACTCATGATCCTTGAGAATTCGCAACACAATCCTCTAATGTTCAACATATTCATCCTCACTCCATGAGTAAATCAAAATATCATCAATAAACACAATCACACATATATCAAGATATTTTCTAAAAACTCTATTCATCAAGTCCATGAATGCGGCCGGAGCATTAGTCAAACCAAATAACATTACCAAAAACTAATAATGACCATACCGAGTTCAAAAAGCCATCTTCAGAATGTCACTCTCTTTCACCCTCAATTGGTGTTTACCCGACCAAAGGTCAATCTTAGAGAAGTAAATCTCTCCTTGGGGTTGATCAAACAAATCATCAATCCTTGGAAGAGGATATTTATTATTAATGGTAACCTTGTTCAATTGCCGGTAATCAATACACATGCAAAGTGAACCACCTTCCTTACAAACAAACAATACCGGAGCACCCCAAGGAGAGGTAGTCGGTCTAATGAAACCCTATTCCAACAAATCCTTCTATTGATCCTTTAACTCCTTAAGTTCTTTCAGAGCCATATGGTAAGGAGGAATAGAGATAGGTTGCATATCTAGAAGAAGGTTAATTCCGA
Organism: Solanum appendiculatum; assembly: GCA_018342035.1. Classification (NCBI taxonomy): domain Eukaryota; kingdom Viridiplantae; phylum Streptophyta; class Magnoliopsida; order Solanales; family Solanaceae; genus Solanum; species Solanum appendiculatum. Next base: position 641,479 of record JAGDQO010001179.1, read on the forward strand.
AGTCTATTTCCCTTTCAGGAGGAATACAAGGTAGATCATCAGGGAACACTTTCGGAAACTCATTTACAATGGGGACCGACTCAATAATAGGGGTTTCAGAATATGTATCCCTAACCCGAATAAGATGATGTATGCAACCCGTAGAAATCATTTTTCTAGCTTTAAGACAAGAAACAAACTAACCCTGAGCCATAGAATTTCCCCCTTACCACTCTAAGATGTGCTCATTTGGAAATTGAAATTTAACCACTCAGGTTCTACAATCAACAGAAGCATAATAAAAATAGAGCCAATCCATACCAAGAATAACATCGAAATCTAACATATCAAGTTCTACAAGATCAACATAAGTGACTCTATAGTATAAGGAGACAGGACACTTTCTATAGACTCTCTTAGCCATAATAGGTTCACCAATAGGAGTAGAGACAAAAAAAGATCTAACAACACATCCGGAGAAATATCAAATCTCATAGCCACATATGGCGTCCCAAATGACAAAGTAGCGCCGGGATGAAGCAAAGCATAAACATCAAGATAATGACTCTCAACATACCAGTAACCACACCAGGAGAACCCTCTTGATCATGCCAAGTTTAAAGTGCATAGAATCAGTTTTTCTTTGGAGCACTTGAAACCGAACCACTAAGCCGAGCTTACCTACCATCTCTTCCTTTAGTAGCAAGTGACAGACAATCCCTCATCTTGTGACCACCCTTACAACAATTAAAGAACCATCCATACCGGCTAAGAATTTACCATATGCTTTCTTCCACACCTAGCACAATTAGACAAAGAAGATCAATCACCATTTCCTCCTTAAGCCTTAAGGTTAGACACCCTAACTTTATTGAACTTAGGAACCAGATCATTAGAGGAACCTTGATCGGAGAACCTTTATCGAAATCTAAAATGACCATGTCCGTCAGACCTTAAATGTGAAAAGTCACCATCATCGTTCTTTGCCCTCTTTACCTCCCTAGATCTTTCCTTAAGCTTTTCCTCTTCTATTTGTTGGGAATGAGTCATCAAATATTCCTTAACCACCATTTTGGACACACTCTAAATAAACTTACTCATCCTTGCCCTAGAGTCAACAACCATAGAAGGAGCATATTTAGACAACTGTGTGAATTTCAAAGCATACTCTTTCACACTCATGTTTCCTTGATTTCCCCCCTCATCTCAAAGGGAAATAAGCTATCAAGAAAAGCAACTTTGAACTTTTTCCAATCTACAGGACCCGCATTAACCGCCCTCTCTTCCTTTCATTAGTTGAACCAAACTTGAGCAACACCCTTAAGTTCATAAGCGGCCAATTCCGCCTTGTTCACCGGTGTCACTCCCATGATCATAAAAAACATATACACCTCATCAATGAACTCTTGAGGATCTTCCTCAACCTTGGAACGATGAAACTACGGGGGATTCATTCTGGTGAAGTCCCTCACTCTAGTTGTCGTCGTCGTACCCATATTTGGGTTCACGGGAGCATTAGACTCTCTATTGGCTTGAGACATCACAGCTTGAGCCAACACTTGGAAAGTATCTCAGAATTTGGCATCAGTCACTTGCTCAGCCAAAGGATCAACCAGAACTTGAGGAACCTCAGGCTTCACATTGTCGTTACCCGCATTCCTTCTCACATAAGCTCTTTGAGGGGCCATATCCTAAAAAGTATCGAATACAATTTAGGAGAAGAATATTTATAGTAGACTCTATGGCATGACTTTAAAATGATAAAAAAAAGGGGAATTTCCTAAACATCTTAGAGCCTCTTATTCATAAACATGGCGTACTTCACCCTCATGAACAAGACTCTACTTGAAGTGACTTGTGAGACATCCTAGGACCTTTCTAAACCTTGTACTCTAAATACCAAGTTTGTCATGACCCAAAGTATATTCTAGGTGTAACAGGGCGTCTAGAAGCCCGAAAGGCCTACACAAGCCACTTAGCATACATCATATAGATAAGAGAAATAAACTTTTCAAAAGAAACATTCTCATATCAAAAGAGTTTGACAAAGCGGAAGTTTAACAAAATGTCAACAAACCATCTAATACATCAAAAGAAGTGGTTAGGACGTGACCAATACACAACGTACAAATGTCTGAAAACTAAAGTAAAGAAAGCAATAAAAGTGTCATGGTCCTCAAAACATCAGGACTCACCAACTCTTGATCTTCGAATTGCCAATGAGATTAACTAGCCACAAGTATGCCAGGTAGGAGCGTCAAACTCTACATTAGTGAAACAATGTAGGCACAAGTATGCATTAGTAAATAGAATGTACTAAGTATGATATCAATGTAAAAAATGTATGAAATCATGCTAAAAGGACTTTACATGACATGCAATGACCAAGCTAAATCATAAGATAAAAGGGTTAGAAAATTGAAGTCATAATCATGATCAATGCAAGCTTAACATACTTAAAACACTTTGTGAGATACTTTGAAATTAACCTAGTTCATTATTGTGGGATGTTCACCATTAACTGACATAGACCATGTGATCTAAAACATGGAATCTGGTGTCTATTCCACACCAAAAAGAGATGTCATTGCTTGCCAAGGAAACAATTGTAAACCTCTAGCTTATGTGGATCCACTAGAAAAGACATCCTACGAGGGCACGTAGTTAGGGACAAGGAGATTGCTACTAAATACCCGACCTCTAATAACTACAGAGCCTCTCTTTCAATATCCTCTTGATGCTAAGTAAAATCCCACAAAATATTCATTATTCATATTCATTTCATCATCCATGGAAAGGAACAATTAGGCTACCAATCAAAGCTAGAGTTTTTTAGGATAGCTCCTTAAATCTTGATTCAACTTAGTTGAGAAAACGTTCAACCTTATGAATCCTCATGTGTGAAATCCATTCTAAATCATGATCATATTAATATGTGAGAAAACCTTTTACAATTTCATTGACACTTTCATCTAAAAGCATCCTCAAGTTATAAACATCAATATCATAAAAGCACGCATATCTTCATAAAATCATAGTTCATTGTTCATAAGCTTTATCATGTGTTCATAGTCAAAAGCATGGATCATGCATAGGTTCATATGAATTCAACACAAAATCATATAAATACTTCAATTCATGCATTAGAAGATAGAAAATAGGTAATTGAATCATAATTGAAAATTACCTAGGAAGATTGAATAAAACCCTAACTTAAATTTTAGATTTGAACTTGTAAAATTTGAAGATCTTGGGAACCCAATAAAGGAAAGGACTCAATTGGTGAATACTAACATACTTTAGTGATCAAAGCCCAAGAGCTATGGTGAATTGGAGATCTTTGGTTGAAACCCTAGCTTCTTCTTCCTTAGCTTTAGAGAGAACTTTTTGGAAGAATTTGGAGTGAATTTGGAATTTAGGAGAATGATTTTAGAATTAGAAGTTTTAGGACTTAAAATACTTATATAGGGCTTAGAATAGGGGTTAACATGACATAGCTTAGGTACTAGAAGAATAGGGAAAGACAAAAATAGCCCTGACTTTAAAAGTTGATGGGAGACCAACATGGGAGCCTTCACAGACCGTTTAGCCCTTCACGGTCCGTTAAGGGGGTCATGAACATGAGGCTACCTTGAACAGCCACCCCCCTTCCCCTGAACGGACCGTTTACCTCCCCGCTGGCCGTTCAGGCAATCGTGAAGGAGGAGGGGGTCTAGTTCACAATAGGGCTAAGGGATCGTGGACCTCTTAAAAGTCTAGGAACCTTCCCGTTAAACCCTCTTTAAACATTCCACATTACAAGGTGTTACAAGAGAACCGATCTTTGAGATAATCTATGAAGCTGTAAGGGATAAACCTGGCCAAGTAGGCCTCAGAAAACTCGATCCATGTGGTCAGAGGAGACCCAGCTTGGCTGATCTCAATGATTGTGCCATACCACTGTCTCGCTGGCCCATCTAACTAATATGCAGTGAAGTCGGCTCCTCTCGACTCCACTAAGCTCAAAGTATAAAGCCGCTCTCGGCAAGTAGTCAGAAACTCATGGCCATCCTCACCCACAGCCCTAGAAAACCTCAGAAGTGAAAGTTTCAGGAACACTTTGAGCATCTTCTGCTCCTCTAGCGGCATACATTCGACTGCAATCACGGGTTGGGCACCTCCAGGTTGTACCTGGGCCCGAGGTGCCTCTAATGTAGCCTGATCCTATTGACCTAGTGCTGGTGCTAGTACAGGTGTTGGTGTTGTAGTTGGAGCATATTGCATACCACCAAACACAAATAGGAGCTGAGTAATGGCTGCCTGAAGATGTAGAGCTATAGTTGGGTGGTGGCTGGGCTAGTCCCAGCCCCATAGGCTAAGCTAGAACCCGAGCTGTTGGAGAGTTCGTTGGTGGCTCCAGACCCTGCTCTCTATCCGGGGTGATGTTGCACCCCTACCAGGTAGGGGACGTCGACCCTACCTTGAGCCACCACACGACGCATATGAGCCATCCTGCGAAAAGAGTGAAACAAGTAAGATTTCAAGAAACTAATAGCACAAACACTACACGAAAGCAATACAAAAGAGAAGAATTCCTAAAGACACCATGTAGCCTCCCAAATATAGGATACAAACATCTCCGCACCGATCCGTAGAACTCTACTAGGTATTAGCTCTGTACAAGTGAGACCGGTGAACCTAGAGCTCTAATACTAACTTGTCACGACCTGATTTCATAGGTCATGCTGGCACCTACTAAATCCCACAAGTAGATAATTCAAACCTTGCCTAGAACGACAAGTAATGAGTATAAGGGTAGAGCTAAATAGAAATAACACTAAATAATAAAAATAAGACGAAAGCGTAAGCAAACCAAAATCTATATACAATAGAATCCCTCCATAACCTGGAAGTCACGAGTATAGAGCTGTCTAATATGAGAATATAAGTCCAAAAAAATTACCCCAACAAGCCATCACAAATAAAAAATACTAGCTAAACACATGTACAGAAAGAGACAAGCTGATCCAGGATGCCAAATGCTCACCCTTGTCTCTGATCCTCAAAAGCTGCAAAATATGGCACGAATGATCACCACTAGTAGCTGGTACTAGGACCTGCATCACGTAAAAGATGCATAGTGTAGCATGAGTACAAAAACAAAGGTACCAAGTAGGCACCATAGGCCAACTGAGCAAGAAAGGTAAAAGCAATGCGAAAAGATAGAATCTAGACACAAACAGAGGTCAAATCGGATATGAAAGAAAGCACACGAGCATACTAAAAGTAAATCTAAGTACAGCAAAACTAAACTTAACTAGACCCCATAATCCCAGAAGGTACACTCATGTGCAAGTTTAAATAAAACCCGAACGAACCTCATAAGCCCGACAGGTACACATAATAGCTAAGTATATTGAGAGAAAAGTATCACAAACCAAAGGCCAGGCTCCCAGCCCAAGTAACCGTCAAATCCAGTCAACTTTCAGCCAAGCTAGCAAGAGTGAAAATCAATCTAGGCCGCCAAGCTAGTCAATCCACTCCAGGGGCATAAATCGCCCAGCTAGCAAGACTAACCCAGGGGCACGTCGACTCCAAAGAGTATATCAAGAAGGCTTCAAGCCACCATGGATCGGCGTCCACTCATAAAGAATCACAAAAGGCTCCAAGCTTGAAACACTCAAATCCTGAGAAAGCACAAAACCTCCGCTAACGCATCGGAGCCACAGAGATAGGGAGAGAAGGTAGAAAGTCAACAAAGCTGCAAAAATGCGTAGACTAAGGCTTATACTATCAGACCCAAGTCTGCTATTTCAGTCTACAAGGATCTAGTCCGTCTGAAATTACATCGGAGATGAAAACAAGGCCATAAGGCTCACGAGTCTAAGACAACACTAGTTATCCTAGACTAAGGCTAAACATGCTCAATAAACAAGTAACAATGCATGTAGTGCACCACAACAAACACTAAAACATATAAACCCCCAGCTAGCATGGTACTAAACTAGAAACAATACTGATCAACCTTAAAACATGGTATCTAAGAGGAGAAGTAGGAACAACGCGGTACCCGCCCCAAATTCACTCTAATCATCATCAATTTATGCATTCAAGCTCAATCTTAATAGAGAGGAAGTCGTAGCCTACCTGTAGGCTGACCACACACACTCCAAATCACAAGGCTGAAGCTTTTCCTTTTCGAACAGCCTCTGAATGCTGCCACGCTATCAAGAATAGGATTACAATGTCAGTACGATCATTTAGACACCAAAAACACATAAACTGGAAACTAACCAATTTTGGAGTTAAATAGAAATTGTGGAACCTGCGCCAGAATTTTTGAAATTGACTCTGGGTCCTAAACCATGTTCCGAGCTTGTGTTCCAAAATTGAGCATAATTAGGGGCTCGGATCAACAAAAAACAGCAGCATGCAAAGAATCAACAAATAACTCAAATTAAAGAACTGGAACAGCCACTAAAACACCAATTTCACCTCGAACGGGGGTTCACCAATACCTTCCGATCACACACAACATAGCCACAACCTCCACATATCCACCGGACTTTGAATCTCAAATTTCTAAGCTATATCAAGTAAAACATCACACTTTGAACTTGGAGCTGAGAAGCTGGTCGCATCTCTCTTTATAAATAAAGACAGACCAAAAATGACCTTCACGAATGCGACGAGGGCCCCGCTAATGCAGCCAAGGGAAAATTGGGGTCTCGTGATCGCAGTAGGGACCACGTGAATGCAGCCAAAGCCCTGTGATCGCAGCCCTCAGGTCGCCTAACCTCCATGAGAGCGGCCAAGGGCCCACGAACGTGAACGCTATTTCAGGCCTGTACTAGTTGATGTATATCAGCTGGTTTTAGCAAGTTTGAAATATCTGATGGGGCGTTTCAAATTCGGTCTGAACCCCATGCATGCGAACGAAATATGCAACCCCACCAAATTTGATATTTTGAACTCAAAGGAGCAATCAAAATTTCCATACGAAGTCATCTTGGTAAAAAGTGGGTCCTACCTCTAATCTCTATTTTAAGCCAAAATCCACAAAGGGGCTCGAAATAATCTTGGAAGCCTCAGGATCTAAACGAAGGGTCATCCTTGACCAAATTCAACATTCCGGAGCTAATCGTGCTAAAAAAATTCTCATCCGAGCTTGTTTACTCAGAATGTTGACTAAAGTAAAACTTAGGCCTTAACTTGAAAGTTAAAACGTCTAATCGCACAGACTCACACTAAAAGCCTCGGGAGTCATGTCGACCATGCTACTAGCCTAAAATGATTCTTTCGGAGGTGATGGAATCATAACATAGATTTTGAGGTCATCTTCTTGAACATTTGATCAAAACTGACCGTTCAAGGTTTAAAGCTCCAAAACACTAAAACTCACATAAAAACCAAATGAACGACCAGGTGATCGAACTGTCAATCTCAGCAAGTCATAAATGAATTGGGGTCGCTTTAGAAATGCTATGAACGATGAACAGTAGGCATAATGACATAAATGACCTGGAGGTCATTACAATATGATTCATATATGTCATTAGAAAATTGATATCTATACATAATATTATAAACTTTCGATGAAAAATAATTTGTAGCATTTGAAAAATCAGCTTTGAACTGGTTTACAGTGAAAATTCAGACTCGAAGAATGTTATTGCAATATCCACATTGTATATTTCACAACCCAAGGTAGCCCCTAGATGTAACACGGCGTACAAGACCCCGAGAGGCCTCATACAATCCCTTAGCATAGATAACATACAAGATAATAGAGAAGTAAGAGATCAGAAAAGCATTTTTTATATCTAAGCTTTAATCAAAACAGCGGAAGTCTACATCTCATGTCTCAAGCCATCTAACATAATAGAATAGAAATGAAGGTTTGGGACGCAGCCCAGTACAATATCAAAAATAATGGAAAGCATGAAAATGTAACAAGGTTAGGCCCTCGGACATAGGAGGCCTCACCAAGTCTTCACGATCACTAGAACTAACTAGCCACGAGTGGATGAGAGGAGCCACCAAGCCCTACATCAATAGAATCAACATAGGCAAAATTATATGTTAGTACAATCAAGTACCAAGTATGATAGCAATGCACATAGGGCATATAAAACATGCTAGAATTACATATAATCATGACATGTAATGTCCAAGCTAAAACATGATAGAACATAAGAAACGTGAAGCATAAACCATGGCCAAGACAAGCTATTCATCTTTCCATTACTTCAAATCATCATAAGAACACTTAAGTTCATTAGCAATGGGGAAATAGCCTTAACCGACATATGAGACCATGAGAGCTATCAACATGGAATCCGGTGTCTGCCCCACACCGAAAAGGGGTGTCCTACTTGCCAAGGTAAGACCATGAACTTCTTAGCTTTTGTGGATCCACTAGCTAGTGTCTATCATAGACCATCACCCTATGGTGGCACATAGGTTATAGGACATGGGTAATTGCCACTTGTCGACTCTGTACTGAGCATACTTCCTATGGATTAATCTTAGTTCATTTTATCTTAGGTAGACATGGGTAATCGCCTCTTGTCTATCCTTATTAATCATAGTTCATTTTATCTTAGGTAGACATGGGTAATTACCTCTTGTCTATCCTTAGTCATGAATTCATTATTTGTAGACATGGGTAATCGCCTCTTGTATACCTTAGGGAACATAGTTAATCGCCTCTTGTCCCTTCATAGAATAGCTCCTTAATAGTTGATTCAAGATTAGTTGAGCAAACCTTTCAACAAGTTATGAATCATTACGTGTGAGAAAACATTTCACATTCATAGGTTGAGCATTACATGAGAAACCCTTTCACAACTCAATATTTCCATTATCATATCATAAACTTCATAAAACATACATGAGTTCATAAGCTTCATATTTACATAGCTCATCATGCTCTTAACTCATAAATCATGGGTTCATAAGCTTCACCTCACAACATGCAATTCAATGAAAGCTAATACTTAGAAAGCCATAAATCAAGGCAATTTAGTCATAATTGAGGGAACCAACATAATAGAGGAACATCATAGATTTTTTATTGAACATGCATCCTTTCGTAAAGTATCCTCTTTTCATCATTCATAGTCTTACATGAAATTCATAATCCTTAACTCAATTCATAAAGAGTTCATGCAATTCATCTTCTTCTCAAATCAATCCACAAACGTAAGCATAATCATAATTTGGGGGAGACTTAGCATGGACTCATGGAATTCGTCAAGTTTCATGTAAATCACGCTAAATCGTGCACTAGCTTACTTTACCATGCTAGATCGTGCACTACCAACCATAACATCAACAATGGAAAGCATAATGAAGAACCCATAAGAATTTGTCAAAACCCTAGCTCTCTTGGGCAAGACTAAACCTTGAAAACCTTAAGGAAAAGTGGACCCATTGGAGGAAAGACTCCAAACGGTAAATACTATCATACCTTAATGCCAATGCCTTGAAATAAAAGAAGGATTGATGACCTTGATGAGAACCATAGCTCTCTTCTTCTTCTTCTAGAGGGAGGAATATTTTTGGGAGATGAGAGTTGGAATGAAGGGATTAAGGCTTAGAAAGTATAAATAGGACCAGGGTTAAGGGGCAAAATCATCTAGGATAAGGAATAAACATTTAGGGAAAAGTCCAAAAAGCCCTTAAATAATACTGTCGGGGCCAATCGACGGACATGATCTACGGTCCGTACATCCATTGACGGACCGTCCTGCTCTTCCGTCAATCGATTTAGAAAGTTCATTTCGAACTGAAAATTTGGCTAAGACTGGAAGGCATCTACGGAATCCATCTACGGCCCGTCAACCCAACTACAACCTGTCCTGCTATTCCGTAGGTCAAGGTTTAGAAACTCTAAATTCATAAAGCTTAAAGGGCCATCGACGGTTCCCATCTACGGCCCGTCACTCCACCTACGGTCCGTAGATGGCCTCCGTGGTCACTGGCACCAGAAATAATTTTAAATTGCATTTTTTTTCTTTTAAAAACTGGGGTGTTACAATATCTCCCCCTTGGGAACATTCGTCCTTGAATTGAGATAAAGCTATCAAGGGAAGGGTGAAAGACACTTACTATCAACCGAACCTAAAACATGCAATCAAATAATTCATATAGCTAAAATAATCAAGTTAGCTCATCTTATTAAAATTAAACTCTTCATGAACATGCTTAATCAAAGAAATCATGGAAATCGACTATGACACATGAAATCAAAGAATGAACGATGAGGGACTAGGTACCTCAAGCTAGAGGAGGATCGGTAGAGAAAAGATGAGGGTAACGGGAAATCATATCGGCCTCGGCCTCGGCCTCCCAAGTAGCACCCTCAACTAATTGATTCCTCCATAACACTTGCACGGAAGCAACTTCTTTATTTCTCAACTTCGGGACTTGCCGGTCTAGAATCTCAATCGGAATTTCTTCATAAGAAATGCTATTCTTAATGCCAAGATCTTTATAAAGGCACTATAGTCAATAGATCGCCAATGCACTTCTTTAGTAAGGAGACATGGAAAACTGGATGCACCGAATCCAAATCATTTGGCAAGTCAAGCTCATAGGCAACCTTACCAACACTTCTCAAAATCTGATAAGGGCCCACATAGCGGGGACTAAGCTTCCCTTTCTTCCCGAATCTCATTACGCCCTTCATGGGTGAGACTTTCAAGTAGACCCAATCATCAACATCAAATTCTAATTTTCTCCTTATAACATCGGCATAGGACTTTTGTCGACTTTGAGCCGTTTTCAACCTTTCTCTAATAGGCCGAACTTTCTCCATAGCCTCATGTACTAACTCCGGGCCTATCAAAGTAACTTCCCCAACTTCAAACCAACCTATAGGAGATCTACACCTCTTACCATAGAGAGACTCAAATGGAGTCATACTAATACTAGAATGGTAGCTGTTATTATAAGTAAACTCAATCAAATGCAAATAATCATCCCAATTACCCTTTAAGTCAATTACACATGCTCTCAACATATCTTCCAAAGTTTGGATAGTATGCTCCGCTTGCCCATCGGATTGGGGATGAAAGGTCGTGCTAAGCTTAACACGAGTACCAAGTCCCTTCTGGAAAGATTTCCAAAACTGATAAGTAAATTGTGTACCACGACCGGAGATAATGGATAAAGGCACTCAATGCAGACTAACCATCTCCTTCAAGTACAACTTAGCATAATCCTCCACCGAATAAGAACCTTGACGGGAATGAAATGAGCTGATTTCGTCATATGATCTACAATCACTCAAATCAAATCATATTGCCGCCAAGTGCGTGGCAAGCCAACAATAAAGTCCATGTTAACATCTTCTCACTTCCAAGTAGGGATATCAATATCTTGGGACAAAACTCCCGGCCTTTGGTGCTCAACTTTCACTTGTTGACAATTAGGACATTTAGCCACAAATTCCGCAATATCCTTCTTCATCCCATTCAACCAATAGATCTCCCGCAAATCACGGTACATCTTGGTAGCTCCCGGGTGAATGGAATAACGAGAATTATGGGCCTCAATCATAATTTGTCCTCTTAAGTCATTTACATTGGGAACACAAAAATGACCCTGATATCTGAGCACTCCATCTCCCCCTTGGGAGAAAGCCTCAACAGACTTCTTTAGCACCGCTTCTTTCAATTCGACTAGGTTCAGGTCAATATCTTGCTTAGCTTTCACATCATGTACATAGGACGATTATGAACCATTGTGAACCATAACACCACCTTCGGTGGAATCAACCAATTGAACACCCAAACGGGCCAATCTATGAACATCTCAAACTAGTTCCTTCTTACCCTCCCCTATATGGACAACACTGCCCATTTGACATCCGATTGAGAGCATCTGCCACCACATTAGCCTTGCCGGAGTGATAAAGGACATTCATGTCATAGTCCTTTAATAGCTCAAGCCACCTTCATGCACCTTTAGTTGCCTTGAAGCATAAGCAATGACTTTCCCATTTTGCATAAGTACACACCCTAACCCAATTCTTGAAGCATCACAATAGACCACAAACCCATCGGACCCTTCCGGTAGGGTCAACACCGGAGCCGAGGTAAGTCTATCTTTCAACTCTTGAAAACTTGCTTCACACCTTTCGGACCAAGTAAACTTAGCCTTCTTTTGAGTTAGAGCAGTCAATGGTGAAGCAATTGAAGAAAACCCTTCAACAAACCTTCGATAGTAACCGGCTAAACCCAAGAAACTATGAATATCCAAATGTGATAGAGGTCTAGGTCAATTCTTAACCGCATCCGTCTTCTTAGGATCTACGTCGACACCTTTACCGAAAATAATGTGACCAAGGAAAGTTACGGACTTTAACCAAAACTCACATTTCTCGAACTTAGCAAAGAGTTGTTGGTCCTTGAGAACTTGCAACACAATCCTCAAATGATCAGCATGCTCACTATCACTCCTTGAGTAAATCAAGATATCATCGACAAACACAATGACGAACATATCCAAGTATTGTCTAAACACCCGATTCATCAAATCCATTAATGCGGCCGGAGCATTAGTCAACCCGAAAGACATCACTAGAAACTCATAGTGCCCATATCTAGTCCGAAAAGCCATTTTCGGAATGTCATCAGCCCTTACCTTCAACTGGTGATAGCCCGAACGAAGATCAATCTTAGAGAAATAACTAGCCCCTTGGAGTTGGTCAAACAAATCATCAATTCTCGGGATAGGATACTTATTCTTGATAGTTACCTTATTCAATTGGCGGTAGTCAATGCACATACGGAGTGAACCATCTTTCTTTCTAACAAACAAGACCGGAGCACCCCATGAGAAATACTTGGTCGGATGAAACCCTTATCCAACAAATCTTTGAATTGCTCTTTTAGTTCCTTAAGTTCTGCCGGAGCCATTCTATAAGGAGGAATAGAGATAGGTTGCGTACCGGGGAGAAGGTCAATACCGAAGTCTATTTTCCTCTCGGGAGGAACACTGGGTAAATCATCGGGAAACACTTTCGGAAATTCGTTAACAATGGGGACTAACTCAAGAGTAGGGGTTTCGGAATTCACATCCCTCACCCTAACAAGATGATACATGCAACCCTTAGAAATCATCTTTCTAGCTTGTAGACAAGAAACAAATTGTCCCTTAAGTGTAGAATTTCCCCCTTTCCACTCCAGGATAGGCTCATCTAGAAATTGGAACTTGACCATTCGGGTCCTACAATCAATAGAGGCATAACAAGAATGCAACCAATCCATCCCGAGGATAACATCAAAGTCTAGCATATCAAGCTTTACAAGATCCACATGAGTGACTCTATGGAATAAAGAGACGGAACAATTTCTATAGACTCTCTTAGCCACAATAGATTCACCGATAGGAGTAGAGACCCGGAATGGATCTAGCAACACATCCGGAACAACATCAAACTTCATAGCCACATAAGGCGTCACAAAAGACAATGTAGCACCGGGATCAAGGAAAGCATAAACATCAAAGTGGAAGATTTTCAACATACCGGTAACCACATCGGGAGAACCCTCTTGCTCATGACGGGCCCGAAGTGCATAGAACTGGTTTAGCTTTTGATTTCCACTTGAACTTGCCAGATTTTGGGGTTGAGCCCTTCGATGATTTTCTCCTCCCTTCTTAGTAGCCAAGGGACAATCCCTTACTTTATGACCCGTCTTACCACATCCAAAACATGCATTCGAACCGGCTAGACAAGTACCCTCATGTTTCTTCCCACACTTGGCACAAGTAGGCAATGAGGAGCCACTACCATTTCCTCCTTAAAGCTTAGGGTTAGACACCCTTCCTTTGTTGAACTTAGGAGGAGCGTTGGAAGAACCTTGATTAGAGAACCTTTGCCCAAGCTTAAAACGACCATGTCCATCGGACCTTGAATGAGAGAAACCACCATCACCGGTCTTAGCCCTCTTGGAGTCCCTAGACCTTTCCTTGAGCTTCTCCTCCTCTATTTTTTGTGCATGAATCATGAGGCGATAAATATCCATATCATTAATAAGCATGGCGGTACGACACTCCTTGACCACCATTTCGGACACTCTCGAAACAAATTTGCTCATTCTTGCCCTAGGATCGGCAACCATAAAAGGAGCATATCGAGCCAATTGTGTGAACTTCAAAGCATACTCTTTCACACCCATACTCCCTTGACGAAAGTTGATGAACTCAAGTACCTTAGCCTCCCTCATCTCCAGGGGAAAGAATCTATCGAGGAAAGCACCCTTGAATCTCTCCCACTCTAGAGGACCTTCATCAACCGCCATCTCACTCTTTCATTCGTTGTACCAAATTTGAGCGACACCTTTGAGTTGGTAGGCGGCTAATTCCACATTTTCCGTCGGTGACACTCCCATGATCATCAAGACTTTATAAACCTCATCAATAAACTCTTGACGATCCTCCTCCACTTTAGAACCATGAAACTCCAGAGGGTTCATCCTAGTGAAATCCCTCACTCTTGAAACCACCGTACCCACATTTGGGTTCACGGGAGCCACAACCTCCCTATTGGCTTGACCATCATGACTTGGGCTAACACATGAAAAGCAGCCCTGAACTCTGCATTGGTTACTTGCTCGGCCAAAGGATCAGCCAGAACTTGAGGAGCTTGAGGAGGAGTTTCTTGCTCTTCATTCTCTCTCTCATTCCATCGAGTATAAGCTCTTCGAGACGCCATATCCTGAAACGCGTAGGATAGGGATTAGGAGAGAGACATATAGAGTAACACTCTATTGCACGACTTAAGGATAATGAAGAAGTGGAGTTTCCTAATCATCTTGTAGCCTCTCATTCATAAATGTGGCGCGCTTCACACTCATGAACAAGACTCTACTCGACGTGGCTTATGAGACATTCTAGAATCTTTTTAAAACCTTATGCTCTGAATATCAGGTTTGTCACGACCTAGGGTAGCCCCTAGATGTAACACGGTGTACAAGACCCCGAGAGGCCTCATACAAGCCCTTAGCATACATAACATACAAGATAATAGAGAAGTAAGAGATAAGAAAAGCATTTTTTATATCTAAGCATTAATCAAAACAGCGAAAGTCTACATCTCATGTCTCAAGCCATCTAACATAATAGAATAGAAATGAAGGTTTGGGACACAGCCCAGTACAATATCAAAAATAATGGAAAGCATGAAAATGTAACAAGGCTAGGCCCTCGGACATAGGAGGCCTCACCAAGTCTTCACGATCACTAGAACTGACTAGCCACGAGTGGGATGAGAGGAGCTGCCAAGGCCTACATCAATAGAATCAATGTAGGCTAGAGTATGCGTTAGTACAATCAAGTACCAAGTATGATAGCAATGCACATAGGGCATATAAAACAAGCTAGAATGACATATAATCATGACATGTAATGGCCAAGCCAAAACATGATAGAACATAAGGAACGTGAAGCATAAACCATGGCCAAGACAAGCAATTCATCTTTCTTTTACTTTACATCATCATAAGAACACTTAAGTTCATTAGCTGTGGGGAAATAGCCTTAACCGACATATGAGACAATGTGAGCTATCAACATGGAATCCGGTGTCTGCCCCACACCAAAAAGGGGTGTCCTACTTGCCAAGGTAAGACCATGAACTTCTTAGCTTGTGTGGATCCACTAGCTAGTGTCTATCATAGACCATCACCCTATGGTGGCACATAGGTTATGGGACATGGGTAATCGCCACTTGTCGACTCGGTACTAGGCATACTTCCTATGGATTAATCTTAGTTCATTTTATCTTAGGTAGACATGGGTAATCGCCTCTTGTCTATCCTTATTAATCATAGTTCATTTTATCTTAGGTAGACATGGGTAATTACCTCTTGTCTATCCTTAGTCATGATTTCATTATTTGTAGACATGGGTAATCGCCTCTTGTATACCTTAGGGAACATGGTTAATCGCCTCTTGTCCCTTCATAGAATAACTACTTAATAGTGGATTCAAGCTTAGTTGAGCAAACCTTTCAACAAGTTATGAATCATTACGTGTGAGAAAGCCTTTCACATTCATAGGTTGAGCATTACATGAGAAACCCTTTCACAACTCAATATTTCCATTATCATATCATAAACTTCATAAAACATACATGAGTTCATAAGCTTCATATTTACATAGCTCATCATGCTCTTAACTCATAAATCATGGGTTCATAAGCTTCACCTCACAACATGCAATTCAATGCAAGCTAATACTTCGAAAGCCATAAATCAAGGCAATTTAATCATAATTGAGGGAACCCACATAATAGAGGAACATCATAGATTTTTGATTGACCATGCATCCTTTCATAACGTATCCTCTTTTCATCATTCATAGTCTTACATGAAATTCATAGCTTGATAATCACAATCCTTAACTCAATTCATGAAGAGTTCATGCAATTCATCTTCTTCTCAAATCAACCCACAAACATAAGCATATTCATAATTTGGGGGAAACTTAGCATGGACTCATGGGATTCGTCAAGTTTCATGTAAATCACGCTAAATCGTGCACTAGCTTACTTTACCATGCTAGATCGTGCACTACCAACCATACCATCAACAATGAAAAGCATAATGAAAAACCCATAAGAATTTGTCAAAACCCTAGCTCTCTTGGGCAAGACTAAATCTTGAAAACCTTAAGGAAAAGTGGACCCATTGGAGGAAAGACTCCAAACGGTAAATACTATCATACCTTAATGCCAATGCCTTGAAATAAAAGAAGGATTGATGACCTTGATGAGAACCATAGCTCTCTTCTTCTTCTTCTAGAGGGAGGAATATTTTTGGGAGATGAGAGTTGGAATGAAGGGATTAAGGCTTAGAAAGTATAAATAGGACCAGGGTTAAGGGGCAAAATCATCTAGGATAAGGAATAAACATTTAGGGAAAAGTCCAAAAAGCCCTTAAATAATACTGTCGGGGCCAATCGACGGACAGGATCTACGGTCCGTACATCCATTGACGGACCGTCCTGCTCTTCCGTCAATCGATTCAGAAAGTTCATTTTGGACTGAGAATTTGGCTAAGTCTGGAAGGCATCTACGGAACCCATCTATGGCCCATCAACCGAACTACGACCCGTCCTGCTATTCCGTCGGTCAAAGTTCAGAAACTCTAAATTCATAAAGCTGAAAGGGCCATCGACGGTTTCCAACTACGGCCCGTCACTCCACCTACGGTCCGTAGATGGCCTTCGTCGTCACTGGCACTAGAAAAATTTTAAAACTGCATTTTTCTCTCTCTTTTAAAAACTGGGGTGTTACAGTATATAATCTATATAACACAGATATCTTATACATGAGATACAAGCATATAAAAAGGATATATACATTAGGAGATATATCTTTGGTCTCGAATTTTTAATAGGGAAAAGGTCCTGATATACCCCTCAACTTTGCCATTTAGAACTGATATACCCCTCGTTATGAAAGTGGCTCATATATACCCCTATTGTTATAGAAATGGCTCACATATACCATTTTCCTCTAACAGAAGTGAAAAAATTAATTTTAATTTAATTTTTTTATTATTTTTTTTAAAAAAAACATATAATCTATATGGGGTATATTTGATCCTCCTCACACGTATTTTTTTTTTACTTTTTATTTCAACGACTAATTTAAATTTATTATTTTAATGGTCAATTGTTTTTATGTTTCACTAATTTTCTTGTAAAATTTATTATAAATGCCCCAATTTTTCTGACAAATACAAAAACTAAATTAAAATATAGCCGAAAAAATAGTTTTAAATTATAATATAGGCACAAAATAGTTCATTTTAAATTATTTTCTTTACACTAAAGAATTATATAAAAAATAAGAATAAGAAACTCTCAAATGATGATAATCAAAGAAGTCAAAAAAAAAATTATGTATGAAAAAGATTAAAATATACCTTGAACTTTGCTAGAATGATCATATATATCCCTACATGATTTTTAAAAAAATTAAAAGTCAAAAATATAAATTTAAAACTAACTTTTTCACTTCCATTAGATGAAGGGTATATATGAGCCATTTATATAATCGTAAGGGTATATATGAGCCACTTTCGTAACAAGGGGTATATCAACTCTAAATGGCCAAATTAAGGGGTATATCAGGCCCTTTTCCCTTTTTTAATATAAAGATCAGCTCAAATTCACCTCAAATCAACACCAAACCTCTCCAAAATTGACATTTTACCTCCTCAAGATGCTTCCAAGAAACAATGATTCACAAAATCAAAATAATCCACAATTATGCATTGAAAATATCAAATCAAACTTTAATTGCCTTTAATGGGGTGAACGATGATATATGACAAGCCCTTTCAACACACTTTTATCATGAGTCTCTCTTCTTGCGTGGGTTACTAAATTGGGTTGAATTTTTTCGGCGAACTCACGATAGTAACAAGGATATATACAAAGGTGAGAGCTTCACATTTCACTATTTGAAAATTAATTTAGGATTGTAGTTCTATAGTAGGCTACAAGTTGACAATTTTTTGTGAAACTAGGTTTGATTTTACTAATAAAAATAAAATTGGTCATTTTCTGCTAATTTCATTTCTATGTATATATGGTAGATGTTGATCCCTTTTTAACTTTTTCTATGTGTTCATTTTTCACATTTTGAACTCCCTTAATGAAAATCTTAACTCCACCACTGGATAGAACCTTGTCTGTTTAGTTAATCTATAGAGGAAACTATATGTACACATTTGTGCATTGCAGTTCACTTCATCCAACAAGAATTGCAAGCAGTATAACTTCAATTCATAAAAACTTTCAATTATAATCAAATACTTGCCCCGCCTCGCCTCGCCCCACCTCGCCCAACATAGTATAATTTTTTATTTTTTTTCGCCCCGCATGAACTCACCCCGCATATACCCGCCCCGTAGAGCTTCAACATTCTTTCGCTACAAACAGTACTTGTGCTTGATTTTTGGCAAGGGAAATGGATTGCTGATGCAAGGTGATCTATAAAATAGTGCAATTAAAGTTGATTTTAAAATTCAAGAATTGATTTTAAATAAATAAAGTTGAATATTTAATTGATGAACCAACTAAAAAAAAATACAAATCAATCAATTTGAATGATTAGTCAATTATTTAAAATTAATTAAGGTTATAGCTGATGTCGTTGCTACGATTTCCCCAATTCCCCTGTAAAGTAAGAAGCAGTACTAATGTCACAAACCGAAAAAATCTAACCCGCACCCGCTCCGCCCCACATGTTTTTCTCCAGAAATATTTCGTACCCGCCCTGCCTCACCCCCACAAAAACTCTAACCCCACACAATCGTCTCGCCCCATTGTCATCCCTACGAGAAATCATGGTAAATGCTTATACCATTAATTAGTAGTAACCTGGTATTAATTATCAGGAGTTATAAATTAAAGTGTCCCTCTCCCTCCTTTCCCTCCTCTACAATGGAATCTTACAACAATTGGAATGACATGGTGGAAATTGGAAGAAAACGGTAAGAAATTTACTAAACGTACTAAATTGGTTGAGATAATAAATTTATTGGGGTGGGGGGAGGGGGAAGTCATCTCAAAAAACAGGACTAATCATACGATTAAGATGTTTTGGAATTACGAGGGAATAAGCTAATTGGCAGATTTGACAATCTTACACTTTTTTATTGGAATGAAGACAGACAAACTTCCGTGCGAAAGACAGAACGGCTAAAATTCTTCTTGCATTTTTCCTAAACTTCGTCAAGCCTATCCGCTCATTTGTTCCAAACCAGAGTTTCTAGTTTCAAGATCGCGCTTTTAGTACGCGTGTGGTGAGATGTTCCAAGCCCGGTATCTACTGATTTTGCCATTCCTATGATTCAAAGGATTCACCAGCTATAGGGCAGTTAGCGCAGACATCAAGTAAGGGCTCGTAGGCTACTCATGCCAAATGAACATCCTATTTTTTTCAGGAATTTCCATTGACACCTTTAAGTTAAGATGCTAAACAGTAAATACCTACTCAGCTATGAATTGTCATTAAGTATTTAATTTGTAAAACTAAATTTTAATAATAGGAGATTAAAAAAATAATATATATATATATATCAAACCTCTTTACAACAATCATTTATTTTAAGATTTTTTCATTATAACAGTTTAATTTTCTCCGGGGTCGATTTTTCTTGTTATATTTTACTTACCGATAACAATATTCTGCCTCCAACAACAATGACATCCATTATAGAGGCACATTCTTTATACAATTATCACTCTATAACATTTATACTCAAATATTGCGTAATAATTTGTATGAAATATATTATGTATAAAGAAATTAAAATATGTATGACAATCATCATTAATGTCATGCACATAGTAAATTTCGATTATGAATATCTTAAAAGGAAAAAAATTGTATTCAAATGGTGTTCATTAGTTATGGTCATAACTTCACGTGGAAAGTTACCATGCCTTTTTTATTCTTACTCTTTCTATATTTTTTGGTTAAATTGGTTAACAAATACATGATTTAGCCCATTTCGGCATGTACTATAATGAATCGGGACAACTTGATGGTCTGTTCATATATTTGTTGGGTTGTATATAATAATGTCGCATGATTTTTTTTGTTTTCCAGAATAGTATTTTTATTGGTGAACTAGGTGACTTGTCCCAATCATGACTAGCTAGGGGCAAGTCAGTGTTAGTGTATATATAGTGAACAGTTAGCATATGACTTGTATGATTCCAACAAAATGAGTTAATTAAAAGATGGTTCATGATCTTGATGACTGTTAATCTTCTCGCTTAACTGTAGTCATTTCTTGTCGAGTCTAATGCATGTGGTTGATATTGATAGTTGCGTTCTGCTTTGTTGATAAGTGCCGTGTGTTATGAGTGCTCGTGAGTTCCTTGCATGCATTATGGTAATGTGTTCTAAGCAAAATGATAGGAATACACTTAGTTTAGAAAGGATGCTAGGTTTTCTTTGGACTCCTTATATCCTGAAAGTAAATATTTAACCTTGTATATACCCGTAGTCAGCCCCATTGAGCCCATTCCTATTTTTCATTAGTTGAAAATCATTCTGATACTTGATTCCTCTTAGTGACTAATGTTAGAAAACTATATGCACAGCGGAAGCATACTCAGAATCATACTGCTTACGTGAATAATAGACAACCAAAACGTTTATGCTAAAACACACATAATCATGCTAGAACACATAAACTAGCTGAAATTTAATTCAAGAATTACCTCTTGAAGCGTGAACTAATATCTTCGAGCAAATCCGCAAGTTAGACAGACCTTCAAACGAATCCACAGTCTTCTACAGTGATCCCAAGTTCACATCTGAACATTCTCAATACTTGGGTGGGTAAGTATAAATAGAAACCTTCTTTTTCTAGGTTAGGACTTATCCCTTTTTTCTAGGTTAGGAGAATCCCTATTTATAGAGATTCCTCCCAATCCAAAACGGAGAAGAAAACTCAGTTTTCTTATAATTCCTTTTCCCATAGGATTCTGAGTTCTAGTTAAATATGGGCATTAGAGGGACCACATAATTAATTACTGAGGCTTCCTATTATGAAAATAATTCCAAATAATTAATTTGAATTATTCTTACCATAATAAATTACAAATCATTCCACTAAAAATTCGTAATTGCACTCCTCTATTTATATTTCGAAATTCCCTATTAAACACTTATGAAATCCCCATGTTAAGATTGCAGATACTAATCAATAAATTAAATTACTGACGAATTTAATTCAAAGATTAATTTCCTTTAGAGCACTGCTAAACTTATTTCATGTGTCGGATTCATAAATTCACTTGCAAGGTTTGACACGATGAAAACTTATAAGCTTCTCAAAAAGGCATATCAATCAATCTCTATAATGAGATATGGATTCCATCAACTAACTTATTATTTAACCAATATATATTATTATCATCCAATCTACCAGGCATATTGACCCATCTCAGAATCTCACCTTTTAATAAATCAAAACGATAATTAATATATACAGATCATAATAGTTATATCAAGATTAAAAATATAAGTACATTTAACAGTTTAGAGAATATGCTCTTACCAGTCAGTCTAAAGCAACTATCTCTACTCGGTCCCGTTCAATACATACAAAATATACTAGCACAAGAAGTTGGAACTACACAGTTCCCATAATCAAGATAAATTACATATAATCTTGTGCTACAATCGTACCGATGGCATGTCCAATTTCCATCTCAGATTGTGAACAAAAAACTTTATACTTATAAGAACCGATGATTTAATCCTCTGTGTATAAGCTAAAACTCGATACACTAAATCATCTACTATATAAGTAAATAGACACCATAAACGAATATATGATCTATTAAAACTGAATAAATAAATTATTCTATAATAAATATTATATCTAAACACATGGTTAATAGTCTATATCCCAACAATCTCTCACTTAGACTTTTAACCATCACAATTTTTATAATGTACTATATCTAAATGCATGGTTAATAGTATATATCCTAACAATCTCCCACTTAGATATTTAATCTTAAAAATTGTTAGAATACTATGTCTAAACACATTATTAATAGTATATACCCTAACAATCTCCCACTTAGACTCTTGACTATGCATTTACAACTTTCACAGGCATTCCTTTAATTCTTATTGAAAGAATTTTTACCAAGTTATTTTCTAAATGCAATTTCCTCTAGTAGTGCTTCGTCGTAACAAATCGATTTTGCACTAGATCTTGAGGAACCTTATTATGAAACTTCTAAGAATGTACTTCTTTTCAAGAGTTCTATCATGAAAGTACTCTCAAGCATACAAAACAAACCAATCTTTGTTATGATTCTCCCACTACGACTAAGTACTACTACAATAATCACACCTACTTCTTCTTGAGTCTTAATATTTTCTTCAAAACCTTTCGGTATTGAAATATTAACAACTTCTTCATGTAGTGTTCTTTAATTTGCTCAACATCACTCCCACTACTTGAGGTAGTAGTTTTCTTATGTCTACAAACGTTTCTCCCACTACTTAAATGCAATGGAACGTCAATTCTAACATACCAGTTAGATGTTCTTGGCGTCTAAATTTACAATTGACTCATTTGTTATTTCTTTGCTCAGTTCCTGTAAAACTAGTTTACTTCTAGGAACATGATTTACTAAATGATCCTTTTCTAGAAATATAACAGTTGTGTCAACAATTGCCTTATTTTCTTAAGGATAGTAAAATAAACCTTCTTTCATTCTTTAGGATATCCAATTAACACACACATTCCTTTCTTAATTCCAATTTACTTATTATCCCTCTCAGCACATGTGCTGGACAATCCTATATCTGAACATGTCACAGATTAGACTTACGTCAAATTCAACTAGTTCTATAGTTGCCCAAGGTACTAATTTGAAAGGAATTAGAATCAGAATGTGATATGTAGTTCTTAGAACATATCCTAAAAGAAGCAAAAACTATGAATGAGTCAATCATTAATTTTATCATCTTCATAAGAGTCTATTTCTTTTCTCTTTTACACCAATCTATAATAGAGTTTCTGGTGTAGACAATTGAAATGCAATTATTTTATCAGATAAGTGACTTATCAGCTTTGTAGAGAGGTATACGCCACTACAATCAGATTGCAGTCACTTTATATATTTTCATGATGCTATTTTAATTTGTCATAAATATTTTTTGTTTATCAAAACATTCAGACTTACAAAACATCAAATATATATGATCATATCATGAGCAACCTTCTGAAAATTTCAGAATACTCAAATTGACCTCTTGCCTGAATGTTCATTTACTACACAAATTAGAATAGATTAATTCTAACTTATCACTACGTCTATTTCCTTTTTAAGAGGAAAGTCTCTTGGTCATTTTTCTTTCTAAACAGGACTCATATGCTGGTAGTGACTTCACTTTCAATGAACCTTTATGTCCATCCTTTAACCAATCTCGAAGTTCTATCCAGAATAAATGACTTAGACACAAGTGTACAGATAAGTTTCATTCAATTTATAAGATATTTTCTCTTATGAGATAGATTAATATTATTCAATTTATGAGAGATAATACTAATAAAAATTCACGCATTAATATACCACAAGAGATAAAATATTCATCAAACTCAATAATAGGAGAGTTACAAGAAAAATATATTAAGTATCAATCTCTTATCTGATTAGAAACTAAAAATAATTCCTTCTAACATAAGGTACACGTGCAATGCATTCTTTGAATTAATATTTTATCTCTATCAAAAGAAATTCTTGAGTAGTACTAAGTGGGTCTTTAAATTCTACTGAGAATTTGAGATATAATATATTAAATAGATCATAATGTATCGAACAATCTCGAATAACAAAATTCAGGGCTCATTTATACATATATATCCATGCATCTCGAATAGCAAATAGATGGGATTGGAGAACTAATCATGCAATACACGTGTACAATGACCGATTATTCACTCCATAAACTTATACAGACCTAACTCAGATGGAGAGTCTACTGTTAGTTTAAGTCAAGTGAAAATCCTCTAGTTACATTGATCCAATCATATATTACTCAGTTTAGGAGAGTTAATACAAATTATCAAAACTAGCGATTAAATACATAGTGACTTGTATTAATTTCATCCAATAAGGAGGAAGGTCTAAGCCAGCACATGAAATTAATACTTCACTACTATTTAATCTTGGCAATCAAGGGAGGAAACCCTATAGCCAAATATGACCAAAAAAATGCATATAACGATCCGAAAAAAATATATTTCTTATTAGATCGATCTTATGATTCTACCAAATTTTAGATCAATCAGAATCCCCCTTTTTTTTTGAATTCCAAACTATGATCAATTTGGTTGAAAACGTTGTTTGGACAATAGATTATAAAATTTTCCATTCAGTAATTCTTATCAGATATTATCAAATAGATATACGAATCAAGAACAAAGAACAAAATTCTAAAACTATTCACATTATCTGAGTACTATTTTCCAAAAAATCATCATGTTTATGTATACATTGAATATTAAAATTCAAAACACAACTCTTAGGTATTCATGTATCTTGAACAATAATTTTGAATGAAAAATAACTACTCATGCAACATACATATGTGATGTCAGATATTCACTCCAATAAATCTTGTACAAAAGCTAAATGAGATGGAGAGTATATGTTAATTTAATCCAAGTGAATATCAATATCCCTAGATCCATTGATCCAATCATATATTACTCAGATAGGGAGAGTCAATACATATTATCAAAACTAGAGATCAGACTAAATCTAGTGACTTGTATTAATTCCACCCGCTATGGAGGAAGGTCTAAAGCCAGCACATAAACTTAATACTTCACTAAAATTTAGTCATGAAGACCATAGAGAACAAACTCTATCACCACTATATCATAGTCGAGTAATTTATCATCAAAATTAATTTTCAAGATACAAAAAATATCCAAAAAACCTCATCTAAATGACCTCAAATTGCTAAATCACTTCATAGCTATGAGTATTTTTAATTTGATCGTTTCTAATGAGCCTACCGAATTTCAGATCAATTAGAGTTCAAAGATAATATTTATCTCTAAAGCTATGATCAAATTCAGATTCAAATGAATTAAGGAAAAATAATTAGATGTATATCCTTATCATATAGCAATTTATGTTAACTCATCTGTGTACTCTTGTACCACATTTAACATAAATTAAATCGATATAAAGGATAATTTTCATACAAAGTCACATTTTAATTCGAAAGAACAACTTAAAAACCATCTTAACGACCACAAAAACCATAACCGCATAGCGATGAATATTTCTTACTGGGCCGTTTCCAATGAACTTACCAAATTTCTCATCAATTGGAGTCTATCAAAAAAATTATTTCCAATGGTATGACCAAATTCAAATTCAAGTGATTTAAGTAACTTTAGGAATTAAAAACAATATGACATACATTCTTATCATATATCAGTTTATATTAAATCACCATGCGTAATCATGTTCCAAATTTAACATAAACATAACTGACATAAAGAATAATCTTATCATATTCAAATCAAATTTTAATCTGACAAACTACCTAAAATCCATCTAAACGATTTTCAATGGAACCATCAAATTCTAGTCAATCAGAGATCATATAATTCATGACCACCTAAACTATGACCTAATGTGAAAAATGACCATTTTAAGTGTAGTTAAAGATTAAAATAACTTGATTCAAAATTTTTTATTCTCTTTTAATAATTATCTCATGAGCATAAGGTTATGTGTCTTTCCTTTGACTAAGATACACAACACCTTCTTATAGCAAATTGTCCTCTCGATTAATACATCTGAGAATTCTAGGTATTACGTTTCTCCCTTTCAGACTGGTGAAAACCTTTAATATCTCTTCTCATGAATTAATTAAGTGTTACTAGTATCTAAAGGTAAATCTCCATTCGAGTGACAAACCTTTACTAGTATACATTTATACAAGACAATTTATACATGAAACATTGAGAATATTCTAATGACTCAAATAAATAGATCACTTTCGTAAATTCTAATTATTAATCATAATTCTAAATTCATATATTGTAATCTTACATGCACGTATAAATAAATCTGTAAGAACTTTCAATGACGCCAAATAAATTAGTCATATGCAATGATTACTATTTATTTATCATCAAATTCTTAATTTATTACTATATCATATACGTGTGAGAAAAAATAATGGTTATGTTACAAAACCAATGCCCAAATAAATAAAAGGACTTTCTACTAAATACACAATTAAAAACTGCCCAACAAAACAAAAGCAACCAACTTTGACCTATAGTGGAACAAACCTAATTATTTAAACCACATGCATATGCCCTCTACAAATATTTTGAAAAACAAAACAATTTTTGTTTTTTTTTGTTTTTCTTGCCCACACCATCCACCCTTTCTTATTTTGCTCCTCTTTCTTTTTCTTTTCTTTCTTTAATTATTAAACAATTTAAAATAATCAAAGAGCAAAATATAAGGGTAGGTTTCATAAGAATAAGGTTTAAAATTAACCCACGTCTAATATTTACCACAGGCGGCGATAATGTCATAGTTGCCCCACAATTTTGTTGTTAGCAATTGAGGTTAATCTAAACTCATCTCTTCATGGCAAACGAAAAATTATCAAGTTTTTCCTAATTACAGGATTAAACTAATTTTTACCGTCACACCAGTATTGATTTCTCATGCTTCATACGTTAAAAGCAAATTTAGAAAAAATACACATTCATGTATGTATTCACATATATACAATCAAGTTTCAGAATAGATTATCTATTTAGATGTAAGCATGGCTCTTGATGCCAATTGTTAGAAAACTATATGCACAGCGGAAGCATACTCAGAATCATACTGCTTACATGAATAATAGACAACCAAAACGTTTATGCTAAAACACACATAATCATGCTAGAACACATAAACTAGCTGAAATTTAATTCAAGAATTACCTCTTGAAGCGTGAACTAATATCTTCGAGCAAATCCGCAAGTTAGACAGACCTTCAAACGAATCCACAGTCTTCTACAGTGATCCCAAGTTCACATCTGAACACTCTCAATACTTGGGTGGGTAAGTATAAATAGAAACCTTCTTTTTCTAGGTTAGGACTTATCCCTTTTTTCTAGGTTAGGAGAATCCCTATTTATAGAGATTCCTCCCAATCCAAAAAGGAGAAGAAAACTCAGTTTTCTTATAATTCCTTTTCCCATAGGATTCTGAGTTCTAGTTAAATATGGGCATTAGAGGGACCACATAATTAATTACTGAGGCTTCCTATTATGAAAATAATTCCAAATAATTAATTTGAATTATTCTTACCATAATAAATTACAAATCATTCCACTAAAAATTCGTAATTGCACTCCTCTATTTATATTTCGAAATTCCCTATTAAACACTTATGAAATCCCCATGTTAAGATTGCAGATACTAATCAATAAATTAAATTACTGACGAATTTAATTCAAAGATTAATTTCCTTTAGAGCACTGCTAAACTTATTTCATGTGTCGGATTCATAAATTCACTTGCAAGGTTTGACACGATGAAAACTTATAAGCTTCTCAAAAAGGCATATCAATCAATCTCTATAATGAGACATGGATTCCATCAACTAACTTATTATTTCACCAATATATATTATTATCATCCAATCTACCAGGCATAATAACCCATCTCAGAATCTCACCTTTTAATAAATCAAAACGATAATTAATATATACAGATCATAATAGTTAAATCAAGATTAAGAATATAAGTACATTTAATAGTTTAGAGAATATGCTTTTATCAGTCAGTCTAAAGCAACTATCTCTACTCGGTCCCGTTCAATACATACAAAATGTACTAGCACAAGAAGTTGGAACTACACCGTTCCCATAATCAAGATAAATTACATATAATCTTGTGCTACAATCGTACCGATGACATGTCCAATTTCCATCTCAGATTGTGAACAAAAAACTTTATACTTATAAGAACCGATGATTTAATCCTCTGTGTATAAGCTAAAACTCTATACACTAAATCATCTACTATATAAGTAAATAGACACCATAAATGAATATATGATCTATTAAAACTGAATAAATAAATTATTCTATAATAAATACTATATCTAAACACATGGTTAATAGTATATATCCCAACAACTAAACCTAGACGAATACTCCCAAGTGAAAGCATAGGTTAAAACCTAAATTTGGGGTGGATGAATTGAAAAAATAAAATATAAGCCTTAGGCTTATGTTTGGGGGTGTAATGGTGTAGGATGTGAAGTTAGTTAAGAAGAAGTATGTATCTGTATATATATTAGTTTCTGGACACGTGCATTGCACATGAGATCGATATAAGCTTTTATAGATCCATTAGAACGATTAAAAATATATGAAAATAAATTATGTGTAATAAAATAACAATTACAAATAAATTTTTAAAAGAGTGACAAAAAATAACATCTATAAATTTTAAACGTTGGTTAGTAGTTAGTAGGTTTTTAATTATGTCACAAATGGCTAATTTGAGCCCAGAAATTATACAGACTTACGAAAATGAAAAATTCAGAGACAATTAAATTAAAGAAGTCTAATATATAGAGAAAACACAAAAAATGAACAGAGAAGGAAAAATGTATAACATACACATCCTTCTTAAAACTTTAATCATAACAATATAGAGGGGGGAAAAATATAAAATCAATACATAATTTTTTGAAATTTTTGTCGACACCTTCCATAACCAATCAAAATTGTAGAGTCTTCTTCATTGAGTTAAACTAAAGAATGAATCAAATATTACAATAATGCTATAAGCATTTCACTACTTTGATAATGTCAAGGATAACCTTGGTGGGGGTCTCATAAAATAAAAAAAATATGAATTTATATAAATAAAAATGCAGGAATACCAAAAGATATCTTAATGTTTTGAATTTTACATATGAAGGTTATGAATGCAATTTATGAATATTAAGAGTATTAGTTGAATAGGTAATTAGATATAAGTTATGAATGTAAATATTTAAAGTAAATAAAATAATAATAATAATAATAGTAATAATAATAATAATAAATGAAGAAGAAAAAAGATTAGTGAAAATGATATTTATTGTTTCAATTTGAGAATATGTGCTATTTGAAAAGAATAATAACATAAAACAATTAGGGAAGAGAAAAAAACTACTTTAACCTTTAAATAAAAAATATTCATATTTATATGAAATTTCATGGTAGGTAAGAGATGGTAGAATCCATACGGTTGCTGTTAACTCCTCAATTTGGCTTTTCATTGTACTTTTATAAGTTATTATAATTCTTAGCTATTTTTTATTTATTAGCATAATAATTAATAAGAAGACAACTTACGTGCAACTGTGATGTCATTTAGCATTATTCTTATAAATATGGAGAGGGTGTTATTAAAATAATTAAGAGTAACTTTTGAAGCATATCATATTTCTTTTAGAATGAGATATTTTTTTAGATCATAGAATATTTAAGCTTCTAGTTTATTTGGTATAATGTTAGCTTGTGTTTAGTTTAAATGGAGAAGCATGGTAAGTGATCAGGATTTTTATAGCAAACCCCAATACTCGTTTATGATTGAACCACAGTTATATGTAGCATGATAAGGGATCTAACTCTAAAGTGGGTGCACATGTAGCGAAAATATAGATGATAATATGAGGAAGGTCATTAGATACGATCCGTCATATCCTACTTGGACATTCAGATGCAAGGATCCGTAGGTGCAATAATATGTATAGGCCGGCTACGTATATGATTGGAAAAATATGTCGTAATATCTAAAATAATTTTCAAAATACAAATTCATGGATCCTATGAAATGCTTCCTCATTTGAAGACCACCTACTGGTCAAAACAATTACCATCTTCACTACAAACAAGACATTAACATGTTATAGCACCTAAAGTTTTTCACAATCTTAATCTTACCTTCAAATTGGCAAAAAGAGAGAAAAATTGAAAACTTGTAACGCAGGAGATGATACCTTGACACACATGCAATAGCTATGTCTACAACATACCAATTGAAAATTATAGTATGTACCCTGAAAAGGAGAGAAAAGAAGAGCACGAGAGTCATTTAATAAAGAGACACCTTGAGAATAATGAACCAATTGCTGAGATTAGAATGTGTACTTATAACTGACAACGAACTAACCTTATACTAATTCTATAAAATTGGTGGCAGTAAGATCATCTAATTTGTCCTCAAAATGAGACATTACCTTTTCATTTTGATACAAATTCTAAACCATCCATATACTTTATCCTATGGATGAACTTTATTCCTGCAGTCAGTAAATTGAGATAATCCACTGCAAACTATTTATGCCACAGAGTAAATCATATAATCAAAGAATCACATTGAAGGAAAGTGAAAGATAACTTAAATTTTGAGAGGCATATCGATCGTGTTCTTCTTCACCGCCACACAACTGAAAATTATGTGTATTGAAACTAAATAGGAAAAGGTTTTAGGGTATTAGAAAACTCTCCTCCACCCTGTATTACAATAAATTTCTCATGGATTAAGCCCAATAAAATTTAATTGCCTATAACATAACTGCAATTAGATTGATTGCAATCTGAGTTTTTCATTCATAAGTGACTTTCAAGTATTTTGAATTGACAACAACCACAAATGAAGTTCTAAAGATATTGAAGAAAATAAGCAAAAAAAATAGTATGTACTATATTAATTGAAAGAAAGTAGTCTTGGATCATGAATAATTTCAAACTTTCCAATTTTCAGAATAAGTAGAGAAAGTAGTCACAGATCATGAATAAATTCCAACTTTTCAGAATCAGTAGATAAAGTACTCACATTTACATCATTTGTAAATGATGAATTGAAGACTTGCAGTAAGGGATGAGAATTGGAGAAGGATGTGACTGTTGAGTTTTGTTAAACTGAAACATTAGCTGCTTTTGGGTTTATTTGATTGAAGTGTTTACTGTTTACATATATATATATATATGTAAATTAAAGGAAAGAATGAAAAATATAAAAAAATAAACAATTAAAGTCATTAAGAAGTAGAAAATGATAAGTGGTAACATCTAACAATGTAATTGGTCTAGTTTAACTGTCATTAGTGATTTTAATTTTAAAAGAATTTTTAACTAAAAAATTAGTGAAGGGCATTTTCACAATCAAACTTTGAACATAAATCCTTCACACTTATATATATATATAAACCTCGAATGAGGAAAAAATACAAAGCTCCTACCCAAAACCTAGTGGTTGTTTGTCTGGACCCAAAACTACCCATTAGTCACACGGTGCTTAAAGCCACAAGTGACCCCAAGCTAACCCATGGTCTGGCATGACACTAAGGAGTCGTTTGGTAGAGTGTATTAGAAAAAATAATACATGCATTAACCTTGTGTATTACTAGTACCTTGTTTGGTACTCTTTTCCAACCTATGTATAACTAATGTTTGCATTAGTTTTACAATAGATTGTGTGTTAAGGTGTGCATTGCTAATACCATGGATTTTTAGGTATTAACAATGCAATGGTTTTAATGCATGCATTAGAATGATAAAAGACTAAATTGCCCCTCAAAATCTTTTTTTACATCTTTTCTACCATAATAGTGAGGGTATCTTTATAAATAATATTTTTAATGCAATACATGGTATTTTTAATGCATCAAACCAAACAATGCATAAAAATAATCTATGTATAATTAATGCAAGCATAATTAATATATGCATTACTAATGCAAGTATTACTAATACACTCTGTTTAATTAACATCATTTTTATACACTATACCAAACGACCCGTAAGAGTTACATGATCTACACTGAAAAAATCACTAATGTGGAAGATGAGCCTTACAAGTATATGAAGTCTAAATCATAAAAAATTAAATACTTAAGGAAATTCATCCAAACATAACATAACATAAAGCTGAAACAGTAATATTTGACTGACTATCTGAAAACCTCTACTAAGACGAGTTGCTGGGACAAGCCCCTAGCTAACTCAAACTGTTTGAAAAGCTGAAGAAAATAGGACATAAGATTGAAATAAAGATAAAGGGAATCCTTGAAAAATGAGGACTCACTAATGTTATTTTTGTGCTGACTAAAATTGTACTAATCGTGAGTTGGATACTGAGCGTCTGAACATATTTTATAAAATAATATAGCATGAAGGGTATTCATTCAATACTTGGAATGTACTGAGTATTTGAGGCCTGCATGATAAGTCTAATAAACTACGCATGATAAAAATATAAGATACTGAACAGAATTACATAAGCTGGTATAATGACCAAGTGGTAAAACATGCATCGGTAAATGCTGAAACTGAATTAACTGACTACAAGGCCATGCAATAACTGAGATTGAACTGTGGGAGATACTAATAACGGATATTTAACCATGTGAACTAACATGGAGTTCGATGTATAATCTCCATCAAAAAGGGCTCAGTATACATTGCTAGGGTATAAAGGCTGATCTGAGCTAATGTGATATCACTAAGTTGATGTCCATAAATGACTAAGGAATCAGTCCTGGTCTGACGGGTGACCCTTGTAATCATTTAGTGGCACGTAGTTCTGGAATTTAGGGATTGCTACTAAAGGTCTCTGTCCTAACTGACGGGTGAGCCTTTATCCCTAAATTCCCTCAATGCTAAGTAATTCTTCCAATTGAATGTACACCGATTTACTAAGTAATACTGATAATCTAATAATATTGATAACTAAATAGCTTATAAATACTAAAAAAACTGATATTGAACTGATAGACACTTTATTTGGAAGCGTTTTACACATGTAGAACTGGTAAACTGAATATTTAACTTATCATGATGATTTTCTACTATCTAGAATGGAAATTATACAATTTGTTATTATAGTTTCAAGGCATGGGTTTTTCCCTATTCTTAGGGATCATAAGGATAACTATATATATATATATATATATATATGAAATATAAGTAATAACATGTAATTAAAATTGTGCATGAAGAGTGACTAAGATACAATGAAGAATATGATTTTCATACGAACCCTAGTTTCTCTAGAAATCAATAACCGAAGAATTGGGGTTTTTCTTTAGGTATCAATTGGTTAAAGGATACCCATTCATGAAATCCCATAAACCTAGAATTGAAACCCTAGCTTGAAGCCTTGAACTGAAGCATGAAGATGAAGAACCTTAGTTTCTTCTTTAAGAGAACTTAGAACGTACTGCATTTGATTTCTAGGTTCTAGGTGTGATCAGGGAAGGTTAGTGATACACCCAAATTACACCTCCCAAAAGAAGTATAGTGTGATCTTTGTCCAAATAAAGAACCAAACGGAGATTAGGGTTGATCCCATGAGGAATAAGTTTCAGACTTAGTTCAATTATTATTATTCGTGCTCTTAGTCATATTATTTTCGTAAGGGGGGGAGGGGGGTTGTGTAAAAGTAATTGATTGTAATGATCACATGTAGCAAGTAACAAAGTAACTGTTTGACTTGTTTTAACTCAATATAATAGGAAATTAGGGTGTTAATGTTTCCCACAAATCCTTAAGTCAGTAGAACCTTATAGAAGTAACCTTGTCTAGAGTGTAACATGGAAGATCCGCAAGTTATTTATAACCTAATTGGATTGTTGCCTAAGTAGATGAAATTAACCATGCAACTTGGTCAGTCTACGAGTATATGATTTATTAACCCTTACCTTTGATCTCAAATTATCTATCCCTGGGTAAGTTCAACTATTAGATGAGGATTGATAACCTCAAATTTTTGTTGTATGATCCCTTTTCCCATTCGGTACCCCCTTGGTCACGCAAGTAGGAATAAGACAAATTCTAATGTAGGCCTTCCATTAAAATATAATCAAAGTGAAGAGAAAAATAATACATGCATGCACACTATTCAAGAATTACTGATTAGTAGGTCTACGTCATTAATTCCTCATGGTTTCTACAACCCTAGCTGTGAATATAGCTACTTATAACTGTTTGATCACAATTCATAATAATTTGGTTAAGAGAAATTATGAACTTACCATATGAATGTTTAAAATCCTGAATCTTGAATTGAATTACAACGTCAAAAGTTAAAGATCAATGTGTAATTAAAATATCAAGAATTCAAAAATTAAACACAAAGTGATTCACTAATAATTCAAGAAATCAAAAATGAACATAACATAATAAATAAAACATAAGAAAAGTATTTATAGACATATAAAACATACTCCAGAGTGTTTTGTGAAAGCATGGAATCAGCAGCTTCTACGACTCCAATGTACGGACCGTAGTCCATTTTATGGCTATTGGAGTCCTCTCTTAGATGGCAGTAAATCTTCATCCTCGAACAGCTTCCATGGATAAGATCTACAGTATGTGGATGGATCTATAGTTCGTCCTAATCACTTGTGGTCGGGGCCTTCTAATTTTCAACTTTCTGAATCTCATCTATGGGGCAATGATATACAGCCCGTGCATATTTCTACGAATCTTAATCTTGTATCTTGGTCTGGAAGTTCACTTATTCAAATCCTTAGTACTTCGTTCTAGAACTCTGAGTGTACTACTCGAGCAACAATTGACAAAAGTTCACTTTTCTGATCTATCATCTACGAGTCCTTTTATGGCTCGTGGTTCAGACCACGGCTAGTAGTATGGCTCGTAGATGACCAAAATATCACTGCCAACACTAACTTCTACCCTTTAGCTGCCAAAAACCTGATTTCCTACAAAACAAGGATAAAACACATCAGATCGACTAAAACGTGCCAAAAGAGTTACAAAAATGCTAAGTTTTAGCATTACAAGTATCTTAAATCCATAGCACATCAAAAACCTTAACGTAAGTTATTTCTTGTGCTCAAGAGACTTACACAACTAATTATTTACGACACTTAACAAAAGAAGATCTAGAACCTATGACAATCAAATGGCTTTTACAATCCCAACACCCTCCGTTGAATAAGGATCATTATAGGACTTTCTTGACTTGTAACATAGGCTCGGGGACAAGTATGATATATTTGGATATAGTGACTTTTCCCTCTTTGACACTACCTTAGCTTAATTCCACTTTTTGCAACCAGTGATTATTTCACCCCAGTCTCATTTTTCTTAAATTTACTCATCAATGTTACAGGTGTGGCATTCACCCTCAACTTAGGCATTTTTTCTGATTTAAGGTGCACAATATCAAAGAAGGGACCAAGGTCAAAATATAGGTTAGCAGTGAACAACATGGAATGTGAATTGGGTAATGCAATAAAATGATCTATTTCACACTCAAAGATTTGGATCGAGGGATACACTTTCATTCAATTAGTTGTTTTTAGTCTAAGTGGGATATGTTCAACAATGGCCTATGATCCTTTTTTTAATCAACAGTCAATTATCTTAGCAAGACTAAAGAGGCAAGTTCTGAATTTGCATAAGTAAGAATGATGCAATAACCTCACACACACATGGCACAACGTCTCAGTATCAGTCATAGATTTATCAGATTCATGTTCTAGCTTAAGTCATGCTTATCCTATTAGTATATGTCATGTCATGCAAAGATCCCACATAGTCAACATATCAATGAAATAGACACAACATATCAAATAATTTGGAGGGGTCCTATTTTTAGTCAAAAATCAACCATCATGACATACATTCCTATTCTTCTTTCATATTCACAAAACCTCCTAAACAAGCTGGTTCAATAGAAATTAAAGGTCCTCGGGGAAAGAATACAACAAGAAAACCGCAAGGACACATGCGTGTATTTGAGCTACTCAGACTTCACCGAAGACACTCACAAGAAAAAAATTGGACAAGTATCTCATTTACTCAGACTTCACCAAGATGCTTGTCGTGCAAACTATCCTGACCCTCTCTCAAAAAGATTCCCATTGTCCCCAATACACTAAAGGAAGTAAAACTAAAAAGGCAAGGGTGAAGACAACCTATGGTGACTAAGCGTCAGAGACCCGGAGTAGTAGTGGATAGGTCAAGCAGTGTGGAACCCACAGTAACTCCCGCTGTCTTAGACTTGAAAAGAGTAGTGCTAATCTCACAGGTAGTGCAAAACAAGAAGCATCACTAGCATGTTGCCACTACCTCTCTAACCTTAACTGCTCATCCATAAAATAATTTTACCTGGCCACCTCAATCTCATAACTCTCTTCCTTGTTGTCTCTATCCTCCGACTCCTCAATATCATCATCATCAATGCACGCCCGATTTCCAACCCATGTACCTCTTGGGCGACCCCATCTATGACCGTCTTTATCCTCGCAGCCATCCACTCCTCCAACTGAGAAATTGATGTCCAAACCCAAGGTTTGATCTGCTGGATCAACTGCTCTAACTGAGACACTATCTATGTCTGTCTTTGAACCATTTCATGTACAAACTCGACCGAGATGGTGACCAAGCCAGCATAATGTGGGTGGGGCACGTTGGTGAAGATGCTAGTGGAAGGCATGGCAGAGGTGGTGGCAGCCCTTATCAACTCTACGATAATATTATCTCCCTCTAGGAAACATTATCTAGACCCTGCTCTGCGACTGGATCATCAAACAACTCCAGCAATCTGACCTAAGGCAGGGAAGCACTTCTTTATGAAATATGATTATTATTGTCCTTGATCAGCCCCAAGTCCTTTTTCCGTGTCACCTCAATTTGACGGTCTACCATCTACATGAACTGTACTCTCAAATCCCAACAAAGTCTATAAATCATACAAGGAAAGGAATGCTCATGCTATCTTAGAATGCCCTCTTATGAATCTCCTTTGTAATTGAAAAGGTAAAGTCAATCTCATACCCCATTATGATGATCGCTACCAATATTGCATGGTCGGTGGTTAGGGTATTACGTTGCATGGCGGGGCAGAGGCAGGATCACACTATGGCCCATCAAAACTTCCCTGTAAAGCTCAGTGTGGCCTTCTTTATCAAACCTTAACCAGATACCCATATGGCATCGACTCCTCTCTAGGTTATGTAGTCAGCAACCCATGTCATCACCTCAACTTTTTAAGCTGGATGCTTCATCAGGTTTCGATCCCTGACAATGTGCATGTTGTGTTCAAATTCGGCGGTAGTAATAGTCTGCTCGTACTACATCCCATATAAGAAATGCTGGATGGTGCACTCCTATATATCAAACCAGAATACCTCATACGAGTCTATTCACAAGTGGGAGCAACTCAGCCTCCTTGGTCTTTTCCAGCTTTTCTTGTGCAACTATCGGGGCATATGAAACATAGAATTCCCAGACCATGGAATAGTTATGGTTGCCCAGGGGTGCTACCATCCATTCAAATCTATACCGACAAAAGGTGGCATACATGTCTGGAATCGCTGCCAATCCTCTCGTCAGTATTCAGGGCTCCATAGAGGTAGTTCTCTTAGCCATCCTCATTCGGATAAAGTAGTCCACTCTTGGTATATGTCATCTAAGTTCTCAACACATCACCTAGTCTGATCCAATACCAATGTATTGATTGTGTGCACAGGAGTGCCTTGTTTTTCTATCGCTGATGGGGAGTCACCAGAATCTGATTGTGAACCTATCTAGTTGTCATTGCTTTGCCTCTCCAATGATCATTCCCCCTCTTCAGACTAGGCAGAAGTAGATTCTATAGGGGCACAAAGAGGAGAAGCTATTTTAGGAGGCTGGGGAGTCGTTGCAATCTGCTTTGTGCGATTCTGAGTGGCTTGGGGCTTAGCATTGGAGTCATAAGTAATGTTATAATTGAACCTCAAAACCTTTCTATAGTCCATGCACACACGCCAACCGATAACTGGTCGCATTGGCATAAGTTCACCTTTCTCATTCGGGACCACGGTCATACCACCCTTCTTTGGGACACATAGAACCGGGCTTACGCACTTGCTATCCGCAATAGGGTAAACCAAACCCGCATCTAACCACTTGATGATTTCCTTCTTAACCACTTCTTGCATTGGAGGATTCAACCTCCTTTGGTGCTCGACGCTAGGCTTACAATCAACTTCCAACTTAATCTTGTGTGTGCAAATACCGGAAGGAATCCCCACAATATCAACAATTGTCCATCCAATAGTTTTGATGCACACTAACAAGTGCTTGTACCTGCCCTTCAAATAGGTCAGCTGCAATGATTACCAGCAAGGTGTTAATAGCCCCCAAAAATACATATGGAAGATGAGGAGGAAGACCTTTCAATTCAAGCTTCGGGGGTTCTTCAATGGATGGCTTCACGGGAGGACTTTCTCTATTCTTCAAATCAATTTCAAGCTTCATAGGAGTTTTCGAGTATGAACCTAAACCCGATAAAGCAGCCACCACTTCATCATAATCTTGGATCTTTTCCCCATCATAATTCAAAAGGACAGCAACCAAAGATTCACCAATACAAGAAATTGCACCAATACTAGCAACCGCTTCATTGATTACATCAACAACTGACACAACCTGGATGTCATTGGGTTGTTTCATAGACTTAAACATATTAAAAGTAACTTCCACCTCATTAACTCTAAATTTCAAGTCGCCACTCTCCACATCAACCAAATCTCTTTCGGTAGCCAAGAATGGTCTACCTAGAATAATCGAGATCTCACCATCAATCTCACAATCAAGAATAACGAAATCTACCGAAAAAATAAACTTGTCAACCTTTACAAAAATATCATAAAGAACATCGATAGGTCGCTTAATAGAACGATCCGCCATGAGAAGTCACAATATGGTTGACATAGGCACATCTAGCCCAAGTTGCTTGAAAATAGCATATGGCATCAAGTTAATATTAGCTCCCAAATCACACAACGCTTTGGCAAACTTGAACACCATAATAGTGCAAGGTATCTTGAACGCTCCCGGTTCATCCCTTTTAGCTACCACATTTGACATAATAGCGCTGCAACTATGGGATACCTCAACCGTTTCAAGTCCCTACTTCTCTTTTTCGTGACCAATTCCTTCATAAAGTTAGTATACCCCGGCATTTCTAGTAATACATCCACCAGCGGAAGATTTATAGAGAGAGACTTAACAATAGAGAGAAACTTTTGAAATTTTGCATTGTTATCTCTCTTCTTCAATCTTTGTGGAAAAGGAGGGTTGATTTTACACAACGACTTTGGAGAAATAAATTTAGATACATCCCCCACCTTAGACGTGGAATTTCCACCGAGAGTAACATCATTAGTTGAATTAACATATTTGTTGGGAACATAATTGTTCACACTATCCTCAAGGCCATCATCATTACTCACAATCAGTGGAATTGTACTCTGTTTAGCCTCCTCGACCTCAACCACATTATTACCCAAAACTTTGCCACTCCGAGTTGCAATTGCCTTACTTTGGGCATTCTCATTCTTCGGGTTAGCCAATGTGTCACTAGGAAGGCCACCATTTGGTCTTTGATGCAATTGAGTGGATATTCTGACCATTTGTGATTCAAAATGTTTAATTGAAGCGGAGTGAGGGGTCACTGTTTGATATAGAGAAGAGAGATCAGACCTCATCTCTTTGAGTACTTTGTTCGAACCTTTCACCTTGTGCAAAATACGAGCAAGTATATCTTCAATTCTAAAACTTTCTAGATCAGCCTTTGGTTCAGTAACTTTGGGACAATTATGTGGAGGTACATACCAATCTCTCTCGCCAACTCTCCAATTTACACCTTGATCACGCCACTCCTGATTGTCTCTCCAGCCAACACCTTGTACTTTCGTCCAACCTTGATTCTCACCCGACCTTTGATATCTCGGACGAGAACCCACCATTTGATTCGACATAAATTAGACTTCTTCGTTGTAAATGGTTTCGAATGCAGCATAATCTGGGCTCATAGAGACTGCATTAACGACTTTGGAACCCGCACCCATAACATGCTTTGTCAATAAATCCATCTGGTTCATCATCTTTGTCATATTCACGTCACGCTCTTGATCTTTCTCAATTTGCTCTTTAGTCATTCCGACCATAAGAGATGATACTTTGTCTTCTCTTGTGTGCCATGCCTAATTGATTTTAGTCATATCATCAAATAACGCTGACGCAATGGGAAACGGTTGTCTCATGATTTAACCATGAATTAAACGATCAATAATAGACTTGTTTACCGAATCGAGGCTACGGTAGAAGTATTGCAACATCACATTTTCTGGTAAACCATGAGTAGGGCATTGTAGAAGGAGCTATTGGAATCTAAGCCATGTCTCATGGATTGGTTCACCATTAAGTCTCTTGATGTTCTGAATACCATCTCCCAACTTCACCATCTTCGAAGGAGGAAAGAATCGCTCTAGAAATGCTTCAGTCAGTTCCGTCCAAGGAGTAATTGAGTCTCTTGGTAGTTCAGCCAACCACTTCCTTGCCTCTCCAGTTAGAGAGAAGAAAAACAACCAAAGTCAAATCGACTCTTCAGAGATGTTCTTGAATGTGAAAGGGCTACACACATCCAAAAAGTTCTGAAGATGCTCATGGGGATCCTCATGAGCAAGTCCTCCAAAGGAACCTCTAATTTGCAACAGCTGAAGCATGGTTCCGGTCACATGAAAGATAGCATTACCCACAGTAGGGGGCAAGCGTATGGCTCCAGCACTTCCAACTTGAGCTACATTGAAGTCAGTCAGATTACCAACGTCATCATTAACATGATGCATATCATCATTCTGACCAACAACACTATCAGCGTCACTCATATTGTCACCTGTTGAAAATAAACAACGAAAAGACTAATAAGTAAATCCGACTACAATCAAACTAATTCACTAAAATACGTGAATACAAGAATTCTAAAGGCCAATCCCTGGCAGCGGCACCATTTTTGATAACGCCCAACTACACCTATAACTATTTATGATGTAGGCGGTCACTAAAAATATAAACCCAACGAAGAGTTGGGGTCAATCCGATGAGGAATGGAAGTAAGTATAGAATTCAAATATGAAGTATTAAAGTGATCTAGCTTTTTTGTAGAGGTAAACAAGTGAATCAATGCATAATGTAAATCTTTGAAATTTCAATTATCAAATAAGAAGGGCTTTGAATGATTAAAATCAACAAACACGAATTAACGAGGGATTAAACCAATGAGAATTGGGACCTTAGGGGTGTGTGAGTGTTCAACTACCAATTTCACTAAATGAGTCATTACGAATTGCTTAAGTATGCTGAATTATAATGGGTAGGCAAGACTATGACTATGATAGCTATTTTACAACTAACTACCATGCTTTCAATTGTGTTTTACCAAACCCCAACAGGCTATACACTAAAAACACAATCTTCTACCTTAATTCAACCCACTTTAACAAGCTGGGTAGTACAAGTAAAAACTCATACAATTATCAATTGCTAATTCCACTCAAATGCACCTTTGACAAGCTTACAAAGAGATATAAACTAGAACTG
Organism: Solanum appendiculatum; assembly: GCA_018342035.1. Lineage (NCBI taxonomy): Eukaryota > Viridiplantae > Streptophyta > Magnoliopsida > Solanales > Solanaceae > Solanum > Solanum appendiculatum. The sequence goes on from JAGDQO010001179.1 coordinate 683,436, forward strand.
AATTTGCAACTTCAATTCATAAGATGAAAACATGAATTAATAAATGAACCCATTCTAATTCAGCATTTAATTTAGGAATCCATAAGACACATAAGCTAATTAGGCATTTGAACACATAATCATACCCCTAAGGTATTGGGGTTTTAGCCAATCATAGTGAGATTGAAGAAATAGTTACCAAAAACATTAGCCATTGATTTCCCAAGTCTTCAAACAGGAAATACAATAAACTAAAAGTACACCCAATATTTGATTCTCAAAAACACACAAGAATAATTCACCCAATTAACTCTCAGTATTCAAAAATGCAATGTACATTGTTCTCTCAATACAATGCTATCAAACTCCCTTTCTCTCATTTAAAAATTTCTATTTATACTTCTCACAAATTTCCCACGATTTTGAATTTCAAGACCATTCGGCAATGTAAGTCGGGCTTGCCTTCCAACTCGGCAATGCGTTGAGTTGCTCAATCTCGCCTTTTGTCTCTTGGCTTTTGTACAGTTTTGCTCCTGGAACTTTAGGTGGAGTCCATCGGGCTCACCTTTTCAACTCGGTGATGCGCCGATCAGTTCATTAGCTCACCGTTTTGCCTTTAATCCTCTCCTTGACTGCTGTAACTTTAGGTGATGAGAATGTCCACTCGGCGTGTCGCCGAGTTCCTTTTTGCGAGTTTCAGCTTCCTTTTTCTTTCCATTTTGCAACTTTACAGTTTCTCTTTGCATTATCTTGTCCTTGCCTCATTCCAAGTCAGCACACAAATGATTTAACATTAGTTATAGGTGCAAAATAGACATTAAGGACACTAATTTGGCACAAATGAAGCTATAAATGAGTCAAAACTACCAACTCATCAGAGCATCACCGAGTGGATGGGCAAGCCGACTTACGCTACCGATTGGGCTCGTATTTGAAAACGTGCAAAATTTTTGGAAAAGTATAAATAGAAATTTTTTATAGAGCGAGTGATTGTGAGAGAAACCAAAAACTGAACTTAGAAAGTACATTGCACTTTGATTACTTTTGGGTGAATTTTGTGAACTATTCCTGTGGGTTCTTGGGAATTGAGACATTGTGTATAATTTTAATTGATTGTATTTGCTGTTGGAAGACTAGAGAAATCAATGGCTAACATATTTGGTAACTATTTCTTCACCATTACTTTGAGTGGCTAAAATCCCAATGCCATAGGGGTGTGGTTATGTGTTCAATTACTTAGTTAGCTTGTGGGAATTAAGGATTGCTGAAATAAATGTTGATTTAGAATGAGTTCAGTTGTTAATTCATGTTTTAATCTTATGAATTGAAGTTGCAAATTAAGTTCTAGTTTGTATCTCTTTGTATGCTTGTAGAAGATGCAATTGAGTGGAATTAGCAATTGATGATTGTATGAGTTATTACTTGTAATACCCAGCTTGTTAACGTGGGTTAAATTAAGGTATAAGATTGTTTTCTAAGTATAATTTCTTTTGTGGTTTGATAAAACCCAATTGAAATCATGATAGTTGGTTGTAAAATAGCTATTATAGTCGTAATATTGCCTACCCTTTATGATTCAGCATACTTAAGCAATTCATAATGACCCATTTAGGGAAATTTGTAATTGAACACTCACACATCCCTAAGGTCCCATCTCCCATTGTTTAAGTACATTTTTAATTCGTGTTTGTTAAAATCAATCATTCAATCTCCTCTTATTTGATAATTAAAATTTCGGTAATTTACATTATGCATCGTTTTACTAATTTGTACCTACAAGAAGTTAGTTCACTTTAGTACTTCATATTTGAATTATATATTTAAACCATTCCTCATGGGATCGACCCCAACTCCTCGTTGGGTTTATACTCGTTAGCGACCACCCACACTTTGAACCATTAGAGGTATGGTTGAGCATTATCAAAAATGGTCCCTCTACCGGGCAATAGTGTCTAGAATTATTGTATGGAGGTGTTTTAGTGAACTAATTTAGTTGTAGTCGAATTTACTTATTAGTGTTTTCGTTGTTTATTTTCAGCAGGTGACAGCATGAGTGAAGCTGGTAGTGTTATTGGTCAAAATGATGACATTGGTAATTTGAATGACTTCAATGCAGCTCAAGTCGGAAGCACTGGAGCTATACGCTTGCTCCCTACTGTGGGTAATGCTATCTTTCATGTGATCGGGACCATGCTTCAGCTGTTGCATATCAAAGGGTTCTTTGGAGGACTTGCTCATGAGAATCCCCATGAGCATATTCAGAACTTTCTAGATGTGTGTAGTCTTTTCACATTCAAGAACATCTCTCAAGAGTCGATCTGGCTTCGGTTATTTCCCTTCTCTCTAACCGGGGATGCAACAAAGTGGTTGGCTGAGCTACCAAGAAATTCAATTACTTCGTGGGTGGAGCTGACGTAAGCATTCCTTGAATGATTCTTTTCCCTTTCGAAGATGGTGAAGTATAGAGATGGTATTCAGAAATTCAAGAGACTTTATGGTGAACCAATTCATGAGTCATGGCTTAGGTTCCAAAGGCTCCTTCTACAATGTCCTACTCATGGGTTACCTGAAAATGTGTTGTTGCAATACTTCTACCCTAGCCTTGATTTTGTGAACATGTCTATTGCTGATCGTTTAATTCAAGGTGGAATCATGAGTGAGCTGTTTTCTATAGCGTCGGCATTGCTTGATGATATGACTAAAACCAACCGTTCATGGCACACAAGAGAACACCAAGTATCACCTCTTACGGTTGGAATGACTAAAGAGCAAATTCAGAAGGACTAGAGCTTGATTCGAATATGTCTAAAATGATGACCCAGATGGAATTATTGACGAAGCATGTTAAGGGTGCATGTTCTAAAGCCATGAATGCAGTTGCTATGTGTTCAGATGATGTTAAATTTGAAGCCATGTACAACGAATAAGTCCAATTTGTGTAAAATCAAATGGTGGGTTCTTGCTTGAGCTATCAAAAGACAGGTGGGAATCAAGGTTGGAACAAAGAGCAAGGTGGTGGTTGGAGAGACAATCGGGAGTGGCGTGATTGAGGTGCCAATTGGAGAGATGGTGAGAGAGATCGGTATGTTAATCCTCATGATCATCTCAAAGCCACCGAACCTAAGGCTGATACTGAGAGCTTTAGGACTGAAGATATGCTTGCTCATATTTTGTACAAGGTGGAAGGTTCGGTGAAAGTACTCAAAGAGATGAAGGAAGACTTCTCCTCTCTAAACCAAACGGTCACCTCTCACTCAGTTTCTATCAAACATCTTGAAGCACAAGTTGTTCAAATCTCAGCCCAATTGAATCAAAAGACCAAGTGGTGGCCTTCCTAGTGACACTTTAGCTAACCCAAAGAACGAGAATACTCAATGTATGGCAATTGTGACCCGGAGTTGCAAGGTTTTGGGTGGCATTGTAGTTAAGGTTGATGGGGCTGATCAGAGTAAAATCCCACCTCTTGTGAGTAATGAAGATGGCCTTGATGATGATGTGAACAATGATGTTCCCAACAAAGCCTATGACGCATTGAATGATATCACTTCCGGTAAAGTTGCTAAGCCAAAAGCGGAGAATGTTACTAAATCGGTGTATCCTAGGCAGTTGCCTAAAGTTTGTCCACCATTTCCACAAAGGTTGAAAAAAAGAGATGACAATGAAAATTTTCAAAAATTTCTCTCTATTTTCAAGTCTCTTTCTATCAATCTCGTATTGGTGGATGCTTTGCTCGAAATGCCGGGGTATGCTAAATTTATGAAGGAATTGGTCATGAAAAATAGAAGCATAGACTTTGAAACAGTTGAAGTTTCCCATATTTACAACGCTACTATGGCTAATGCAGTTGCTAAAAAGGATGACCTTGATGCGTTCACTATCCCTTGTACTATTGGGATGTTCGAGTTTGCCAAAGCGTTATGTGATTGGGGAGCTAGTATCAATTTGATGCCATATGCTATTTTCAAACAACTTGTGTTGGGTGAATCTGAGGAAACCACAAAACGACTTCTTATGGATTATCGCTCCATAAAGCGGCCTATCAGTGTTTTTATGATATTTTGGTGAAGGTTGACAAATTCATCTTTCCAGCAGATTTCGTGATTCTTGATTGTGAAATGGATGCCGAAATACCTATTATTCTTGGTAGACCATTTTTTGCCACAGGGAGAGCCCTTGTTGACGTGGAAAGTGGAAATTTGAAGTTTTACATTAACTATGAGAAAGTCACTTTTAATATATGCAAGGCCATGAAGAAACCAATCAATCTCCCTGTGGTGTCGATTACTGATGTGATTGATGAAGCAGTTGCTAGTATTGGAGAAGTTTTATGTATTGGTGAATCTTTGGCTGCCGTGCTCTTGAACTATGATGGAGAAGAGATCCAAGATTATGAGAAAGTGGTAGTTGCTTTATCCGGTTTGGTTCCTTACTCTAAAAACTCCTTTGAAGCTTAATATTGATTTGAAGAATAGAGAAAGTCCACCCACGAAGCCATCCATTGAAGTACCCCCGAAACTTGAGTTGAAAGCTCTTCCTCCACATCTTCGATATGTATTTTTGGGGGCTGACAATACATTGCCGGTTATTATTGGTGCTGATTTGCTTGAAGAGCAAGTACAAGCCCTTGTGAGTGTGTTAAAAAGGTTCATAAAAGCTATTGGATGGACAATTGCTGAATTTGTAGGGATTCCACTCTGTATTTGCACACACAAGATTCAATTGGAAGTTGATTGTAAACCCAGCGTCGAGCACCAAAGAAGGTTGAATCCTCCAATGCATGAAGTGGTTAAGAACGAAATCATCAAATGGTTAGATGCGGGTGTGGTTTACCCAATTGCGGATAGCAACTGGGTGAGCCCAGTACAATGTGCTCCAAACAAGGGAGGTATAATAGTAGTCCCGAATGAAAAGGGTGCACTTGTACCTATGCGACCAGTTACCAGTTGGCGTGTATGTATGGACTATTGGAAGTTAAATGTAAGTATGGAGAAAGATCACTTCCCAATGCCCTTCATGGACCAAATGCTTGATAGATTGGTGGGGCATGAATGGTATTTCTTTTTGTATGGATATTTCGGTTATAATCAAATCTCCATAGCACCTGAATATCAAGACAAGACCACTTTTACATGCCCCTATGGAACGTTTGCTTTTAAAAGAATGCCTTTTGGGTTGTGTAATGCACCGGCCATGTTTCAGAGGTGTATGCTCTCTATTTTTGCTGACATGGTGGAAGACTCGATGGGGGTTTTCATGGATGACTTCTCTGTCGTGAGAGATACTTTTGAAGCATGCCTTGAGCATCTTCATAGAGTCTTGCAAAGATGCGTTGAAACAAATCTTATTTTCAATTGGGAGAAATGTCACTTCATTGTCAAATAAGGTATTGTGTTAGGGCACAAAATTTCGGGAGATGGTATACAAGTGGATCAAGCTAAGGTTGAAGTTATTGCCAAGTTACCTCCTCCTATCTCGATTAGAGGTGTTCGAAGTTTCTTGGGCCATATGGGTTTCTACCGGAGGTTCATAAAGGACTTTTCTAAGATAGCTCATCCTCTTTGAAAGCTACTTGAGAAAGAAAGTGTTTTCGAGTTTGATGAAGTTTGCCTTAATGCGTTTGGGTGTCTAAAAGAGAAGTTGGTTTCAGCTCCGATCATTGTTGCTCCAAATTGGAGCATCCCATTTGAACTAATGTGTGATGCTAGTGGAGTAGCTTTGGGAGCTGTCCTTGGTAAACGTAGAGGAAAGTTATTCTACCCGGTCTACTATGCAAGAACGACCTTGAATGTGGCTCAAAAGAACTACACTGTTACTGAACAAGAGTTATTGGTTGTGGTGTACGCTTTTGAAAAAATTCGAGCTTACTTATTGGGAACTAAGGTAGTGGTTCACACTCACCATGCTGCTATACGCTACTTAATAGCCAAAGAGGATGTAAAACTGAGATTGATTCGATGGGTCCTATTATTGCAAGAGTTTGATTTTGAGGTCAAAGATTGAAAAGCATGTGAGAATCAAGTGGCTTATCACTTATCGCGACTCGAAGAAAATGTGGTTGCTCCTGGAGAGAAAGACATTGATGAAGATTTTCCCGACGAATCGGTGATGGCTATATCAATGGGTGCCACTCCTTTGTACGCCGATTTTGCCAACTATGTGGCTTGTGGAATTATTACCGATGGGCTAAAATTCTATCAACGCAAGAGATTCCTTTTTAATGCAAAGAAGTATTTTTGGGATGATCCTTATCTATTTCGGGAATGCGCTGACCATATAATTAGGATATGTGTACCAGAGGTTGAAGTAGATGTTATTCTTGGTGCATGCCATGAATCTCCGATTGGTGGACACTATAATGGGGTGCGTACAACTGCCAAAGTGTTGCAAAGTAGTTATTATTGGCCAACGTTGTATCAAGACGCAAATTCCCTTGTCCGCAAGTGTATTCAACGTCAAAAGCAAGGAGGAGTGTCACGTAGACATGAGCTTCCTCTTACTTCGATCCTTGAGGTTGAAATGTTTGATGTGTGGGGAATTGATTTTATGGGTCCTCTCGTGAGCTCTTATGGGAACAATATATCTTGATGGCCATTGATTATGTGTCCAAATGGGTGGAAACTATGGCCTTACCTAACAATTAAGGGTGGAGTGTAGTGAATTTCCTTAAGAGATACAACTTCACAAGGTTTGGTACTCCGTGTGCTATTATTAGTGATGGGGGCTCTCAATTTTGTAATCGAATTTTTGCTTCGTTGTTGTCCAAATATGGAGTCAAGCCTAAGATTGCTACTCCCTATCATCCTCAAACAAGTGGGCAAGTTGAAGTGTCCAACTGGGAAATTAAAGGGATTTTGGCCAAGATCGTTAGTGCAAATCGATCTGATTGGTCTCGAAGGTTAGATGATGCTTTGTGGGCCTATAGAACTGCTTTTAAGACCCCAATTGGTATGTCGTCGTATCAGTTGGTATTTGGTAAATCGTGTCATCTCCCGATGGAACTTGAGCATAAAGCCTTGTGGGCTTTGAAAACCATGAATTTGAATTGGGATGTTGCATCCAAGAATCAGGTTGACCAACTTCATACTTTGAAGGAGTTTTGTCTTCAGGCATTTGAAAATTCAGCTCTTTATAAAGAGAAAATGAAAAGGTGGCATGACGCCAAGATACTTCATCGAGAGTTTAGGGTGGGTGATCGTGTGTTACTCAACAATTCTCGTTTGAGACTCTTCCGGGTAAACTCAAGTCTAAGTTATCAGGCCCATTTAAGGTAAATCGTGTGTGTGACAATGGGGCTATTAAAGTCGAAGGTGAAAATGGGTTGTTCTTTAAAGTGAATGGACAAATGTTGAAACTCAACTTTTGAGAGGCTCCTGTTGTGTAATTGATTAATGTGGTGTACTTGGACGATGCTTGAAATCATGTCCACGTCGTGCCACAACGTTAAATAAGGCGCTTCTTGGGAGGCAACCCAAGCTTTATTTTAGTGTTTTTGAATAACGTGTGTTGGTTGTGTAGGTTGGAGTGTGAAATTTCAAGTCAGGACTACTAGGCGAGGGGTTGAACAATTTGGCACATCGCCCAAAGACCCCTGGGATTGCGTAGTTTCATCAACAATTGAAGGCTGAAGTTGAAGGTAACACTGGAAGATTGGGCGAGCTTATTTCCCACTCGGTGCATCGCCGAGTGGAGTTAGCAAGCCCGACCGAGCTCGCCTTCTGGATCTCTAAGATGGCCTGGTCTCCTGCTATTTTCAGCGAGGTTGCACCCACTTGGCGCGTCACCGACCCAATTGGCGACATTAGTTCCCTCACCTAATAGGGCACGAACTGAAGGATTTTTTAAACTTTTCAAATTTAAATTTTCATTCTACTTGAAATTTTCATCCCTTCCTCACATACCCGCATACTTTTGCACTTTAATTAACGTACTTAGTTGCATTTTGTGCTTTTGGAGTGCGTTGGACTCGTCCCCTATCCCTGTGTGGTGATTTATTGTATCGTTTTGTCTTTATTGAGGTTGGTTCTCTTTGGTTTCAAAATTTTTATGTCATTTTCATTGAGTCAACTTGTGAATATATGGGTATTTGATTGTGTGCTTAATTTTATGCCTTGATTATTGCCAGTTATTTTGATTGTGTGAATTGAGTTCAAGCATGTTTGATTTTCGTAATTTTTTGGCCTTTGTTGAACTGGGTATTTGTATATCGTGAGTGTGGATTGTTGTTTGTGTGATGGGTGAATTTTGAGTAGCCCCGATTTCAATCGAATGGCTTGAATTTGCCAAATTACGGATTGGGTGACGTCGTTCTTAAGGGAAAATCGTCATTTTATTATTTTCGAATCGATTCAGGGGAAGTCTGAGTACCCCGGGTAGAATTGGGGATAGGTCTGCTCTAATTATTGCCATTTGAGCATTAATTGTAGGGGGCTGATAGTCGATAATTGTTGAAAAATTGTGGGTGATGCTTTGGATCTATTCGGCTAGTAAAGTCGAGCTCATTGAACTGATTCAGCGCGTCGCCTATTGCACTCCCCATCGCCTTTTTAGTGTAATTATTTGCCTGTGCATTTTGTTACTTTTGGCGAGCCCCCTTTAGCTCACCGAGTGAGCTCGGTGACTCACTGATTGGCATTTTCATCGCTTTTATGCCTAATTTTCCCCTTATGTCATTCTGCTACTTTCAGTGATGCCCCTCTTGCTCGCCTAATAGCTTTGGTGACTCACTGACCTGATCAGCGAGTCTGTCTGCAATTTTTCCTGACTGACTCCATTCTAACCCGTTTCGATCGATTCTTATGTTTGCTTATTTTGTTTGACAGATATGCCTCGCAAAAAGTTTGTTGCTCATAAACCCCCTCGGAAGAAAGCTAAAGGGATTGAAATAGCTTCAGAGGTTGATAGACCTCGGCCACAATGACCTCAACAACCCCAATCAATGGGGAAAGGCAAGAAAAAGGTAAAGGAGAGTCCCTCCTAGGACAGTGAGGAACTGTCTATATAGTTTACTTCCACAGACTCTGGAGATTCCGAGGGTGAGGAGTTCAGAACTCCTATTGGGGAGATTCTTAAGCGGACGCGTGCTGAGTCGTGGTCCAAGACATTGCATGACCCATTGTCTAGGGTCACTACATCAACTGCCAGACCTAAGCCTCCGATAAGTTTTAATCCTGCCCCTTCTGTTCTAGCTCCAGTTTCGGCCCCGGCTAATCATCCGAGGTCGATGGACAGATTGAATCCCGAGGGTTTACACACAATCCTCTAGGAAAAGAGATTGTACACCGATGGGGTGGTGGACAGATATCCACAGGTGTGGGAGACTCTTCGTGTCCACAAGTTTCAGATTTTCACCAAGCCCTAGATCCCTTACGTACCTACATGGGTTCGGGAATTCTATGCTGCCTACTCCGCTTTGTTCCCGAGAGTCAAGAAGCAGGCGCAGTCAATGACATCAGTTGATTTTTTCATGGTGCGTGGGAAAAAGGTTAAGTGTAACCAGATCGAGATAAATAATGTCCTCAGTTGCACATTCGGGTATTGGCATTCCTTGGCCGACAAGCTCAAGGGTAGTTTGGAGACCCTCAATGGGTGGTTGGCTCTATTGATTAGTGATGAATCCCCCCGGTGGCTAGATGCCGGTGCCATCATTGAGAAGAAGGATTTAAATATAGCTGATCGCTAGTGGTTTGGGTTTTTAAGCAGCACACTTATGCCTTCTCAGAACGAGTCAATCCTCCAACACCCAAAGGTCGCTCTTTTGGGATGCATTATGGACAGGAAATTGCTAAATCTAGGATGATCATCGAGTGTGAGATTTTGATGGGAGCAAAACAGCAGCACACCTCCCTACCATTCTCCATTTTGATTAGTTAGTTGTGCAGGCGGGCTGGTATACCTTTCGACGCAAAGATGGATGTTGAGGTCACTTCGACCTCGTCTTGTGACATCCGACAGATCAAGGCCAATTATATGAAGGATGAGGCCGAGAGGAGGAGGAGACCTCCGGTAGACACGTCTCTGGCGATGGATGTTGAGGCCATGGAGACTAGTTCTCCCACTCCCACAGTTGAGCTGACAGGTGCTCTTGTCTCAGATGCTCCTACTAATTCTGCTACTTCTGCTTCTACACTGGGCCCCTCTTCTGCCACTGCACCAGCTACATCTCTCGGATCCCGACCTTTGACACAGGCAATGATCATTAAGATGGGGCACCTTTCCCAATTAGTAGATGTGAGAACTTCTTGGGTCGAGGTAGCTGTTCCGGGCTTTATTGAGCGTGCCTTAGATGCAACACTTTCCCCCATTTTAGCAGAGTTGGCTGATCAGTGTTAGCTTATCACAGCTCATACGGAGGCTTTGAGGTCCTCACCTCGAGAGTAGCTGGATGTGAGAGGAAGGAGGGTGATTCTTCTATGTTGACGATTATCTGTACTACTATAGCCGGTTTGAGTAGAGATGTGGATGAGCTGAAGTCCGCCAACATTACTATTCTATGGGGTAGTATGGATGTGCCTGAGGGTTCTAGTGCGGATGTTCCACCACCTACTACCACTGGCGTTACTCCGATAGATGAGGATGAGGGTGTTTTTGACACACCAGAGACGGATGAGGAGGACCTTGTTCTGTGTGATAGCGAGGTGTATGTTGATCTTGAGAATTTGGAGGGTGACATGGTCCGAGCTGCCACTACCGATTCTCTCTGGGAGACATCTAAGATTGGGTCGAGTGGGGTCCAGTCCACCGTGGAGGTTGCACCGGGTACTGATGCCCAGGTTGAGGACACACCACCGACCTAGTCCGATAGGGGGACTATCCTTTGCACTTTCCTTATATTTAGCCTTTGCATTATTTTTATTCTGCATTGAGGACACTTATTTTTCTTTTTGGTGGGGTGGTGACTTTCCCAACCCTGTTTGGTTGTATGTTTTGATCGTTGCTTTTGTTTTGATTTTTGAAATTACTTTAATTGAATGAAATGGTTTTGGTTTTTCGTTATATCTCTCTCTACTTATCTTTGTTGAATGTGTGCTGAATGAGTGAATGTAGTTCTCTTGTACTTTTGAATGTCGATTGTTTTCAATATCGATGACTTTAATAGTGCTATTGATTGAACGATATGTTTATGTGTGTCCAACGAGGTAAATTGGAGTCACATAGTCTTGTGTAAACTCTTAGCCTCTTGTTGTGACTAGTGAATTGTCATTGGTGAGTCTTGCAATGACCGTTGCAAGCTAGCTTAACTCGTAGAGTTGTGATCCGCAATTGTGTTTGAATGCCATGTGTGGTGAGCTTTACTTGAAAGGTGTGTGTGATGATGCCTAGAACTTGCTGTGGTAGTCCATTTGACTAAGCATTGGTGAATGGAGGAAATGATCTTAGGCAAGAATTTTTGAGGGTGAACCTAATTTCTATGCCTTTGTTGGCTACCTTGTGAGTGTGTGAATCAAGCATGGCACCATTCGAGCCTATCCTCTTTTTTTATTAAAACACTAATACAAAGACCTTAGCCGTTTGTGTGAAAATGCCATGTCTTTACCACCTATAACCTTCGTGAAGTATTGGTTAATTTGAATAGCCAACTTAGGCCAAAAGCCTAAGTTGGGGGTGTGGTGAGACTTAAGGAAGAAATTGAGCTAGAGGTTTGATAATTTGATTCGTTGAAAAAATTGAGTGAGAAAAAGATGGAACCCTTCCATATTTAAAAAAACAAAAGAGGAAGAGATGAAAATAAAAGAAAAAAAAGATTCAAATCAGATAGTGCAGTTGTGCATTGACGTAAAAATAAGAAGGGGGGTTCCTAAAAATGTTATGTGTGCTGTAAAATGACAAAGGATCAATTGAAAAGTTGAAAATTTTGAAGGAAAGGGATGGAGAAGTGAATTGGGAACCATGCTTCACGAAGGTAGAGCTACTCACGCAAAATTTATCATACCTTGAACCCCAGCCCCATTACAAGCCTCTAAAGCCCTTTTTTATCTTGCATAAACCTTGTGAATGTTAGGTGGAAAATTCGGGCAAGCCTATGGGTGGAGTTGTTCATACTTTTCTCTATTGGGAGCATGAGTGTTGTGTTGATTCCTAAACTTTGATCTTCGTTGAACTTCGCGAGAGAGTGGAATCCTTTTCTTGGTGTAAGGGCATTCAAATATTTTTGTGGGCATAATTTTGCTCTTAAAGTGAGCACTTGTGAGCATAGACTTTAATTGATGATGGCTAGTTAGAATTTGAAGCTTTTAATGTACATTTGATCCTTGTATCTCAGATTGATCCTTGTGTGCATTTTCATGTGGATTCTCAAGGAGCACTATTTGTAGACGTCCCTATTAAACTCATTGATCTCTTGTTTTACTTGAGGACAAGCAAAAGTTTATGTCAGGGGTGTTGATGAGTCGATAGTTTTGACTCATCTAGAGCTTTATTTGTACTAAATTGGTGTCCTTAATGCCAATTTTGCACACATAACTAATGTTAAATCGTTTATGTTCAACAAGAAGGCTTTCGATTGAGGCAAGGACAAGATAATGCAAAAAGAAGCTGAAAAGTTGCAAAATTGAAGGAAAAAGAATGCTGGAACTCGCATAATGTAACTTGGCGAAACGCACAGAGGATAGTTTTATCGCCTAAAGTCCCAGTAGATGAGTAGAAGATTCAAGTCAAGTTGGCGAGCTCAAGAACCAATAGGCGAGTCGTAGATCAGAAAGGTGAGCCCGATGATGATCGCCAAAAGTTCCAGAGGGAGATTGGTTTTGGAGTTAAAATTAAAAGGCGAGATCAAACAATTTGGCGCATCGCTGAGTGGATGCGTGAGCCGACTTACGCTGCCGATTGGGCCCGTATTTGAAAATGTGGGAAATTTTTTAATAGGGCGAGTGATTGTGAGAGAAACCAAAAATTGAACTTAGAAAGTACATTGCACTTTGATTACTTTTGGGTGATTTTTGTGAACTATTCTTGTGGGTTCTTGGGAATTGAGACATTGGGTATAATTTTAATTGATTGTATTTGTTGTTGGAAGACTGGGGAAATCAATGAGTAACATATTTGGTAACTATTTATTCACCATTACTATGATTGGCTAAAACCCCAATGCCTTAGAGGTGTGGTTATGTGTTCAATTACTTAATTAGCTTGTGGGTCTTATGGATTGCTGAAATAAATGCTGATTTAGAATGGTTAAGTTGTTAATTCATGTTTTAATCTTATGTATTGAAGTTGCAAATTCAGTTCTGGTTTATATCTCTTTGTATGCTTGTAGAATATGCAATTGAGTGGAATTAGCAATTGATGATTGTATGAGTTATTACTTGTAATACCCAGCTTGTTAAAGTGGTTTTAATTAAGGTATAAGATTGTTTTTTTGAGTATAATGCCTGTTGGGGTTTGACAAAACCCAATTGAAAGCATGATAGTTGAACCTAAAATAGTTGTCATAGTTGTAATCTCGCCTACCCATTATGATTCAGCATACTTAAGCAATTCATAATGACCCATTTAGTGAAATTAGTAATTGAACACTCACACATTCCTAAGGTCCCATCTCCTATTGTTTAAGTCAATTTTTAATTCGTGTTTGTTAAAATCAATCATTCAATCTCCTCTTATTTGATAATTGAAATTTTGGTAATTTACATTATGCATCGTTTTACTTATTTGTACCTACAAAAAGTTAGATCACTTTAGTATTTCATATTCGAATTTTGTATTTAAACCATTCCTCGTGGGATCGACCCCAACTCCTCGTTGGGTTAATACATGTTAGCGATCGCCCAAACTTTGAATCGTTATAGGTGTGGTCTAGCGTTATCACCAATGGGGCATGAGATACCTTAGAATGTAGCTTAGAGTGCTTTCTTTTTATTAGCTCCGCAGTTGGAGCCTCGGACACTCCTCTATCTTCACCCTAGGACCCGGTGGGGTTGAACTGAATGGAGAGTTCGTAACTCTCCGAGCTCGAGCTCTCGATCATCTTTTTCTTCCCCTTTCCCTTTGCCTTTGATAGATGAGAGCGATGGGGTCAGGGTTGTTGACCCTCCGAAACAATCTCGACCCTTTCACCCTCTTTCAGGGTGGTGGTCCTTTTATGGGAACCTTCGGTCGAGCCATACGTGTGAAGACACAAACAAACACAAGATTTGATCAAAACACGTTAGAAAAACAACATCAAAGAAAAATATGCAGAATGACTCACTGAATGAGTCAGCGAGTCGTCGAATCTATTTGGCAAGCAAGGACTGCATCACCGAAAGTTACAGAGAGAAATCAGGCAAAAATAAAGGTCAAAAGGGGGATAACAGGGCCAATCGACGAGTGGTCGAAATCACTTGGCGAGAAACAGAGAGCTCGCCAAATGTTACACAACAAAAGTGCAAATAAACAAGACAAAAAGGCGATGGGGAGTGCAATAGGTGACACGCTGAATCAATTCAGCGAGCTCGACTTAGCTCGCCAAATTGATCCAATGCATCACCTCCCAAATATTTTTTACAATTATCAACTAACAGCCCACAAGACTTCAATTCATGCAAAATTAACATCAAATAACTAAGACCCACACCCAATATCTACCAAGGGTACTCAGACTTCCCCCAAATCGATTTGAAAATAACAAAATGAGGATTTGCCCTTAAGAAAGATGTCACCCAATCCATCATCGGGCAAATTCAAATCATTCGATTGAAATCGGGCTACTCAGACTTCACCCACAAACTACCTAATAATTAATCAATCAAAAATCAACAATTACCCTAAAATTTAAGGATAAAATTACACAAAATTAGACATGCTCGAATTCAAATAGCAGAAAACGAAGTACAAGGTATCAATTTTAGGCATGCTAACAGTTAATAAACCAATTAGCCACATAATATCGATTTAATGCAAAGAAAACGGCATGGAAAGTGCAAACAAATATGAGTACCAACCTTAAAGAAGTAGACAATAAGCAAGAACGACAACGGGGAGGGGAAACAAATCTAAGCAACACTCCGGGATCAAAACATATGAGACAAAATGAAAAATGAAAAGTACTAAAGTATGATGTTATGGGAAGGAGAGTCGAAAATTTAAAACAAAATGAAGATTTGAATTTGAAAAGCTTAAAACCGTTCAGTTCGCGCCCCTCTTGGCAATGGAACTAACGTCGTCGAACGGATCGGCGACGAACATCATGAGTTGCAGCTCACCGAAATCAACAGTGAAGCCAGCCTTCTAGGATGTCTAAAAGGTGATCCAGATCGGGCTCGCCAAACCCCTTGGTTATTCGACAAAGGGGCATTCGGGCTCACCAAACCCCTCGGTGATTTACCAAAGGGGCACTTTGGCGACTCGCCAAGTAGTCCAGCCCCTTCGCCCCTTTGCATGTAATCAAAAATTTGAAATTCAACCTACACAACCAACAAACGTTATTCAAGCAACTAAAATAAAACTTGGGTTGCCTCCCAAGAAGCGCCTTATTTAACGTCGTGGCACGATGTGGACATGCCTTCAAGCATCGTCCTAATACACCATATCAATCAATGTCTCATTAGGGCGCTCTCCAAAGTAAAGCTTACGTCGTTGTCCATTCACCTTGAACTACGATCCATTCTCATTTTCAACATCACTTGCATCATTTTCTAACACACGATTTACCTTGAATGGGGACATGCCAATCGACATCTTGAATGCGGTACTATATGCTCAAAAAGCATCATCTAACTTTCGAGACCAATCAGATTGATTTGCATTAACGATTTTGGCCAAAATCCCTTTGATTTCTCGGTTTGACACTTGGACTTGCTCACTTGTTTGCAGATGGTAAGGGGTAGCTACCTTATGCTTGACACCATATTTGTTTAGCAATGATGCAAAAATTTGGTTGCATAAATGAGAACCCCCATCACTAATAATTACTCGCGGGGTACCAAACCTTGTGATAATGTACCTCTTGAAGAAAGTTACCACACTTCTTCCTTCATTGTTAGGTAAGGCCACAGCCTCTACCCATTTAGAGACATAGTCAACGGCCACTAAGATATATTTGTTTCTATAAGAACTCGAAAAAGGGCCCATGAAGTCGATTCCTCATTCGTCAAACAACTCAACCTCTAAGGTAGGAGTAAGAGGGAGTTCATGCCTTTGCGATACTCCTCCTTGCTTTTGACATTGAACACACTTTCTGACAAAGGATTTCGTATCTTGATACAATGTTGGCCAATAATAACCATTTTGCAACAATTTAGCAGCTGTACGAACCCCACTGTGATGTCCACCAACCGGTGGCGCATGGCAAGCATTAAGAATGGCATCTACCTCAACCTCCGGAACACCTCTTCTAATTATATGATCAGCACACTCCCGAAATAGATAAGGTACATCCCAAAAATATTTCTTCACATCAAAAGGGAATCTTTTGCATTGATAAAATTTCAGCCCATCGGGTAAAATTCCGCACACCACATAATTGGTAAAATCTGCATACTAAGGAGTGGGACCCGTTGATACAATCATCACTGACTCACCGGGGAAAGCTTCTTCAATATAATTTCATCGGAAACAACTATACTTTTTTCAAGTTTCGATAAATGGTCTGCCACATGATTCTCAAACCCTTTGCGATCTTTGACTTTAAAGTTGAACTCTTGCAACAGTAGTACCCATCTAATAAATCTTGGTTTTGCATCCTTTTTGGTTATCAAGTGATGTATAGCTGCATGGTTGGTGTGTACCACCACCTTGGTTCTAAACTAGTAGGCTCGAAACTTTTCAAAAGCATACACCACAAAAAACTTTTGTTCAGTGACAGTGTAATTCTTTTGATCTACATTCAAGGTCTTGCTTGCATAATAGACCGGGTAAAACAACTTACCTTTTTGTTGGCCAAGTACGGCTCCCAAAGCCACTCCACTAGCATCACACATTAGATCAAATGGGTTGTTCCAATCTGGAGCAACGATGATCGGAGCCGATATTAACTTCTCTTTTAGACACACAAATGCATTCAGAAAGCTTCATCAAACTCGAGTACACTTTCTTTCTCAAGTAGCTTGCAAAGAGGATGAGCTATCTTAGAGAAGTCTTTTATGAACCTCCGGTAGAAACCCACATGGCCTAAGAAGCTTATAACATCTTTAACCGAAATAGGAGGAGGCGATAACTTCAATCTTAGCTTGATTCACTTGTATGACTTCTCCAAAAATTTTGTGCCCCAACACAATACCTTACTTGACCATGAAGTGATATTTTTCCCAATTGAGGACAAGATTTTTTTCAACACACCTTTGCAAGGCTCTACGAAGGTGCTCAAGGCATGCTTCAAATATATCCCCAACAACTGAGAAATCATCCATAAAGACTTCCATCGAGTCTTCGACCATGTAAGCAAAAATAGAGAGCATACACCTCTGAAACGCTGCCGGTGCATTACACAACCCAAAAGGCATTCTTTTAAACACAAATGTTCCATAAAGGCATGTGAACGTAGTTTCGTCTTGATCTTCCGGTGCAATAGAGATTTTATTATAACCGTAATAGCCATCCAAGAAACAGTACCATCCACGCCATGCAAGTCTGTCAAGCATTTGGTCCATAAAAGGCATTGAAAAATGATCTTTCTCGGTTCCTGCATTAAGTTTCCTATAGTCCATACATACACACCAACTGGTAACCAATTGCATTGGCACAAGTTCACCTTTGTCATTCGAGATCACGGTCATGCCACCTTAATTTGGGACGCATTGCATGGGGCTTACCCACTTGCTATCCGCAACAGGGTAGACAACTCCCACGTCAAGCCACTTGATGATCTTTTCCTTGACAACTTCTTGCATTAGAGGGTCCAACCTCCTTGGATGTTCAACACTTGGTTTACAAGTACTATCCAATTGAATCTTGTGGGAGCAAATACCTGGTGGAATTCCTACAATGTCGGCAACTGTCCACCCTATAGCCTTGATAAACCTTTTCAACACAATAAGAAGTGCTTGGGTTTGCCATTCAAGCAAGTCTGCAGCAATAATCACGGGCAAAGTGTTATTAGCTCCCAAAAATACATAACGAAGGTGCGGAGGGAGTACCTTAAACTCAAGCTTTGGTGGTTCTTCAATGGATGGCTTTGCGGGAGGACTTTCCCTATTCTTCAAATCAACATCCAGGTTCAAAGGAGTTTTAGAATAAGACCCTAAACCTGATAGAGCAGCCACTACTTCATCATAATCTTGAATATCTACCCCATCGTAATTTAATAAGAAAACAGTCAAAGATTCACCAACACATGAAATGTCACCCACAATAGCAACCGCTTCATCATTCACATCAATAGCCGATAGCACATGGAGAACACTTGGGTGCTTCATAGACTTGCATACGTTGAAAGTGACTTCCTCCTCATTTACCCAGAATTTTAAATCACCACTTTCTACATCAACAAGAGCTCTCCCGGTAATAAAGAATGGCCTACACGGAATAATAGGAACCTCAGCATCAATCTCGCAGTCAAGAATTAAAAAATTAGCCAAAAATATAAACTTCTCCACCTTCACCAAAATATCATAGAGAATGTCAATAGGACGCTTGATAGATGGATCAGTCATAAGAAGACGCATAGTTGTTGACATAGGCTTACCCAACCCAAGTTGCTTTTAAATGGCATAGGGCATCAAATTTATACTTGCCCCCAAATCACACAAAGCTTTAAAAAATTGAAACATTCCAATAGTGCACGGGATAGTAAATTCTCCCGGATCTTCCTTCTTGACAACCACATTTGACATAATGGCACTACAACTATGGGACACTTCAACCGTTTCGAAATCCATACTTCGTTTCTTTGTGACCAACTCCTTCATAAACTTTGTATTTCCTGACATCTGTAACAATGCCTCCACCAATGGAAGATTTATAGAAAGAGTTTTAAAGGCGGATAGGAACTTTTGGAACTTGACATCATCGTCCCTCTTCTTCAATCTTTGAGGAAATAGTGGAGTAATTATTGGCAACGACTTTTGAGGTGTTGAGGAAGGAACAACCTCCACCTTTGACTTCTTAGCTTCACCGCCAGCACTATCTTTTGGTGTATCATCAACCTCATTAGTAGTGTCATTGTTCAATTCTTCGGCAAGTTCATCATCCTCAAAAGCAACATCATTCCTTTTACTTGGACTTACTTTATCTTCAATTTGCACATAACTTCCCACAATCTTGCCACTCCGGGTCGAGATTTTCATGCATTGTGCATTGTAATTCTTTGGCTTCGCCAAGATATCACTTAGAAGACCCCCTTTTGGTCTTAGATTTAAATGAGCTGAGATCTGACCCATTTGGGTCTCAAGTTGCTTGATGGAAACCAAATGAGAGGTCACCATTCGTTCAATGAGGAAAAATCAGCTATCATCTCCTTGAACACTTTGTCCAACCCTTCTACCTTGTTTAGAATGCGGGCAAGCATATCCCCGGTCAAAAAACTTTTGGGATCGGCATGTGGTTCCTTCGGCTTTGGGCGATCATGAGAAGGTACGTAATGATCTCTATCACCATCCCTATCTCTCCAATTGGTACCCCTATCACGCCAATCTCGATCTCTATCTCTCCAACCACCATCACAATCCTTGTTCCAACCTTGATTCCTGCCCTGCCTTGGATAGCTTGGATGAAAACCCACCACTTGGTTCGACAAACATTGTACCTCTTCATTGTACATAGCTTCATATTGTGCATCATCCGAACTCACTCCACTATTAGCACAAACCGCAGTAGCTAAAGCATAGTTCTGGTCACATGGAAGATAGCATTTCCCTTAGCTGGGGGCAAACGAATAGCTCTAGCGCTTCCCACTTGATCAACATTGAAAGCGTTCAAGTTTCCAATATTGCCATTTTGCCCAATAACACTAGCAGCTTCACTTCCATGGACACTCATTTCATCACCTGTTGATGACAAACAACGAAAAGACTAATAAGCAAATTCTACTACAACTAAATTAGTTCACCAAAAAACTTCAATAAAAGAATTCTACATTCCACTCCCCAGCAACGGCGCCATTTTGATAACGCTCAACTACACCTCTTATAATTCAAGATTTAGGTGGTCTTTAGCAATTAAAAACCCAACAATGAGTTAGGGTCGGTCCCACGAGGAGTGTTCTATTAAAGAATTCAACTACGAAGTACTATAGTGATCTAATATTTTGTAGGTAAAAATGAGTAAAACGAAGCATAATGTAAATCTTCAAATTTTAATTATCAATAATGAGAGAATTTAGTAACCAATTGTAACTAAACAAGAAACACGGGGATTTGACAATTAGAGACAGGACCTTAGGAGTGTGTGAGTGATCAATCACAAATTTTGCTAATGGGTAGTTACCAATTGCTATAGGTTGTTGAATCTTAATGGGTAGGATAGATTAAGGATATAATAGCTATTTTTCAATCAGCCATCATGCATCAAGTGAGTTCTTACGAACCTCGACAAACATAGCAATGCAAAGCAATCTAATTCGTTAATTCAACATACTTTTACAAGCTAGGAAGCAAAGATAGCGGTCTTAAACAATTATCAATCGTGAATTCCACTCTAATGCATCTTTTGCAAGCAAACATAGAGATCTAAACTAAATCTAAATTTGCAACTTCAGGTTATATTTTAAAACATGAATTTACAACTGAACCCATTTCAATTTAACATTAAATTCAGCAATTAGCAATACCCATAAGCTAATTAGATAATTGATCACGTATTCACACCCCTAAGGAGTTGGGGTTTTAGCTACTCATAGAAAAAGGAAAGAAATCGTTACCAAAGAGATTCTCCATTGATGAACAAAGTCTTCAATGATCTAATGCTACAAATTAAACTTAAACCCAAAGTGTCCAATACAAAAACTACACAAGATTATCTGGAAAATGTTCCAAAAGTAAAAGTTCTACTTAGTCTCGCTAAACTGATGCCTTCTCCCTTTTTTAAACAATTAATTTATACTTCCACAAAAATTCCACACATTTCAGCATGTGGGTCAAGTCGGCAAGATAAGTCGGACTCGCCCAACCATTCAGCGAATCGCCCAATTGATCCTTCTCGCTCTCTTGAACTTGATTTCAGCATCATTTTATTTTGTTAGTTTGGGTGATCTGAGTCGAGCTCGCCATTCTGATCGGCGAGTCGCCGATATGCTCCTGGGCTCGCCGAGTTGACATGCTTCCTTAGGACACTCACTGAGGATTTAGGGGAGCTACAGGCTCGCTCGGCGCATCGCCGAGAGGCATTTTTCTAGCTTCGACCTCTTTTTCTTAAATTTTTCTAGCTTTTTTTTCTTCTTTGTGCAACATAATGCCCTTGCCTTGTTTCCAAGCTTCCCTTACTGCACATAAACAAATTAACATCAGCTTTGGGAATGAAATAGATATCGAGGACACTAACTCAATTGAAACCAAGCCCTAAATGAGTCAAAATTCCCAACTTATCACAAGTCACAATTATGAGAAAAGCAGTGCAATGAATGCCATCACCAATGATCAAACAAGATGCTCACAATCACAAATAAGGTAAGTAGCAACCATCTCACTTCTAGAGTATGAGAATTGACTTAGGAGCCAACTGGTCCTCGAACACGGTCTCGGGCCCAAAATACCTCAAAAAACTTAACAATGATAACAAGGGAAGAAAAAGATCTAATCAAGCAGTGAAAGGGATTACAAGGAATCAATAAGTCAAAGGAGTAAACAAGAAACACCTCCTCCACCAGAACTTACCACAAAAAAGAGTTACAATACAGCTAACCCCAAACCATGACAAACATAAGCATCGAAGGTCGAAAACTAGCCGAGGGATAGGAACCTCATCACAAGTACATGTCTAACTAAAATGAAACCCCACAAGCTACATAATCTAACGGTCTCCGCACTAGCAGAAAGAACTAAACTTGAGAACCTCTCCCAAGAAGAAGATAGAATGACTAAGGATAAACTGAAACTCGTTCAAGATACTATTCACACTGACTACCAACAAGGTAAAGAACAACAACTTGAAGGAGGACAAAAGTACTAAACTAAGGCACAAGAAAAGAATCTCCAACCCAAACTAAGGATTTCATGACCCTAACAAATCTAAGGCTCAAACAGGAATCAAAAAATAAGAATAAGGGAGATAAACCTAAACCGGCTACACACCATCCTAAATTATATGCAATAAATACTAAATTTTTTCTAGGAAAGCACAATCAAAGAATAGGAAGACCATAGCCTACCTTATAGCCAAACATGCGCCTTCCAAAATTGAGGAATTGAAGCTATCCACCTCTGAAATGCCTCTAAATGCTGCCACGCTAACAAATTATTGATCGCAACCTCAATACAGATGTTTAGAAACAAAAATTACAACAATCAGAGATGGAGTCAAGAATCAAGAAAAAATGGGAATATCAGACCCTTACAAGGAACCATAAAATTGACTTTGTTAAAAAGTCTCAAATAGCCTTAGGAACTTGTGCCATGAATGTGCGTACAATTTGAGCTCGGAAATGGGCAAAAATACATCATACAATTTAAAACACCAAAGAGAACAAAAAGAGGGTTTGGGAAGCCCCTTTGGGGAAGAATATACCTCAAAACGATAATTTTCATGCCTCCCCAAAAAACCCAATGCTTAGCCCCGATCAACACAAAACTCTAGCACTTGGAATCACCCAATTGAGAGCTCCCAAGCTACCAAAATTACCAAAAGAGTGAAGGGGCTGGGCTGAAATCACTACTGCTCTTTAATTTAAAGACCAGCCTAAACCTCTGCGAATGGGGGGACTAGGTCCGCAAATGCAGAGAAAAAGTCCAGTAGACCTCTACAAATGTGGTGACAAGGCTCGTGAACGTAGAGGGAAAGTTCAGTCTACTCCACGAACGTGGGACCTAGTTCCTAAACACGAAGACCAGACCCAAATGCACTAGCAGAGCTGCACCAACAAAAAGGGCTAAGTATCCAAAACTTTGAATAAGCCCTTGGTAATCATTTGGAGTCCAAACGATGCAAACCATAAGTGCAAACCATTTGAAAACGACATCTCGGACTTAACGGAATAAACAAAATAACTAACCGAGGTCATTTCATCAAAATGTTGACCAAAGTTAACACTTTACAAAGAAATACAAACAAAATGCCAAAAGCAAGAAACTCATCCTGATACCTTCGAGAACCAAACCAAAAGTAATTCTAGACCAAATTCGGCCTTCCGTAGGTAACCATGTTGACTAAATTTTATTTGAGTGTGTTTACCATAAAAGTTGATCAGTGTCATACTTTAAAAAAAACTCTAAAACTAAAACACCTATTAGCACCTCAAAACCCAAACCGATCATCACACTAGACCAAAGTTACCCTTCCGGAGCAGATGGAACTGATAAAATTAGGTTTTGATGTCAGAATCCCTGGATGTTGACTAAAGACAACTCTTTCAAGCTTAAAGTCTCGCAACTCAAAAACTCGCACAAAACTCAACTGAACGACTTGGGGCCGCTAGAGGAAATCCCTAAAATCTGAAAATGATCAAAAATAGCGAAAATAACCTGGAGAGTCATTACAACATCCACTACTGAAAGGATTTTTGTCCTTGAAAGTCAAGAAATTGAAAAAATCACAAGGATTAGAAGAAAAGGGTACTGGGCCCTTACACTCCACTAGACCTACATATACTCTCTCAGGTGGGGCAACGCCAACGAAGAACTCAGGTTGAGAGGAAATTTTTGAATTCACCTCATTGCTCCAAAGCTCACAACTAGTAGCAAACCAACTCCTCCCTTTTGATACTCACTACCATTTAACCAAACCCAACTCAACTGAATGCAACTGACTAATCTGAGATGAACCAATATCACACAGATACCATAGAACAAAGCAACCAACCAACAAGAGAGGATGCTAAATAGCTCATAAGTGAAATTCTCAACTTAATACTCCAAACCCAACACCTTCTAGCACTCAGAGATATTCCTCTTCTCCTGAACCATACAAATAACTACCCGCACTACCTTAACACTGCCCACATAACCATGCAACCACACTGAGTCCAACTCTAACAATAACTCCCTATTGATAAACTTATGAGAAAACTGAGGTCATGGGAAAATTTAAGATAGTTTCAATAGAGACGGATGCCATGTAACCATGAAGCACATACTGAGTGCAAACTGAGCAAACAACCCTAAGCCGAGGAAATCTGAGCTAGTAGATAGAGAATAAACATACCCAACCTATCAAGCATAACCCAGCAAAACAGAACCACCGCAAACCATCCACAATGATAAACACAAACCTCACATCCTAAAATGGGTGTAAAAAGTTTACCCACGAATTACTTTGACTCCATCTTGAAGATGACCCTGTCTGTGGATTCCCATCCTTTACCAAAGCCAAAATGCAGAGCCGTCATGAGCGCCACCACATACAACTCTCATCAAAAGACTGACCTCTTGAATCATCGACACAACATTTGTAGAACTCCGTCAAAACCAAAGTACCAAACAAGAGATGGTAGTCCTGCTCCCAATGTAGAACATATCTCTAACCAAGAACCCGAATGATGATAGATAAACATCAAGAAACCCATGAATGAAATAGCACCCCAAAAGCTGGCGGATGAATCAATAATCTACAAGGTAGACACCCTTGCTCAAAAGTTACTCCCTTTCACTGGCAGCCAATAGAACCTAAGTGCATTAATCGATAGTCTCCACAAGCACCACAAAACCTCTCATAGAACACACCTCGCCAAGTCATCACTGTACTTAAAACATTCTGAGACTACTCCACTTCAAACCTCGTCATCTCAAGCACTACCATCTGACACTACAACTTTAGAAGAATCAAATGTCGGCTGAACCATAAATCTGAAATAGCAAACCCAGCATAAAAACACAAAAAAGAGGATTAACCGAGTAAAAATCAACTATGCCACCAAGCAACTTAGAATAGGATTTATATGAGGAAAGAATTGATAGAAGAAATTTGAGCCAAAATCACGAAAGATCACACCTCCCATCACACCACTCTCTAAAAACTCAATCTCATACCAACAAATTAGAGCACTACATGTGACAAAGGTAAACATCTAACCTAAGAAAATCATGAAAGCAAAAATAACGAATCAGCCACGAGTGAGACAATTTAACACAAAGGTACAAGGTGCTACTACACCACGAAATCAAACATAGCAATAAAGACAACACGATCAGCTACTAAAAGAAATCATCTACAAGGATAAACATAGATACATAACAGCCAAAAAGGGATTTCATAGCAAGTAACAGGTAGACAACAAGTCAAAAAGGCATGTATAGGCATGAAAGCTCCCAAATCCAAACAACAAAAGCACTGAAGGTAGGGACACACAAAATACTAGCAATACTTGGAACATCAGCCCGTGGCATGCCGATTGAAGCACCACCCCTAGCTGACTGCACTGAGGCCATGGGGACTGAACATGTCGAGCCTATCGTTGGTGATGGGTAATCATAGGGAACTCCCTAGAAAAATGCCCCAACTCTCTGCATTTATAACACTTATTACCAACAACGACCTACTAAGATGACTCGGCTGGACCAAAATGAACCTCAGAACCAGAATGCTCAGAATGCACACACTTAGAAGCATGTCGTGAACTCTGTCCATCATGGGTACCATAACATACTACAGAACCACCTGGAACCTGAGGTGCTCCCACCATGGGTCCAGTAGATCGAGAGTGAGAATAACCCTCACCGGAATGATGCCTACTTCGGGATGGGATCCTATCACCATTGTACTAGTGGTGGTGCCTCTTACTCCTACACGAGTAAGTCTCAATGAATGCCTAATCCATGGACCTCGCATAACTAACCACCTGGGAGAAAGTAGACCCAGCTTCTATTAAGCGCTCTAATGCTAGATTGAGTGGTAAGGTCGAACCTCAAACAAATCACTAAGTCATGTCCTTCCCTGAAATAAATAATGATGGAGTATGTGTTGCCCACTCAAAAAACTCGGTTGCATACTAAGAAACTGACAATGAACACTGCTGAAAACCTACCAACTCAACTTGAGCATGTAAATCACTCACTGAACCAAGAACTTTACAAGTCTATGGTGTACCTTAGAAGAGACCCAGAACTACCAACACTACATATATGGTAGTCAAGATAGCACCTAACTCTATCAGAACCTTGTTTGTCCTAGACCCTCTAACCGCTAGTGAACACCTCCAATGTCCAAACAAGGCATCAAGACCCTAGTGGTATGAGTCGACGTCACATCTACGTCCATCGAACGCCTTGTGCTATACATCTAAGAGACAGTTGATAACAAGGAAGTAGTTTTATAGGTAAATCGAAGCACTTAAACATGATGAGGAATCAAGAATGGATTTTTCAAAGAATGCTCTATAGCCTCCTGAATATAGGATACAGAAGTCTCTACACCAATCCACAGGACTGTACTAGACACTTGCTCAATTATTGACGACATCGATGAATCTAGAGCTGTGATACCTATTTTTCATGACCCAAAAATTTATGTTGTGATGGAACCTTCTACGTCCCACCAAGAAGTAAGCCGAACCCATAGACCGAAACTAGAACTAACATACTATTTAATGGAAGAGAAGAATTATGGAAGATAAACAATAATAATAATAAGGAGCAAAGGGAAGAAACGAGAATCAAATCAAAATAAACACCAACTCAAGACATGGTATCATCTGGTATTTGAGCAACTATTGAAAATAAGAGTAAATACATATACAATAATCAAGAACTCTCTCGGGAAAAAAAATAAAGACTAGTCCTAGTCTAACACAGTGGGAGATTGAGACAAATCTGGACGCTAGGAGCACACCCAAATCTTCAAATCCCAAGAGCTACTCCGTATGAGACCAAATCAGCGACGAGAACTCGTACTATGATCTGCATGATGCAGAAGTGTATTATGAGTATAAACAAGTGGCACTCAGTAGGCATAGACTAAATGATCTCCGAAGATAAAATAATCATAAAAAACATATAAGAAAGGAGCATATATCAAAGACAACTAAAGAAGCATACATCAAAGACAACTAAAGGAGAAACATGAATATTATAATAAGAAACAAACTAAAGTAAGGAGCCTAGAGTATAGGAAACAAATAAAGTAAGCAGATCAAAGAAACAAGGGACGAACCTGGATGTGCTAGCCCATCAACCTACTTGCGACAAGGCTCTACTAAAGGAGACAATTAGCCTAAGGTATACTAATAGGAACAATCATAGATATCACATAAGAGTCAAGAAGGCTATCCCAAACCGAACCTGTACAAAGACATCAAACAGAGGGGACACAAGAAATATCTAGCTTGAAACAAAGAACTACCCTTCATACTGCCACAGGTAAGAAAATAGTGAAAGAATAACCTTATCGAGCCCCTATGTGCCCAGAAGGTACACAACAGCAAACTAAACCCGTACGAGCCCCACATGACCAATAGGTACAAACAATAATCAATTATGCCGGTGATAAAATATTCATGATGAATGTGAGTTATGCAATAAAATCATTAGTACTATTAATGTCAAGATATATACACCTACCCCTCAGTCCCAGAAAGCGAGGTAGTGTAATAGCTCGGATTCAAAGGGTGGAAGTTTTTTATTTTTCTAGGTTGGTGCCAGTGGCGACAGAGGCAACCTATGGACCGTAGGTCGACTTACGGGCCATAGTTGGAAACCGTAGGAAGCAAGCCCAAGTTTTTAAAATGATAAGTTTCAGAACCTTAATGACGGCTTGCCAGGACAGCCCGTCATCTAGTATACGAGTCGTAAGTAGGGTTCGTTGGTGAGACCTATGGTTAGTTAAATTTTCAAATCCTAGAATCTGACCTACAATGGCCATGTATGGGCCGTAGGTTGACTCACGAGCTGTACATTGGACCCGTCGTTGCAGGGTAAAAATTGATAGTCTCTAAACCTACCTACGGAATGACAGGATGGGTCATAGGTCTGACCTACTGATCGTAGGTCCCACCGTAGGTAGGGGCCCGACAATTATTTTAAAGGGGTCTTTCGGTGTTTTCACCCAATGACTTATTTACTAACATATGGTCGGTTCCCCTCTTTCCCTAACACTATAGAAGTCTATTCAATTCTAAAATCTACCCTTTTCAACCACTTTATAAAATTCCCCAAACTCTCTCTCTCAAATATTTCTCTCTCTAGAAGATAGAAGAAGAAGAAGAAGAAGAAGAAGAAGAGGGCAAGCTAGGGTTAAAGAAATCAAGCTTTCTTCAAAAAATTGCTTAAGGAATTGAGACCCTAAGGTATGATAGTATTCATCCATGGAGCCCTTTCCTCCATGTAAACCCTAAAATCTCAAATTTTCAAGTTAGAAGTTCTTAATTGAATTAGGGTTTTCTTCCATGTCATGGGTTCCTTGCAATATTGATTCAATTAATTGTTTTATGAACTTTGAGGTATAAATTGAGTTGACTTTCTTGAATTTAGATGAATCCCCATGAACCCATGGTATTTCCTCGATTTTGAAATATATGTTTGTCAGTGGGTTGAATTATGAAGTGATGATTTTTTATGAAATCCCTATGAATTCATTCATGAATTATGAATTCTTAGTTAAGGTCTTCATGATGATATTGTGAATGAACTAAAGATGGTTTTATGGAAGTAAGCATGTTCGATCAAAAACTATGATTTTCCTCTATTATGTGGGTTCCTTCAATTATGGTCAAATTGCCTTGTTTATGGTTTTCTAAGCATGAGATTGCATTGAATTACTTGATTTAAGAAGAATTCTTATGAAGCAATGTGAACCCTATGAATTCTAAGTTATGAGCATGATAAACTATGTAAAGATGAAGTCTATGAAACTATGCATGTGTCATATGAAGTTAATGATGATTTAATGGTGCTTAGAGATTGAAGTACCAAAGCTTATCATATGTTGATGTTGTTGTTGAGTTGTGAAAGGGTTTCTCATGTAATACTCACACCATGAATTCAAAATGAACAAGAGGCGATTACCCATGTTCTTAAAAGAGCCATTCTAATAAAGGGACAAGAGGTGATCACCCATATTCCCTAACATAGACAAGAGGCGATCAGCCATGTCTACTTATGATAATTTAACTTTGATTAATCCGTGGGAATTATGCTTAGCACCGAGTAGACAAGTGGCAATTACCCATGTACCATAAACTATGTGCCACCATAGGATGATGGTATGCGATAGACACTAGCTAGTGGATCCACGTAAGCTATATGTTATGTAAAGGGGTCCTACCTTGGCAAGTAGGATGGCCCTATCGGTGTGGGGTCGTACACCGGATTCCATGTTGATAGCTCACATGGTCTTATATGTCGGTTAAGGCTACTTTCCACAAACAATGAACTAAAAGTGTTGTTATGATGTTTCTAAAGTAAAGTAAAGATTCTTAGCTTGATTTGACCTTGGTTTATGCTTTATGCTTTCTATACCTTATTATGTTTAGCTTAGTCATTGCATCTCATTAAATGTCCTGTTTTAGCATGTTTTAAGTGTTTATGTGTAATGCTATCATACTTGGTACTTGATTGTACTAACGCATACTCTTGCCTACGTTGACTTGTTAATATAGGGCTTGTCAATTCTCCATTCACTCGTGGCTAGAGCTTAGTAGAAGGATTGTGAAGACTTGGTGAGTCCTCATCCATTCGAGGACGTAGCTTAGTTGTTCTTACCTTTATGTTCTTTTGTTTTTACATTGTATTGGGTTACCCCCAAACCTTATTTTTCATTCGTATGATTAGATTGGCTTTGAGACATGAGATGTAGACTTCCGCTATTTTCTTAAAAGCTTTGATATGACATTGGCTTTTGAACTCTTAATCTCTATGATCTTGTATGTATGTATGCTAAGTGGCTTGTATGAGGCCTTACGGGGTCTTATACGCCATGTCACGTCTAGGGGGTACCTTGGGTTGTGACAAACTTGGTATTCAGAGCGCAAGGTTTTAGAAAAGATCCTAGGATATCTCATAAGTCACGTCGAGTAGAGTCTTGTTCATGAGTGTGAAGAGCGCAACATTTATGAATGAGCGGCTATAAGACGTTTAAGAAACTCCACTTCTATCATTACTTCTATGTCGTGCCATAGAGTTTAACTCTATATATCTCTCTCCTAATCCCTATCCTATGCGTTTCCGGATATGGCGACCCAAAGAGTTTATGCTAGAAGAAATGCGGGAGAGAATATGGATCAACAAGCTCCACCTCAAGTTCCAGCCGACCCTTTGGCAGAATAAGTGACTAACGCGGAGTTTAGGGCTCCTTTCCAAGCATTAGCTCAACCTGTGACGGCTCAAGCCAATAGAGAGGTTATGGCTCCCATGAACCTAAATGTGGGTACGGCGGTATCAAGGGTGAGGGACTTCACTAGGATGAACTCTACAGAATTTCATGGCTCTAAGGTTGAGGAAGATCCTCAAGAGTTCATCGATGAGGTGTACAAGGTGCTAATGATCATAGGGGTGACGCCGGAGGAAAAGGTGGAGTTGACCGCTTATCAACTTAAGGGTGTTGCTCAAGTTTGGTTCAATCAATGGAAGAGTGAGAGGGCGGTTAATGAGGGTCCTCTTTATTGGGAGAAATTCAAGGTTGCTTTTCTTGATAGGTTGTTTCCCCTTGAGATGAGGGAGGCAAGGGTGCTTGAATTCATCAACCTTCATCAATGAAACATGAGTGTGAAAGATTATGCTTTGAAGTTCAGACAATTGTCTCGATATGCTCCTTCTATGGTTTTCGATCCTAGGGCAAGAATGAGTAAGTTTTATTTCGGGAGTGTCTGAAATGGTGGTTAAAGAGTGTCGTACCACCATGCTTGTCAATGACATGGATATTTCTCATCTCATGGTGTATGCTCAACAAATAGAAAAACAGAAACTCAAGGAAAAGTCTAGAGAGGCAAAGAGGGCATGGACCAGTGATGGTAACTTTTCACATTCAAGGTCCGATGGACATGGTCGTCCTAGATTTAGACAATGGTTTTCCGGTCAAGGTTCCTCCAATGCTCCCCCTAAGTCAAACAAAGATAGGGTGACTAGCCCTAAGCCTCAAGGAGGAAATGGTAGTGGCTCTTTATCGACTACTTGATGTTTATGCTTTGCTTGATCCCAGTGCTACTTTGTTTTTTGCGACGCCATATGTGGCTATGAGATTTGATGCTGTTCAGGATCTGTTGTTAGATCCTATTCATATCTCTACTCCGATTGGTGAATCTATGGTGGCTAAGAGAGTCTATAGAAATCGTCCCGTCTCCTTAGCCCATAGAGTCACTCATGTTGACCTTGTAGAGCTTGATATGCTAGACTTTGATGTTCTCCTTGGGATGGATTGGTTTCTATCTTGTTATGCTTCTATTGATTGTAGGACCCGAATGGTCAAGTTTCAATTTCCAAATGAGTCTATCCTAGAGTTGAAGGGGGGAAATTCTATGTTTAGAGGTCAATTTGTTTCTTGTCTAAAAGATTGAAGGATGATTTCTAAGGGTTGCTTGTACCATCTTGTTAGGGTGAGGGATATGAATTTTGAAACTGTCATGACCCAGGGTAGCCCCTAGATGTAACATGGCGTACAAGACCCCGATAGGCCTCATACAATCCCTTAGCATACATAACATACAAGACAATAGAGAAATAAGAGTTCAAAAGAGCATTTTTATATCAAAACTTTACTCAAAACAGCGGAAGTCTATAACTTATGTCTCAAAGCCTTCTAACATCATAGAATACGAGTAAAAGTGATAGGGACGCAGCCCAATACAATATCCAATACTGAAAAGAAATGACATGAAAGTAAGAACAACTAGGCCATGTTCTCGGATGGATGAGGACTACCAAGTCTTCTTCCCAACTCTAACTCAATGCTCTAACCACGAGTGGAAGGTGAATTGCCACGTCCTACACCAAAGAAGTTAATGTAGGCAAGAGTATGCATTAGCACAATTAAGTACTAAGTATGATAGCAATGCACATAAACACATACATCATGCTAGAGAGAGAAATAATCATGACATGCAATGGCCAACCTAAAAACATGATAAACATGAGAAACATGAAGCATAAAGCATATATCAAGGCCAAAGCAAGCTAAATCATCTTCCCTTCTTTTCTTTATTTCATCATGAGAACACTTGTTCATTAACTTGTGGGGAAAAGCCTTAACCGACATGTAAGACCATGTGAGCTATCAACACGAAATTCGGTGTCTACCCCACATCGAAAAGGGTTGTCCTACTTACCAAGGTAAGACCATGAACTTCTTAGCTTATATGGATCCACAAGCTAATGTCTACTTAAAAACAACATCCTATGGTGGTAATATAGTTTATGGGAAAGAGATTGCTTTAGGAGACTCGGCCTCAACAAACGGGGGAGTTCCATCTAGAAAACCTGGCCTCTACTAACGGGAGAGCTTTCACTAGAAGACCCGACCTCTACTAACGGGAGGGCTTCCATCTCAATATCCACTCGGTGCTAAGCATAATTCCCACGGTTTAGTCATTAACATATTCATATCATTATACATGAAAAGGTACAACTAGGGTTACCAATTCAAGCTAAAATCATGCTTATAGATATTCATCTTTCGTGGACCTTGTCCAAGCTTACATCATTAGAATAGGTCCTTAAGAACATGGGTAATCGCCTCGTCGTTCTTCTTTTATCAGAATGGGAGAATTACGTGAGAAAACCTTTCACTACTTGACCATAGCATCATCATATCATAACTTTTGTACTTTACTCTCAACGCACCCTTAATTCATCATGCTCATATTTCATAGTTCATAGAGTTCATATGCAATTCAATGCAAGCTCATGCTTAGAAAGCCATAATTAAGACAATTTACCCATACTTGAAAGAACTCACATAATAGAGGAAAATCATGCTTTTGACTTGATCATGCTAAATTCATAAGATTATCCTCAATTCATTCATAATTCATGCTTGATTTCATAGAGAATTCATAAGCTTCATCAAATCATAACTCAACCCAACAATCAAAGCATAGATTATCAAATTGGAGAGAATTAGCTTGGGATCATGGGGGTTCGTGCAATCTTTACATCAAATCATGTAATTCATGCTAATTCGTGTACTAAGTTACTTTATCACGCTAAATCATGCACTAGGAATCATAAAATCAATAATTGGAATCATAATTGAAGAACCCACAATGATTGATCACAAACCCTAATTCAATTGGGTTAGAGTAAACCTTTGAAAATCATGAAGAAGGGGAAGGGCCCATTGGAGG
Source organism: Solanum appendiculatum (assembly GCA_018342035.1). Lineage (NCBI taxonomy): Eukaryota > Viridiplantae > Streptophyta > Magnoliopsida > Solanales > Solanaceae > Solanum > Solanum appendiculatum. The sequence goes on from JAGDQO010001179.1 coordinate 716,683, forward strand.
AAAAGAGTCCTAATGGTGAACACTATCATACCTCAAAGCAATCCACAAGAAAGTGGAGAAGATTTAAGGTCTTCAATGGAGGATTCAAGCTCCTTCTTCTTCCTTGAGAGTTGAGAGAGTTTCTTTTTTTAGAGAGAGAAATATTTGAGAGAGGAGAGTTTTGGAATGAATTAGAATCAAAGGAATTAGGCTTAGAAAGTATTTATAGGTCTAAGATTAAGGGTATAACCGACTTAGCTTAATAGGTAATCAATTAGGAAAAAGACCAAAGAGCCCTTAATTAAAAACTGTCGGGGCCAATCGACGGACAGGATATACTGTCTCTACATCAATTGACGGACCATCCTGCTCTTCCGTCAATTGATTCAGAAAGTTCATTTTGGGCTGAAAATTTGGCTAAGTATGGAAGGCATCTACGGAACCCATCTACGGCCCGTCAACTGTACTACGAACCGTCCTTCTGTTCCGCAGGTCAAGGTTCAGAAACTTGGAAATCCTGAAATTTCACAGTGCCATTGACGGTTCCCACCTATGGCCCATCAATCCATCTACGGCCCGTAAGTGTCCTCCGTAGATCACTGTTTTCAGGTGAGTTCTACATTTAAAAATTCCTTGGAAGCTTGGGGTGTTACAGAAACCCCTACTCTTGAGTCGATCCCCGTTGTTAATGAGTTTTCGGAAGTGTTTCCCGATGATTTACCCGGTATTTCTCCCAAAAGGAAAATAGATTTTTGTATTGACCTTCGCCCGGATATGCAACCTATCTCTATTCCTCCATATAGAATGGCTCCGACAGAAATTAAAGAACTAAAAGATCAATTGAAGGATTTGTTGGATAAGGATTTTATCCGACCAAGTGTTTCTCCATGGGGTGCTCCGGTCTTGTTTGTAAGGAAGAAAGATTGTTCACTCCGTATGTGCATTGACTACCATCAATTGAACAAGGTTACCATTAAGAATAAGTACCCTCTTCCAAGGATAGATGAATTGATTGATCAACTTCAAGGGGCTAGTTACTTCTCTAAGATCGACCTTCGTTCGAGCTATCACCAATTGAGGGTGAAAGAAGATGATATTCCAAAAATAACTTTCCGGACTAGGTATGGTCACTACAAGTTCCTAGTGACGTTGTTTGGATTGACAAATTCTCCGGCCACGTTTATGGACTTTATGAATAGAGTGTTTAGACAATATCTTGATATGTTTGTGATTGTGTTCATAGATGATATCTTGATTTACTCAAGAAGTGAGGATGAGCATGCCGATCATTTGAGAATTGTATTGTACGTCCTCAAGGACCGACAACTCTTTCCGAAATTTAGTAAATGTGAGTTTTGGCTAAGGTCCGTGGATTTTCTTGGTCACAATGACTCCGGAAAAGGTATTGAGGTAAATCCTAAGAAGACAAATGCGGTTAGGAATTGGCCTAGACCTCTATCACCTTCGAATATTTGTAGTTTCTTGGGTTAAGCCGGTTATTATAGGAGATTTGTTAAAGGGATTTCTTCAATTGCTTTTCCCTTGAAGGATTTGATTCAAAAGAGGGTTAAGTTCACTTGGTCCGAAGCATGTGAGAAGAGTTTTCAAGAATTGAAAAATAGACTCACTTCGGCTCCGGTGTTGACCTTACTAGAAGGGTCCGATGGTTTTGTGGTTTATTGTGATGCCTCGAGAATTGGGCTAGGATGTGTTCTTATGCAAAATGAAAAAGTCATTGCTTATGCTTCAAGACAACTCAAGGTGCATGAAAAGAACTATCCTACTCATGATTTAGAATTAGCGGCGGTTGTGTTTGCTTTAAAGATATGGCGGCATTATTTGTATGGGGTGAATGTTGATGTCTTTACCAACCATAAGAGTTTGCAATATGCGTTTAAGCAAAAATATCAGAATCTTTGTCAAAGGAAGTGGCTTGAGTTGTTAAAAGACTATGACATAAGTGTCCTCTATCACCCCGACTAGGCTAATGTGGTGGCGGATGCTCTTAATCGGTTATCAATGGGTAGTGTTGCTCATGTTGAGAACGGTAAGAAAGAGTTGGTTCGTGATGTTCATAGATTGGCCTGATTGGGTGTTCGGTTGATTGATTCCACTAAAGGTGGTGTTATGGTTAACAATGGTTCCGAATCATCTTTTGTGCATGATGTGAAGGCTAAACAAGATGTTGATTCAAATTTTGTTTAGTTGAAGGAAGTGGTGCTCAAAATGTTCGTTGAGGCTTTCTCCCAAGGGGGAGATGGTGTACTTCAATATCAAGGTTGTTTATGTGTTCCCGATTAGATGACTTAAGAGGACTAATTTTATCGGAAGCCCATAGTTCTCGATATTCCATTCACCCGGGAGCTACCAAGATGTACCGTGACTTGCGGGAGATCTATTGGTGGAATGGGATGACGAAGGATATTGGGGACTTTGTGGCTAAATGTCCTAATTCTCAACAAGTGAAAGTCAACCATCAAAAGCCGGGAGGGTTGACCCAAGATATTAGTATCCCTACTTGGAAGTGGCAAGATGTGAATATGGACTTTATTATTGGTTTACCACGCACCCGGTGACAATATGATTCGATTTGGGTGATTGTAGATCGTATGAAGAAATCAACCCATTTTATTCCCGTCAAAATTTCTTATTCGCCGGAGGATTGTGCTAAGTTGTATTTGAGGGAGATGATTAGGTTGCATGGAGTACCTTTATCCATTATTTCCGATCGTGGTGCCCAATTCACTTCTCAATTTTGGAAGTCTTTCCAAAAGGGTCTTGGTACTCGTGTTAAGCTTAGTACGACCTTTCATCCTCAAACCGATGGGCAAGCAGAGCGTACTGTTCAAACATTGGAAGATATGTTGAGGGCTTGTGTAATTGATTTCAAGGGTATTTGGGATGATCATTTGCCCTTGATTGAGTTTGCTTATAATAATAGCTACCATTCTGGTAATTGTATGGCCCCCTTTGAAGCTCTCTATGGTAGGAGGTATAGATCTCCTATAGGTTGGTTTGAAGTTGGTGAAGTTGCTTTGATAGGTCTCGAGTTGGTACACGAGGCTATGGAGAAAGTTTGGCTTATTGGAGAAAGGTTGAAAACAGCCCAAAGTTGACAAAAGTCCTATGCCGATGTTAGAAGGAGAGATTTAGAATTTGATGTTGATGATTGGGTTGAAAATTTTACCCATGAAGGGCATAATGAGATTCGGGAAGAAAGGGAAGCTTAGTCCCCGTTATGTAGGCCCATATTAAATTTTGAGACGTGTTGCTAAGGTTGCTTATGAACTTGACTTGCCTAATGAGTTGGCATCGGTGCATTCGATTTTCCATGTCCCATTATTGAAGAAGTGTGTTGGTGATCCGACATCTATAGTGCCATTAGAGAATCTTGGCATAAAGGATAGTCTTTCCTATGAAGAATTTCCGGTTGAGATTTTAGTTCGGCAAGTCCGGAAGCTATAAAATAAAGAAGCTGCTTCCGTGAAAGTTCTTTGGAGGAATCAATTAGTTGAGGGTTTTACTTGGGAAACCGAGGCCGATATGATGTCCCGATATCCTCATCTCTTTCCTTCCAATTCTACTCTAGCTTGAGATACCTAGTTCCTCATGGTTCATTCTCGTGGTCTCATGTGTCTTAATTATTTCCATGATTCCTTGATTATGCATGTTCATGAAGAGTCTAATGTTGTAAAAATGAGCTAGCTTAATTGATTTATCCATGATTATGTGCATTGAGTATGAGTTGGATAAAGTCTTCATGAAATGATATGTTTAACATGCTTTAGCTTCGAGTTGAGGTTCCCTCCCCGGATATGAGCATTTATGTGATTGCATTCTAGGTTGGGTTGTTAGCTCTTGTTTCTTACCCTCCTTCTGATGCCTTGATTCTCATTCGAGGACGAATGTTCCCAAGGGGGAGATAATGTAATACCCTGGATTCAAAGGGTGCAAATTTTTATTTTTCAGGGTAGGTGCCAGTGACAACGGAGACCACCTACGGACTGTAGGTTGACTTACAGGCTGTAGGTGGGAACTGTAGGAAGCAAGCCCAAGTTTTCAAAATGATAAGTTTCATAACCTTAACGACAACTTGCCAGGACGGCCTGTCGTCTAGTATACGAGTCGTAGGTAGGGTGCGTTGGTGAGACCTATGGTTAGTTAAATTTTCAGAGCCTAGAATCTGACCTACGATGGCCATGTATGGCCGTAGGTTGACTCACGAGTTTTAAATTGGACCCGTCATTGCAGGGTCAAAATTGATAGTCTTTGAACCTACCTATGGAAGGACAAGACGGGTTGTAAGTCTGACTTACAGACCGTAGGTCAGGGCCCGACAGTTATTTTAAAGTGGTCTTTTCACCCAATGACTTATTTACTAACTTAAGGTCGGTTCCCCTCTTTCCCTAACACTATATCAGTCTATTCAATCCTAAAATCTACCCTTTCCAACCATTCCAAACCCTCCTCTCTCAAATATTTCTCTCTCTAGAAGATAGAAGAAGAAGAAGAAGAAGAGGGCAAGCTAGGGTTCAAGAAATCAAGCTTTCTTCATCAAATTATTTAAGGAATTGAGACCCTAAGGTATGATAGTTTTTATCCATGGAGCCCTTTCCTCCATGGAATCCCTAAAATCACCAATTTCCAAGTTAGAAGTTCTTAATTGAATTAGGGTTTTCTTCCATGACATGGGTTCCTTGCAATATTGATTCAATTGATTGTTTTATGAACTTTGAGATATAAATTGAGTTGAATTTCAAGAATTTAGATGAATCCCCATGAACCCATGCTATTTCCCTGATTTCGAAATATATGTTTGTTGGTGGGTTGTATTATGAAGTGATGAATTTTTATGAAATCCCTATGAATACATGCATGAATTATGAATTCTAAGTTAAGGTCTTCATGATGAGATTGTGAATGAACTAAGAATGGTTTTATGGAAGTAAGCATGTTCAATCAAAAACTATGATTTTCCTCTATTATGTGGGTTCCTTCAATTATGGTCAAATTGCATTGTTTATGGTTTTCTAAGCATGAGATTGCATTGAATTACATTATTTAAGAAGAATTCACATGATTCTATGTGAACCCTATGAATTGTAACTTATGAGCATGATGAACTATGTAAAGATGAAGTCTATGAAATTATGCATGTCTGATATGAAGTTAATGATGATTTAAGGGTGCTTTGAGATTGAAGTACCAAAGTTTATGATATGTTGATGTTGTTTTTGAGTTGTGAAAGGGTTTCTCACGTAATACTCAAACCATGAATTCGAAACGGACAAGAGGCGATTACCCATGTTCTTAAAAGAGCTATTCTAATGAAGGGACAAGAGGCGAACACCCATGTTCCCTAACATAGACAAGAGGCGATCACCCATGTCTACTTATGATAATTGAACTTTGATTAATCTGTGGGAATTATGCTTAGCATTGAGTGGACAAGTAGCGATTACCCATGTCCCATAAACTATGTGCCACCATAGGATGATGGTATGTGATAGACACTAGCTAGTGGATCCACGTAAGCTATATGTTAAGTAAAGAGGTCCTACCTTTTCAAGTAGGATGGCCCTATCGGTGTGGGGTCATACACCAGATTCCATGTTGATAGCTCACATGGTCTTATATGTCGGTTAAGGCTACTTCCTACAAACAATGAACTAAAAGTGTTGTTATGATGTTTCTAAAGTAAAGTGAAGATGCTTAGCTTGCTTTGACCTTGGTTTATGCTTTATTCTTTCTATACCTTATTATGTATAGCTTAGTCATTGCATCTCATGAAGTGTCCCATTTTAGCATGTTTTAAATGTTTATGTGCATTGCTATCATACTTGGTACTTGATTGTACTAACGCATACTCTTGCCTACATTGACTTGTTAATGTAGGGCTTGGCGATTCTCCATCCACTCGTGGGTATAGCTTAGTAGAAGGATTGTGATGACTTGGTGAGTCCTCATCCATTCGAGGATGTGGCATAGTTGTACTTACCTTTATGTTCTTTTCTTTTGACATTGTATTGGGTTATGCCTCAAAGCTTATTTTTCATTGGTATGATTAGATTGGCTTTAAGACATGAGATGTAGACTTCCGCTATTTTCTTAACAGCTTTGATATGACATTGACTTTTGAACTCTTAATCTCTATGATCTTGTATGTATGTATGCTACGTGGCTTGTATGAGGCGTTTCGGGTCATGTACGCCATGTCACATCTAGGGGTACCTTGGGTCGTGATAGGTAGGACCCATGGGCACCTCCCCTTTCGTGTTCAATGGGTCACATATAAAGAGGAATCCATGGTGGACTCATGAGTGTCCATATGTATCTTCTTGGTCTCGATTAAGGAATTTCGCACCATCCGTGTGACTGGAGATAATCATCATAGCCACAATAGTAAAGAAAGAGCCGGCCATTCTTTGACCAATCAAGTAAAATGAGCACATCCCAGATGCCTCAAAATTAGTAACAGTGAGTGCATCCCTATTGCCTCTAAATTTCAAGTCCATTTGTAAAGTAGTAAAGCTATTAAGACCCCTATATAAGATCAGTTTAAAATGTAAGTCGGATAAAAACCCTACTTCCTCAGAAGTATGCTATGAACCAATGCATGCGTCGACTAGTACTACAAGTCACAAGTATGAGGAAACCAATGCAATGCATGCCATTACCAATATTCAAACAACACACCCTCAATCACAAATGCGATAAGTAGCAAACATCTTACTCCAAAAAAATGGGAGCTGAACTTGGATCCAGCTGGTCCTTGACCATGGCTTCGAGCCCAAACCACCTCAACCATTTTGACAATGATAACAAGGGAAGAAACATATCTAATCAAGTTGTGAAAGGGATTACAAAGAATCAATAAGTCAAAGGAGTACACAAAAAACACCTCCTCCACCCAATGATACCACCAAAAAGAGATACAAGTACAACTAACCCCAACCTATGACAAACATAAGCATCGAAGAGTCAAAAACTAGCAAAGAGATAGGATCCTTATCACAGGTACAAGTCTAACTAAAATGAAACCCCACAAGCCACATATTTGCTTGGTCCCCACACTGGTGGAAAGAACCAAACCTGAGAACCTCTCATTAGAAGATGCTATATTTCCTAAGGATAAACTGAAACTCGTTCAAGGTACTATTAACACAGACTACCAACAAGGTAAAGAACAAAAACTCTAAGGAGGTCAAAAGTACTAAACTAAGGCACAATCAAAGAATTTCAAGCCTAAAGTAAGGATTACACGACCCTAACTAGGCTAAGACTCAAGCGAGAATCAAGAAATAAGAATTAAGGGAGATAATCCTAAACAAGCTAAACACCATCCCAAATTACATGCAATAAATGCTAAATCATTTCTAAGAAAGCTTAATCAAATAAAAGTAGACCGTAGCCTACCTCGAAGTCAAACACGTGCGCACCAATATCACGGAACTGAAGCTATCAACCTCTGAAATGCCTCCAAACATTGCCACGCTAACAAATGATTGATCGTAATGTCAATATGGATGTTTAGACAAAAAAATCAAGCAAAAATGGGAATATGTGACCCGTATCGGGAATCTTAAAATTGTCTCCGTCAAAAGGTTCCAAATAGCTTAAGGAACTTGTGCCATGGGAACAATTCAAGCTCGGGGACGAGCTAAAACAGACCATATAATTCAAAACACCAAAGAGCACAAAAAGTGGCTTTGTGCAACTTCTTTGGGGCAGAATATACCTCAAAACAATGATTTTCAGGCCTCCCCAAAAAGCCCAATGCTTAGCCACGATCAACAAAAAACTCTAGCACTTAGAATATCCAAATTTGGAGCTCCCTAGCTCTAAAAATTGCCAAAGGAGTATAAGGGGTCGGGCTAAAATTGTTTTTTGTCCTTTATTAAAAGACTAGGCTGTGCACCCTTCGTGAACACAGGGACCAGGTCCGCGAATGCAGTGAGAAAGTTCAATAGACTTCCGTGAATGCGGAGACCAAGTCTGCGAACGCAGAGGGAAAGTCCCTCCTTCTCTGCAAACGCAGGACCTAGTTCACAAACGCGAAGGGCAACATGCTCCTTCTCCACGAACGCAGGACTTAGTCCACGAACGCGTAGTCCAGACCTAGATGCACCAGTAAAAAGGAAAGTGTCCAAAACATCAAACAAGCCCTCGAAAATTGTTCGAATCCTAAACGATGCAAATAAAAAGTTCAAACCACTTGGAAATGGCATTACAGACTTAATGGAATTAATAAAACAACCAACTGAGGTCATTTAGTCAAAATGTTGACCAAAGTCAGCACTTCACAAAGAAATACAAACAAAATGCTAAAAGCTAGAAATTCATCCTGATACCTTTAGGAACTGAATAAAAGATCACTCTAGACTAAACTCTGTCTTCCAGAGCTAACTGCACTAATCAAATTTGATTCCTATTGCTTTTACAAAGAAAGTAGAATAAAATCAAATTTTAAGTAAAACCCGAAAACTAAAACACCTATTCGAGCAAACTCCAAAACAAAAGCCTCAAAACCCAAAATGACCATCACACTAGACCAAAATTACCTATGGGGAGTTGATGGAACTAACATAATTCTATTCTGACATGAGAATCCCTGGATGTTGACTAAAGCCAACTCTTTCAAGCATAAAGCCTCCAAACTCAAAAACTCACACCCAACTCCACCAAATGACCCAACGACTAAACTATGATTTCCAACAAATCTTAAATGACTTGGGGCTGCTATAGGAAATCCGTAAGAATTAAAAAGATAAGAAATAGCATAAATGACATGGAGGGTCATTATAGATGGGGAGTTAGAAATTAATTATTCTTCTAGGTTATAATTTTTTTTATTTCAGTTTTTTCCTAATTTTTTTTGCACAAATATTTTTTCTACTAATTAATAATCTTCTTAGAATAAACTCTTTGCAACAAAAAGTATGGAGTGATGAATATTCATTCTTGATAAATCCTTGTCCTTATTGCAAAGTGATGAGTGGTAGATTTCCACTCATTTTGAGGCCTTTTTAGTTAGGCAATTAGTGTCCTCAATGCCTATTTATGTCCTATACTGATGATATTTTGATATTTTGCAACTATGAATGCTAAAGGACAGGGCAAGGATGAATCGATGAAAAAGAGGCCAAAAACATTCAAAAGAGTGTAAACTCCCAACTCACAATGAAGGCTAAAGGACAGGTCAAGGATGAATCAATGAAAAAGAGGCGAAAAACATTAAAAAGAGTGTAAACTCCAAGCTGCGAATCACCTAACCAAAAGAGTGGATCGACTAATGGCCAAACCTCGCCTAAAGTGACAGTGTGAATGTTTAAGAATATCTCAGGTAGGTCGGCAAACTGATAATGCTCAAATTATCCTCAAAAACCATTAAGAGATTAAGAGAAAATTGTCAATAAAAATACCACACTAAGAGTCGGGGTCGAATCCCATAGAGAGTGATATAGCGCAAGGAATTTTATCAAGAAATTAAGGTCGTAAATCAATTCATTTATAGCAATTAAGAACAAAGGGTTAATTATTCAACCAAATTTACTAAGAAGAATGTTTTGGTATCAAAAGTCACAATTAAACTAAAACTTTAGATATTAAAACAATTATAAAGCATTTTATGGGTGTGGGGACTGGAATTGATGTCACCTAGGGGTAATTGTGTAGCTCAATAGTGCTAGACACTCATGGATAGGCTGGTCATCATCAATAATACTAATCTTCTTTCAATCTTATAGTATCAATTAATAGAATCTCCATTCGATCTCACCTATGTGAATTTCAAATCAACCCATTACCTTACAGAATCTCTTTTTCAAACAGATATGGATAAATAAATATGACCCATAATTTCTCATTCAAGCAAAACACAGACATCAAACCTAAATTTCAAGCATTAGACTCATCACACACATAAATCATTCTCTTCCGAGCATCGACCAAAGATCTAAACTAGAATTAATTTTGCAACTTTAACCGATGAATTAATTCCATGCTAGTTAGTCAAAATCCATGAATGAACAACAATAAAATAGAGCAAAACATAATACCCACTTAATTAAATCAACACTCAGCTTCATAATTACACCCCTAGAGTTTGGGTTTTAGCTACCCATCACAAAAAGTAAAACAAATTTACCTATCATGAAGGCACCCATGGTTGTGATAAAATCAAGCAATTATAATCAACATCCACTTTGATATCAATTTCAAGTTGTAAAATTCAAGAGTAGAAGTTAAAACTGCAAACCTAAGATAATTTCTCTCACACTGATACAAAGTTAGGAAATCAAAAAGTATTCAAAAAGTTGATCTGCAAAAGTCTTTTTCAAAAGTCCTATCTAAAAGTCCTTATTTTCTCTCTCCTTTGGGGTATTTATAGTTTCCCAAAATTTGACCCAAAATTCACCGTGTGACCACTTCAGCAACGTTAGTCGGGCTCACCAAGAAGATTCAGTAGATTGTTGTCTGCTCCTTAGCTCACCTTTCTCTTGCTTTAGGCTTCAAGTGTTTGAACCTCAGTTAGTGAGGTCATTTGAGTCTTCCATTCACATTCGCTGAATTACCGAGTACCACCTTTGTTCCCCTTTTATATATTCATATTCCATCCAAGTCCTAGCACCTCCGGCGATGGTCATTCAGTTCACCAATCACATTTGGTGAATCACCGTTTCATTGTTCAGTTAGCCAACCTGCCTTGGAATTTTAATGTGTGAGCATGGTCACTTTAGGCAAGGTCGTGCTAGTTGTGTGATCAACCTTTTTGGCTAGGCGATCAACAGTGTGGAGTTTATACGTCTTTCCAGGTTTTGGCCTTTCTTTCAAGTATTCATCCTTGCTTTGTCCCTTAGCCTTCATAGTTAAAAATAATAGAAATATCATCAGTAAAGGACATAAATAGGCATTGAAAACACTAATTGTTGAAATAAATAGGCCTTAACTGAATGTAAATCTAGCACTCATTAACACCCCCAACTTAAAGTTTTGCGTGTCCTCAAGTAAATCAAGAACACAATTAGTTCAACAACGATATCTACAACACTTCTCAATTAGAGTTAATATCCAAGTGCCACTACAAGATTACTCTCAAACAAATGCAACACTCAATCATAATCAAAAAACATCAAATGATTACTAGCGAATATCACTTTAAGCTCATGATCAATATTTCTTCTTCACCTACGCAACACCATGTTTCAAAAATTGCATTCAAGTGCCCTCACATCAAGAACGATTCCATACTCTCACAAAGCAAATCAATAATGAAGTTAGGAATCAATACAAATCACTCTCTCAAAGAAAAATACATGCAATCTTCATCCCATAGGTTTGGCCACATTTTCCAATTATCACACAACCTAGTTCATGCAATATTGCAAGGGTCTTTAAGGCTTGTAATGGGGCTGAGGGTTAAGTTATGGTCAATTTGGCTTAGTGACTTCACCTTTTCAAAGCATTGTTGCAATCATCTTCACCTCTTCTCAAGCTCTTTTAATTCTTTTCTCTTAGAAACTTTAACTTTAACTTGTAAATCATTTTATTGGGCACCCCTTTTATTTCATCACACTTTTGGTTTTCATTTCAATTTACAAATGTTTGCTCATCACAATTTTTTTATAAGGAGGGTTCCTTCTTTTGTAACATAATTCAAAGTTGAGTCTCCCTTTTTCTTTCATTTCCTTCTACTTGGTTTTCTTTCCTCCTTCCTTTCCACACCCCAACATAGGTTTGTGGCCTAAGTTGGCTATTCAAACTAATTATTTAAAAAGGATTTATGAGTGAGAAGTTGAGATAATTTAGCTCAAGAGGTTTTTAATAGAGTTTCCAACAAATGGTTTAGGCTAAAATGGTGCAAAGATGGCTGTACACCCTTACAAGGTAGTGACAAAATGTATGGACATTTGAGTTTTCTCTCAAAATATGTGGCCTAGATAACTTATTGCATTTATCAATGTTAGACAATCGAACTAACAGGGAAAATTCTAGGATTCAATCAAACATGATTTCAAGAAAAACCTCACCACACAAGGCACTTCAAACACAGTCATTTATCATAGCCCGACAACATCAAAAGCTTACATGTGATGTTCATTGCAAGGCTCGGATCAAAACGCTGCTAGTGAACACAAGATTCAAAAAGATCATTCAAAAGTGCAGCCACATTGATTTCTTCTTTCAATTTTAATACGAAACAAAATGCTCATCATGCATACTATACAAGACATTGATATTGAACACAATCAATCCACCGACATTATAAATGAAAACTCAAGCATTTCAAAGACTTCCAAACTCACGGGGCAAATGAAAAAGGAGAGACAAAATGAGTTCAACAATATAACTACTTTAATAAAACCAAAATAACAAAATACTACAATTATCAAAAATTAAAACTGAAAGTAAAAAAATACAATCAAAAGGGGAATATTGGCACAACTGCCCTCATCCCACCAAAATAAAAACGACATTGTCATCAATGCAGAATAAAATAATAAGAGTAGGGTAGGAGAGATAAAAGTCCCCTTGACACGCTATGCATGTGGAGTGCGCAAATCTGGAGTTTCAGAAAGGTTAGCATCATCCTTGGCATCAGTGCCCGCTAAAGTAGTCTTAGGAGGTAGCATAATAATCTCAACCGGGGCATCAATGCCCAACACATCAATGGGTGATATGGTGAACTCTTAGGAGACCCCACTAGTGCCAATTGCAGAGGTCCCTTCATGGGATCTCTCCAACGTAGCATGGACCATCGTCTCCTTAATATCCTACAGCTCCATCAATGTTAGGGCAATCAGCTGCTTATCTTTCTCATTGGCTCCATCCTCATCTCTCTCATCATCAACAACAACATCAACAATTGCACCAACAGTAGCTCCAACCACACTCGGCTACTCAACCACACTTGTAATAACGTCCAAACTCATCACAGAGGAAGGCACAGACTCGGGTGCATCGGGTAAGGTAACCTCACCCCACAACATTGAAATGTTTGTGGAGCTCAACTGGTCCACATCAGCCCTATGAGTGTCTATACTAGCCCTCATCGTAGCCAATGCATCATAGCTACCCTCTATCTTCTCTCAAGCCTCCATCCTAGCCGTGAGATTATCTAATGTATAACCATGTGACACTAGGGTGACCTCACGCTGTGTCAACTTATCTCTCAGGGGAGCCAATGTAGCCTCAATCGCCTGATCAATTAAGTTAGGCATATCTTTCTCCACCCTAGCTTTCCTCACATCCGCAGATCGGGCAAGATTGACCATTTGGTTGATAAATGCCTGGGGTCAAGAGGGGTTAGAAGACAGGAGTAGGGGTAGGTGTAGCAACAGTGGAAGTAGAGGGCACAAAAGAAGGCTTGGGTATACATAACTGCTCCGTAGAAGGAACAGACTGATTGACCTTGGTCTCAGGAGAGGCAGGATCAACCATGGGAGTAATGTGTGGTGGTTACGGGTTCCTCTTAGACGCATCATCCCACAAGCAATTTGCCTCGATCCTCTGAATATCATTAGGGGAGGAAGGGGTAATCCTCACATTAGTCTTCCCTCGAAAAGAAACTCTCGTATCCTCACACATTTGTGAGATTAAGACATGGAATGGGAGTGAATTTTGATCCTACTGAGCTCTCATCAACATTTCTCCACTAATAAGCCTACCAACACTGATCTCAGATCTATCCATGATGCTTCCAATTAGTACAGCCTTCGAAAGCCAGAGAATGGACTCATTTTGAGATGACATGATATTTCTACTAATGAACCTGAACCAATATTTGGAGGCGATGTTCATATCTTTTTTTTCTATCTTTACTTCCTCAACCATCCATGGTAAGTATATATCAAAGATGAGAGGGGCTAGCCATCCCTTTAGTGCCTCTAAACCTTTATTTACCAAGAGTTTGTAATACCCATTGTTGGTGCCTTTTGTACCTAGTATCTAATTTATCTTTCTAGTGTGGCATTGTACCATCTTTATATGAACTTTGACCTCTTCCGATGGCTTCCATATTGATCCCTTCCTCTTGTTGGGCAAAGCTTGTTTATAAGCTACATAAACACATGTACCAATGCCAGTACATAAGGAGGTTGGGCTCTCGTGAACCTCTCAAAACCATTAAAATTGATCATATCCCAAATAGAAGAACACTCACTCACCCCCCCCCACTTGTGGAGAGTCATCTCTCCTCAAAGATTGTACATTCTCCAGTTACTTTGAGCTTGTTGAGGGCCTTTGCAGTGGTGATCGGGCGAACACGGGATGTAGGTGACTGAGCTTGAGAAGGTTGTACCAACTTGGACTAGATATCCATTTTGAACAACCATTTTCCTTGGATTCTCACTCACATGCGTAGAAGAGAGAAGAGTGGTTTGTTGTTGTATTGGACCCTCAGATGGCTCATTGATGGAAATCCCCTAGTTTCTTTTAAGAGGAGGAGGAGGAGTGGGATTTCTATAAGATTCTATGTCTGAAGTCACAACTCATTTTACTTTTGTTTAGCCATTTCCTGCAATGCACAATCATTCAAACATAGATTCGGTGAAGGTTAGTTAAAATCAAACCCAAATGAAGCACAATTAAAAAATAAGCTCTGAGGCTCGCCTATTGGGTAAGCGACGTGGCTAACAGGTTGGGCGAGCTCAAGTGAGCTCGCCGAAGTTGACAGAGCACAATAATTGAACTCTGGCATGAAAGGGTGTAGTCATCTCCCACTCGGTGATACATCTAATGGGTTTCGGCAGGCTAAACCAAGTCCATTGAAAGTGACAGTGCAAACTTAAAAAGAACAGGCACAAAGGGCAATTTCTTTTTTTTTAATTAAATCCACCATCAGGGTGGGGGGTTAGGCATGACCCCTACCTCGTATATTAATAACCAATAACAAAACACATGTACAAGAGGTATGAAATGCCTATCCTCTTCAAAAGTTTCATGATTGGACATGCCCAATCTTTTACAAAAATTAACTTCTAGTTGAGCCATAGCTTTCTCAAAATGTAAATGCATAAAGTATGCTAAAGGATTATAAATGGAATTCTCCCTCCTTTTGATTTCCTGAAAGTAGAAATAGAGGACTAAACAACAATCAAACCACATCAACATATCTAATTTCAGACATCTTTTTACTCCTAACTCGAAAATTAGGATATCTGTATTTCTCCATAGGAAGTAGACCCCTCACTTTGTTTTGGTAGCACTCGGAAGTCATGAAAAATGATTTCATTCTGAATTTCATGACTTAGAGAAGCAAGTTTATCTGCCACTTGGTTGGCTTCTCTAAAACAATGTTGTATTGACCAATTTGTGCCTTGAAGAAGACCCCTTATCTCCTTGATAACATGCAAAAGTTGCCATGGTATTTTAAAAACCTCTTTTACCCATTCCATCAGCAATTTAGAATCAATTTCTATTACCAAACTTGTAACATCATTTTGGATACACCATTTGAGACAAAAGAGGAGAGCTTTAGCCTCGGCCACATCGCAAGATCCTCTACCAAAAGGAACTGTGAAAGCCATGATAAAACTGTCATTGCGATCTTTAATTACTCCGCCACCTACACAAATATTGTTCTTAGCACTCCCATCATTGTTAATCTTAAAGAAATTAGGAGGAGATTTGTCCCAGAAAACAAGTTTACAGGACCTGAAAGCTAGTTGTATATTAATCAACATAACAATATCCTCCCAACATAAATCAGTTTTCAAGTTGGGGAATTGCACTCTAGCAATCAACACAATAGTGTTAGAAATTTGGAGAATCAACCTTGGAAGATAAGTTTTTTAGTTCCCATATTTGCAGCTACCCTGTTCTTCCACAACTCCCAAATAACAACAATAGGGGAGATCTTCACCATCAAAGCATCAAGAGGATTACACGGTACATGATTCCACCAACAGTACATAATATCAATCATAGAGCCATAGTTACCTGCAATACCAAAAATGTTAGAAAAATATTTCAAGACAAAAGATGCAATATTACTTGTAAAAAATACATGAGCAATATCTTCAGTTTGTGGAATCCTACAACAACAATTTGATGAATCAGTGATGCCAAACCTCAATAGTCTATCAGCTGTGGGAATTTTGTTGTAGAGCACCCTCCAAGCTAGAAAGGACATTTTGAAAGATACAACTTTATGCCACAATTTAGAAGCTAATATTTTGTTACCTCTAGAATTTCTCAATAGGCTCCATGCACTTCCCATAGAGAAATTACCGAAATTAGTCTTATTCCGATATGGATAATCATTTTCATCGGATAAAAAAGGTGGAAGACCATTAATGTGAGCTTTGATAAAATCAGGGACCTGACCACATCTCCTCCAATTCCACCTAATATTATTGAAGACATCTTTGACTCTGACATTGTTTTGTCTGTCTTCATCAGTAAGCAAAAGATACAGGGGACAAAAAGTAGACCAATTATCAAACCAAAAGGAAACATCCCCTTTTCCAATGGCCTAACAAATGTTATGTTCGACCTCATTTTTTATAGTGCACATAGCTTTCTATGTATGAGATTGACATTTTCTCCATTTGGTTTCAACAAGGCGGGATCGGTGATTATATTTAGCATTAAGAAAATCAAACCAGAGAGACTTTTCAGTACTAAACCTCCACCATTGTTTGGCACAATAAGCAACACTAGTATTAGATAATTTTATAAAATTCACGCCTCCTTCATCAAAAGGGAAAGATAAATTATCCCAAGACGCCCAATGACATCTCTTGGTACCATCAAAACCACTCTAGAAAAACCTATTCAGAGAAGTCTCAATAATATCGAAAATGGTCTTTGGAGGTTGAATAATGGCTAAAAGATGAGAGGCCATAGCCTGTAGTACACTTTTGATTAAGACACTCTTGCCTCCGGTAGAAAGAGATTTATTGCTCCATCCCTTAGTCCTGTTAAGAATCTTTTGAATCATATAAAAAAGTAAAGAGATTTTTTTTCCGAGATGAAGAGGACAACCCAAATACTTGATAGGAAACTTTTCTTCTCTCATTCCAGTAAGTCTTCTAGCTCTATCTCTTCTTTTGGAACTAGACTTAGGCTGAAGGATAAAAGAACTTTTGTGAATATTAATCTTTTGACCTGATGCATTCTCATAGGAGCTCAAGACTCTCATAATCTTTTTCAAAGATTTTCTATTACCATTACTGAATAAAATAACATCATCAACAAAGCAAAGATGGTTGATATAAGGACCTTTCTTGTTCATATAGAAGTTTCTAAAATTATGACCTTCTTGAGGTTTATTAAGCATGGTAGACAAAAGCTAAGCATTGAGAACAAAAAGAGAAGGAGATATAGGGTCCCCCTGTCTCAAGCAATTCTCATATTTGAAAAAACCATATCTTCCACCATTGATAATCAAAGAATACCAATTATTAGCAATGAATCTAAAAATAAGGTCAATCCAATTTTCATCTAAACCAAATCTTTGCAAAATATTGCATAGATATGGCCAAGATACTCTATCATAAGCCTAAGCCATGTCTAATTTAATAACAACATTACCACTTATGATAGGTTTACCCATATCTTTAATAATTTCCTGAGCAAGAAGAATACTCTCAGAAATCATCCTACCTTTGATAAAACCACTTTGATTACTTGAAATGATTCTAGGAAGAATAGAAGAAAGCCTAGCATTAAAGATTTTAGAAATGATTTTACTAGTAACATCACACAACTGATAGGTCTTAAATCAGAAAAATGTTGAGGATGATCCACTTTTGGAAGTAAGACTAAACAAGTATGTGTAAAAAACTTAGGAAGAAAAGCTCCATTAAAAGACTATGAATAGCATTAATGAGATCCTGAGATATGATATCCCAGGTTACCTGAAAAAATTTACCATTGAGTCCATCAGGACCCGGAGCACTATCAGGATCAATGGGCATAACAACATCTTTGATTTGTTGGATAGTAGGAAAGGCATTCAAGTTCTCATTGACTTCTAAAGTGATCATGGGTTGAACAAGATCAATCAAAGGGTGTTCACCGTCAGATTGAGAAGAACAAAACATATCCTGGAAAAATTTAACTCCAGCATCAGCTATTGCTTCTTTTTCGGCAATCTAATCACCATTGTCATTTTTGATTTGTTGAATATTCAACCACCTCCTTCTATCCTTAATAACACTGTGAAAATAAGCTGAGTTAGAGTCTCCTTCAGCAATCCATTTGACCCTAGCCTTCTGCCTAAGAAAGGCTTCTTTTCTTTTTTAGAACTTGAATGTAGATAATATTTGCCTGATTAAGCAACGTTCTATTGGCATCTGAATCATCTTGAAGTACATTTTGTTCTAGCTTGGAAATCTTGAATTCCATAACCTTAACTTCTCCAAAGATATCTCCAAAAGTTGCCCTTGACCAGATGCTTAGGTTCTTACATGTTCTTTTAATCTTTTGATGTAGGATCCACATAGGATTTCCAATAATGTTCTCCTCCCAAGACTAGAGGACAACATTAAGAAAGTCTTTGTGTTCCACCCAAAGATTTAAAAATTTAAAGAACTTGATAGGAGACTCTAGTTCAGACCGCAGATTAACCAGGAGAGGGGCATGATTAGATCCAGTACTAGGCAAATAATTGATGAAAATATGATCAAAGGAAGAAGCCCATTCTGAGTTAAACAATAGTCTATCCAACCTTTTCCTGATAGTAGCTACTCCTTAATTGTCACACCAAGTGAAAGGATAACCATGAAAAGCAGCATCTTGAAGTCCAGTATCCTCAATACAATTAACAAAATCCAGGCTTTCTGAAATATTAAAAGTCCTGCCTCCTTTCTTTTCAGTAGCACATGCAATCACATTAAAATCTCCAATGATAGACCAAGGACAGACCATACTTCTGGATAAATTATCAATAGAATCCCAAAGGTCTTTTCTTAAAAGAAAGTCATATTTCGCATAGACAACAGTCAAACAACACAAGTTTTGATCACACAGACCCTTAATAGACATAGTTGTCTGCTGATCAGTTTCAGAGAAGATATGAACATGATAAGAGTTATCCGAGAAAAGCCAAATTTTATTATTAATATTTCTATGACATCCATCCATGCCCAGCATATATTTGTACTTTTCAATGAAGTCCCCTTGAAAAGGTTTCTGTAAAACAGGTTCTAAGAGAATAATAAAAGAAATTTTGAATCTTTCCTTAAGGGCCTTGAGCCTTTCAAAAGCCCCCATAGTTCTCACACTTCTAATATTCCAGGAGAGAATACTAATCATTAGAAACGTTGTGAAGTTGATTTGTATTGAGCTTTTTGGCTCTAGTTTTTCTTGGATAGATGGATCTTCTCATTTCTTGATTTCTGATTCCTCTGGGAGATAAGTTTCCTACTAAGGAAGTAGAGTTGTCACTTCTTTGATGAGGGGAAACGTTGTAGATCATTCTTCTTGCATTTTCATCATCAGACTTGGCATTTTCACCCTCTTCTTCTGAATTTTCTTTTATATGTTGTTTATTCTTCCCTCGATCTTGTTTTTCTCCTGGTTTAATAGAAACATCTAGGATATCCTTATTACCTTCCTGTAAAATGTTTAAAACATTACCAAGCTCAACAAATAAGTTACCACCTTTAGTCAGATCTTTAGTTAAAATCCTTCTAGGAGATTTCCTCTTAGAAATCACTTCCTCAAATATAGGAGTCTCTGTTTCAGCAATACTTTTGTCCTCTATTTGAAAATTCCTGGGAGAGTTCTTAGGATTAGAATTATCCAAATTTTCCACTTGTTGCCCAGAAGAAGAATTAGAATGTGAAGCTATAGCCAGTTCTCTACAATTGTTCTCAAGACAATCATTCTGCATATGGCTTTTAGGACTATCTTGGTAGTCATTTGTATTTTCCGCATCCTCTTTATTTGTATTTGTGTTAGAGTTGGTAGCCACTTTAGGATTTTGCGTAGTAGTTTTAGAATTCTCAGGCGACTCCTTAGCTTCTTCATTTCCTGTCTTATCAACCAGACTATTAGAGCTAGTACCCACATTGGAATTAGTTTCTGTATGAGCCCCATTGTTGTCTTTTATGGCTATATAAACCTGTTTTATAGTCTTGTTGTAGTTGCCCTGAACCTTAGCATTCTTCAGAGATTCTTCCTTTTGATCATTGGATTTGTTAGGCACTTTAGGATCCTGCAATGTAGGCTGAAGACTATTGGGTTTACTAGTCACTTTAGGATCATGCATATTCGGTTGATGCTCCGACGATTGCTTTTTCTCCTGAATCTTTTCCTTTCCTTTGTTCCTATTCTTTTCATTGTGAACACAATCATATATAGAGTGACCCTGATGTTTGCATTGTAGACAATACTTTGGGATTCCCTCATATTCTACTACTTGATCATATCCTCCAAGAGGATTTCCTTCCTCATCAAGGGTGCCGACCCAAACAGTGGATGGAAGGGGTCTCCTCAATTCAACTTATATCCTTATTTTAGCGAGATGAGGCCTAGTTCTATTAGTAGTTGCCTGATCAATTTGTAGAGGTGTGCCTACTGTACTCAGTATTCTATCCAGATAGCCAAGATCATGCAAATGCCAAGGTAGTTGAGGCAATAGAGCCCAAATCGGAGCTAACAGAGTTTCTTCATCATGTTTAAAATCCGGAGTCCATTTGAAAATCCTCATAAGAAAGCCTTTGATATCCATCATTCGCTTGAAATAGAGATTAGTGCAATCTTCATTGCTTGTGAAATCGATAAAAACATGTCGATAATCAAAAAGGCCTATCTTCACTTGACCCTTAACGAGAAATTTGGCTTTAAAATTAAACCTGATTTTTTCTAATTTAGGTCTACCCGAAGAGAATTTCCCCACAAGAGTGAGTCTACACTTATCTCCCATAACACCGTAATATTCAGAAGCGTTAAAAAACAAGCTGGTTTACCATTAAAGACAGTGATTTTAGATAAAACCTTTGGTGCAGGATTGCTGAGTTTTAGAATTGTTGATAGAGAGGCAGCATAAGATCCGTGATTTTGATCCAGATTAGCAGTGGAAGGCTCCATCGATCAATCAGGAGGAACCACAATCGCCGGTGGCAGCCCTACCAGCGTTGCCTATGCCAGTGTTGCCATAGGCAACGCAGTGTTCGCAACAGATATGAGAAACGACCGTTGTGGGAGTTGTACGGAAAGAAATTTTGATTCAATATTTGTTCTTGTTTTTTTCAAATACAAAGGGAAATTTCCGCTCTCTCTTGGTGATACGTCAAGTGGGTTTTGACGAGCTAAGAGAAGCTCGCCAAATGAGACAGCACCCATGTCACAATTTCAAGCATAGAAGGTGGTCTGGGGCTAAATCAGCGATTCTCCTAGTTACATTGGCGAGCTAAGACAAGCTTGCTAAGCTGATAATTTTCAACGTTGTGCCTATTTTTACTAATTCAACTCTAAAATGCAACAATGTCCAATTCCCAATTAATTTTAGAGTACACGCACATGCTTTTCAACCCATGGGTACTCAAACTTCCCCTAAATATTACAAAGTATTATCCAAAATGATGATTTTCCCTTAAGAAAGTCATCATTCTATCTATCATTGGGAAAATTCAGGCCATTAAGACAACACTAGGCTAATAAGAATTCACTCATACTCAAGCTAGCCAAGACACAGTACAAAGAGGGGTTCAATTTCAAGTTTTAAACCAACACATCAATTTAGCAATTTCAGGAACAAAATCAACTATCTAACTCATGGGCACAATTCAATATCATGCATGTAGCCCTATCCGTACAAATTAAACAACAATATGATTCAAATAACACTAAGTGCATATCAAAAATAATATTTTATAACACAAATGAGAAGATAGAACTCGAAAACCAACATCAAAGATGATAGCAAAGCACAAACTCAAGGAATGAGGGTCTGGGATCGATAATCTAGCAGTCCAAAGCACTCCAAGCAAGCAATATATAAAGCAATGGAGGCACGCAAATACTAAAATATATGGGGAGGTTTAGGGAGAGAAAGAACTCAAAAGCAAGAAAGGATTTCTTATAGAACTTGAAGAGACTATTGGCCTATTTAACTCAGACCCACTCGCCGGACTACGTCTAACATCACCAAAAGCATTCGGTGAAAAACTAAAGGAGCTAAAGCTCGCTTATGGGACCTGAATAGATACCAGACCTTAAGGATGATTCAGTGGACCCGATGGAGTCCGCTTAATGCACTACGGTGGATCGCCAATTGGGGCTTAGACCGCCTAAGTTAACATTACTATTTTTCAAATCTAGAAGGAGGACATGATGATGTCCACTCAATGCATTCGGTGTATCACCGAGTTGATCTTGTTATCACCTAAGTCACCTTCCTCTACATTTTGACTTCTTTCCAACCTGCACTCAAAACACACGTTATTGAAAATACAAAATAAACTTGGGTTTCCTCCTAATAAGTGCCTTATTTAACATAGTGGTACGACATAGTTCGCACTTCATCAACAATCATTTTTTTGGATTTAGGACGGTGTCCCTGGGTAGCGCACCTTTTTGTCTTGGATTGAGATGAGAGTAGATTTGACACAGCTGAGTTTCGAGTTGTTTGATTGACATTGAATGAGATGTCACTTTTTGAGTTAAGGTGGAAAACTCATTTTTCAAATGCTTCAACACTTTGTTGGATCCTTCAACCTTGTTAAAGATCATTGTAGGCATCTCCTCAATGTGGTTTCCATCTGGTCCAGCTGGTTCCTTTGGCCCTTGACGATCATGAGGAGGAATGTACCTATCCTTCTCAACCTCTCATTCGCTCCACTTTTTGTAACTATTGTCTTGCTCCTTGTTCAAACCTTTGTTCTAACCTTGCCTTTGGTAGTTTGGGTGAGAACCTCCCATTTGATTTCCCAAGTATTGTACTTACTCATTATATAATGCCTCAAACCGGGCATCATCATGGCATTGTCCAATGTTTGTACCAACCGCATTAATAGTTTTTTGTCAACCTCCCATGACATGTTTAGAGAGCAAGTCCAATTGGGTCATCATTTTAGCCATGTTTTCATCTTGGTCATGATCCTTTTCCACTTGTTCCTTGAACATATTCAATTATATAGAAGATACTTGATCCTCTCTAATATGCCATGCTTGGTACACTTTTGACATATCATCTAGCAACAATTTTGCTACATTGTGTTGTTGTCGTATTAGCCCTCCTTGAATGAGTTGATCCACCAAACCCTTGTTGACGGAATCAAGGGTGCAATAGAAGTACTACAATATCAAATTGTCTAAACATCATGTGTCAGACATTGTAGAAGTAATTTCTGGAACCGCAACCATGTTTCATGTAGACGTTCACTCACTATTCTTTTAAAATTTTTGAGGGAGGAAAGAATCTTTTTTAGAACGCTCCAGACAACTCCTCCCAAGAGGTAATAGAAAAGTTTTGCAATGCCACCAATCATTTTGTAGCTTCACCTATCAAAGAGAATAGGAATATTCTCAACCTTATGGACTCTTGCGAGATGTTCTTGAACACAAACGATCCTTAAATATCCACAAAATTTTAAAGGTGTTCATGAGGATCTTCATGATCTAAGCCCATGAATATTCCCTTCATTTTGAGTAATTGTAGCATTGTTATTGTTACATGAAAAACTGCCATCCCTATTGTAGGAGGTAACCAAATGGCTCCCGTGGTTTGAATGACGTTCATGTGCTTGTCATTCAAGTCTCCCATATTGTCATTCTACCCGTAGTGTCTATCATTATCACTACCGTGGTCACTCATGTTCTATACATGCAAATCAATAAATCACAAGACCAAGCAACAATCGACTACAAGTAAACAAATTTACAAACTAATTTCTGAAATGGAATTCTAAGCCATCACTTCCCGACAACAGTGACATTTTTTCATAATGCTCAAATTATCCTCAAAATCCATTAAGAGAATAAGTGGTCGTTATCAATAAAAATACCCAACTAAGAGTCGGGGTCAACTCTCACTGAGAGTGATATAGTGCAAGGGTTCTATCAAGAGATTGATGTTGTAAATAAATTCATTTGTAGCAATTAAGAATAAAAGGTGGATGATTCCACCAAATTTACTATGAAGAAGGTTTTGGAATCAAAAGTCCCAATTAAACAAAAAATTTAGAGATTCAAACAATTATAAATCAATCTAGGGGTGCGGGAATTGGAATAGATGTCAAATAGGGGTAATTGCGTTGCTCAATAGTGCTAGGCACTCATGTATAGGCCTGGCCATCATCTATGATACTAATCTTTTTTTGATCTTATAGTATCAATTCATAGAATCACCTTTCGGTCACATCTATGTGAATTATAAATCAACCCATTGCGTAACAAAATCTTTCTTCAGCAGATTTAGGCAAATAAATCTGACCCATAATTCCTCTTTCAAGCAATCATATACATCAAACCTAAATTTCAAGTGTTAGACTAATTAACCACTTCAATCAATCTCTTTCAAGAATCAACCAGAGACCTAAACTTGGATTAAGTTTAAAACCTTAACACTTGAATTAAAATTACATTCTAATTAGTCAAAATATATGAATAAACAATAATAAAATAGAGCAAAACATAATAGCCACTACATTAAATCAACGATCAACCCCATAATTGCACCCCTGGAGTTGGGGTTTTAGCCACCCATCACCAAAAAGTAAAGAAATTATACATATCATTAAGGCACCAATGGATGTGTTGAAATTAAGCAACTATAATCCACACCCATTTTTATTTCAACATCAAATTGTCAAATTCAAGAGTAGAAGTTAAAACCACAAAATTTGGCGACATTGGTGGAGCTTGCCAAGTTTATTCAGCAGATCGCCATTGGCTCCGTAGCTCATCTTTCTCTAGCTTTAGGCTTCAGGTGTTTAAACCTCAATCAGCGAGCTCATTTAAGTGTGCCTTTCATATTCGGTGAATCACCGAGTTCCCCCTTTGTTCACCTTTTAAAACCTCATACTTCATCCAAGTCCTATCACCTTTGGTGATGGTCATTCAGTTTGCAAAACACATTCGGTGAATTGCCATTTCAGTGTCCAGTTCACGAACTTTCCTTCACATTTTCAATGGTTAGCATTGTCACTTAGGCAAGGTCGTGCTAGTGGGGCGATCTGCCCTTTTGGTTAGGAAATCAATAGTGTGGAGTTTACACATCTTTATATGTTTTGGCCATTCTTTCAAGTATTCATCTATGCATTGACCCTTAGCCTTCATAGCTATAACTCATCAAAATATCATTAGAAAAGGACATAATTAGGCATTGAGGACACTAATTGTTGAACTAAATAGGCCTTAAATGAGTGTAAATCTTTTCACAAACAAAAGTAGAAATGGCGATTCGCCGTACTCATTGGGTGAGCCTGAAGTTCCATTGCCTAAGGTGATAGACTTCTAAGTTAAAATAAACATTGAATTGGCGAACAAGGTGGTGATAGACAATCCGCGGAATGTGAAAGGCTGACTTGATCGAGTTCGCTAACTGAGGTTCAAACAAATGAAGCCTAAAGCCAAGAAAGGGTGAGCTACAGAGAAAATGGCGATCCACCGAATGTAATAGGCGTTCCTGACTAGTATAGCTGAACAATTCATGCATGAAATTTTGGACTAATTTTTGGGGAAACTATAAATAGCCAAAAGGAGAGAGAAAATGTATGAGAGAATGAATCACATATGGAATTAATCTTTTGTTTTTAAAATATCGCTTGAGAACTTTTTCCCATGGAGAAAGAGTCTTCTTAGTTTGGGGGTTTTTTGAACAATCTTGTAATTGATATTTGAGGGTTCAAATCAAAGTGGGTGTTAAAGATTATTGCTTAATTTCAACTCTCTAATGGCTGAAAATATAATTGGTATACTTTCATTTCCTTTTATGATGCTTGGCTTAAACCCAAATTCTAGGGGTGTGATTATCGGATTTGGTGTTGATTTAATTTGATGGGTCTTGTGTCTTACTCTATTTTATTGCGTTTCATCCATGGGTTTGAGTTATGCAGCATGGAGTTAATTTATGGGAAGTTTGCAAACCTAATCCTACATTGGATCTTCGATTGATATTCGAAAGAGATAAATTGAAGTGGGTAAATAGCTTCATGCATGCAATTTAGATTTGATTTCTTTAGTTTGTTCGAAAGAGAAATCATGGTTTAATTCTAGTTTCCTTATCTTATCGAAAGGGAGATTTTAGTAAGGTTTTGGGGTTATTTGTGATTCATATAGATGAGACCGAAAGGATATTCTATAATATGATTCTTTGAGATAGAAAGAAGATTAGTGTCATTGAAGATTACCCAGCGTATTCATGTTTGTCTAGCATTATTTAGCAAGCACATGTACCCGTATTTGACATCATTACCAATTCCACACCCCTAGATCGTCTCTTACTTTTTTGAATCACTATTTTTTGTTTAATTGTTATAATATCAAAACCCTTTTAGTAAATTTGGTTAAATCATCCACCCACTTGTTCTAATTATTACAATGAATCTGTTTGCCTTCTTAATTTTTTAATTGAATTCGTTGCATTATATCACCTCTTGTGGGATTTGACACCTACTCTCTTATTGGATAATTTTATTTCTAACGACCAGTTACTCTTCTAATTGTTTTTTAGGGAAACTTGAGTGTTTTCAAAAAATGGTACCATTGTCGGGGAATGATGGCTCAGAATCCTGTTTGTGAACTTTTTTGTTTGTAGTAGATTATTGTTTGGTGTTTTTGTTGTGCCCTATTTGCAGGTAAAATTATGAGCAAAGATGGAAGTGATGATGCTAGTTACTATGATCAGAAAGATAACATAGGAGATATGAAAGAAATGCATGTGAATGTCATTGAAAGAACATGAGCAATCCGGTTACCTCTTAATACTAGGAGACCTATGTTCCATGTAACTGGAACTATGTTACAATTGCTCTAGATGAGAGGGATATTTGGAGGTCTTTCTCATGAAGACACCCATGAACATCTTCAAAATTTTGTCAACATTTGTGGGCCTTTTGTCTTTAAGAACATCTAACAAGAATTTATTCGGTTGAGGTTGTTCCCTATCTCCTTAACGGGGGTAGCAACTAGATGGTTGGCCGAACTACCAAATAATTCTATCACTTTGTGAGAGGAACTAACTGAAGCATTCCTTGAGATATTTATCCCTCTCTAAAAAGTGGTAAAGCTAAGATATAGCATCCAGAACTTCAGAAGAGTTAGGTGAATCTCTTCACGAGACCTGGATGCGGTGTCAAAAGTTGTTGCTACTATGTCCAACACATGTTGTTCCGAAGAATTTTCTGCTGCAATAATTTTATTGTTCCCTTGACTCAGTCAACAAAGGGTTGGCTGATCAACTTATCCAAGGTAGGCTGATGCGACAACCATTCGATGTAGCAACAATGTTGCTTGATGATATTACTAAGATAAACCAAGTATGCCATACAAAAGAGGATCAATTATCTTCTCTACAGTGGACTATGCGTAAGGAACAAATGGAGAATACCCATGAGCGTGATGAAAACATGGCAAAGATGATGACTTAACTCAATTTGTCATCCAAACATGTCATGGGATTGGATTCAAGATGGTAAACGCAATTCAAACAAGCAGTGCACAGTGCCCAGAGTATGCCAAATTTGAGGCATTGTTTAATGAAGAAGTGAATTACATGGGCAACCAAATCACATCCGAACTATTCCAGACCAGGTGGAAACCGAGGTTGGAAAACGAAATGAGATAATGGCTGGAAAGATTGGAGATATCAAATAGGTAATTCGAGAGATCGTGAAGTTGAAAAAGATAGCTATATCCAACCTCGTTATCATCCCAAACCATAAGAGCAAGCTGGACAGAAAGGAAATCAAACGAATGATAAGCTAACAAGCATCTTTAACAAGGTTGAAGGGTCTGACAAAGTGTTGAAGGATTTAAGAAAAATGACTTCTTCACTTTGACTCAAATGATCATTATCTCATTCAGTGTCAATGAAGCAGCTGGAGATTCAAATGTACCAAAATTCAGCCAATCTGTAATCCAAGGAAAAAGAGAACATTTCCTAGTGACACCATTCCAAACCCCAAAAATAATTACTGATGAGCAAGAATTGTGTCATGCCACAATGTTAAATAAGGCGTTTCTTGGGAGGCAATAAAAGTTTATTTTATTACATTCAATAATGTGTGTTGTGAGTGCAGGTTGAGATGAAGTCAAAAAGTTTAAAAGGAGGCATTGGATGATGCAATTACCCAGTTTGCAATGTTCCAAAATTGTTGGGCGGACATCTTCAAGTTCACCTTCTAAGCCATATATTTTGAAAACTGGTATTGTCAACTTCGGCGTACAGGGACCTATTCAGCGATTCTCCAAATGAAAATAGGTGAACTACATCGGGTCTGCCGAGTTGAACTTCAGGTTTCATATTTGTTCAGGCATCATCGGCGAGCTTAAGATCCTTCAATGATTCACAGAACACGTTGGGGTGATGTTAGTCACAGAGCACCGAACGTTCCTAACATAAAAAGGCCAAGAGTCTTTTTGAATTTTAAAAGTCATCTTTTGATCTTTTTATGCATTTTCACTTCCTAAACTCCCAAATCATCGCTTAAACTCAAGTGTGTGATCATTGTGATTCTATTTACTTGCTTGGAGTGCGTACTTATTCAAGAATATCAACCCCATACCCTTCCTCTCTCGTTGTCGTGGTCTGTGCTTGCTTGAGGTTGCTTTCCGAGTTCTATTCTTATTGTTTTTGCTTAATATTGATGAAAGTTGACTTGGCTAACTGTTGTTATTGATGTTGTCTATTTAATCTGTAAGGGTTGTGCTAATTTTGTCGATTGAATAGTAGCTATGAACTACGATAGTTGATTTTGTGTCTTAGATTGTTAAATTTGATTGTGAAGGTTAATAATAGAAAATGAATTGTTGAATGATATGGGTTTTGCTTAAAATTTGAGTGGGTCAAGTCTGATTAGGCCAGTGTTGTCATTTCAACTTGTATTTGCCCAATAAAAGATAGGGTGCGTCTTACTTAAGGGAAAATTGTCGATTTGGAAATGCTTTGTGAAATTTTGGGGAATTTTTAGTATCCAGGGGTAGATTAACATGTGAGTAACTTGTGAACTTGCATGGGTGTTGGGTAGTGTGGCATTTTGTTGTTTAATTTTAAAATATCTACGTTGGGCTGAAATTACTTATTTGTCGGGCTTGTCTTAGGTTGCCGATGTAAGCCCTAATCGCTTTTTGAGTTTAAATTTGTGACTTGGATCCTATCACATTTGGCGGGCTTGTCTCGGCTCATAGAAACCAACTCGATAGATCACGAAGTTGGAGTTGACATCGCCCTTATACCTGGTCCTAAATTGTTTTGCACTATCACATTCGGTGGGCTTGTCTTAGGTTGCTGAAACCAACTTGACGGATCGCTGAGTTGGACTTGACACCACCCATCATGCCTGAGTGAAAATCAATTTTGTGTCGTAGACTTCGGCGAGCTTATCTGAGCTCACCTGAGCTGTTAAATGGATAGCCTATCTATTCAGAAAGCTTAAAAACACAGTTTTAACTGTGATTTTTTGATACTTCTTTTCAATCAATCTTAACTCTATCTTTGGTTTGAAATGTTGTGCCTTGCAAGAAATGGGAAAGTCTAGAAGAAAATGAGTGGTAGCATTTGATATCGAGAATAATTCTCCTCCTTCACCGCCTCTGAAAAGGAATCGCGGGGTGGGTAGTAACATAGGAGCCCTCTGAATAGCAGCAGGTCACTCCACGTGCATCTATGCTTGTCAGTGAAAAACCTAAGAAAGTGGTGGCAAAGAATGGGATAGACATTTGATCAAAGTTGCCTCAAAACCCTACCACAAATGTGAGTACCTCAAAATTGCTCCATTCACAAGAGCTCGACACCAATATGCCCCGGTGTGGGTTCGTGAGTTTTATGCGGCCTAAGTAAAGGCCTTGCCCAAGAAAAGGAATGGCATTGTTTGGAGACCCTTAGAAGAAGTCTACGTTTGAGGGAAGATGGTTCAATGCCATCTAGGTGAGATCAATGATATTTTTGGTATGAAAGGAAACAAGGCCGAAATGTACAAGTTGTATATGAAGCATAACTTGGATGCCTTAAATGGATGGTTTGCACCTCTAATCTCTAACATTACTCCTCCGTGGCTAGGTGATGGAGTGAAGATAGAGAAGAAGGATATCAATATTGGAGCACGGTATTGGTTTGAGCTCATTAGTAGCAACATAATGCCATCCCAGAATGAGACAATCCTTTGGCACCCGAAGGCCATCTTAGTGGGAACTATTATTGACCAGGAGAAGATCCATGTTGGGGGCTATTATAGCAGAGAAGATGCTTATGAGAGCCCGACAGGAGCATACATCTTTGCCATTCCGTGAGTTGATCACACAATTGTGTGAGGCAGCCATAGTCCTATTCCAGAAGAGGACTGATGTCTAAGTGACCCCCACCTCATCTAGTGACATAAGGAAGTTAGGGGCTGACTATCTGAGGGACGATGATGCCAGAAGGAAGTCGTCACCACCTAAGACAATACTCGTAGAGGATCCTACTACTCTAGAGTCAGATACTACTCGTCCTGCTCCTTCTCTGGAGCCTTGAGGTATCACTCAGCCCTAGACTGTGCCTTCTAGTTCTTCTGCACCATCCACATCAACTGCACCTCCCCCTACATCCCAACCTCCATTGACTCAGGCCTTAATTTATCAAATAGGCAACCTTGCATATTCTGCAGATGCTAGGGCATCTAGACATGAGAGGGAGATGCCCAGGACTATTGAGAGGTCTATTGAGACTTCTATGTGTGTTGTTAGGTCTGAGGTTGTAATCCACTGAGCCACTCTATCTTTGTATGGGGATAGGTTCGATAACCTCAGTACTAGAGTTAAGGAGAGAGAGAAGTGTGATGGTAGTTCAGCTGTCATAACCGAGTTGAGGAGCAACATAGATTATCTTCGGGTAGATGTGGACCTGTTGAAGTCCACTGATATTTCAATGTTGTAGGGACAAGTTCCCTTGCCCAAAATGCCCAAGGTTGTGCCTCCTACTGTGCCGATAGCTGATAGACCTATTAGGGTAGGTGAGCAGCCAATAGTTGATGATGATGATAAGGGAGTTGATGATGACGCTGAAGATGATGCATCTAAGGAGACTGATGAGGATGAGTTCCCGAGAGATGATGAGTAGGTGAATGTTGAGACCTTAGCGGAGCTGCAGGATATAGAGGAGTCGATGGTGCATGCAAATTTGGATAGATCTCATATGGAGACTTCCAAAGTTGGCACTAGTGGGGTCTTTTCTTAAGACTCTACTACTCCTCCTCCTGATGTACCGGGCGTTGATGCCCTGATTGAAGCTACATTGATGCCGCATGTTTCAGTTGTGCTGGGTACTGATGCATGAGTTGATGTCATCCCCTCCGAGCCTTAGGATAAGAGTTCTTCATATGCATAGTATGTGAGGGGGACTTTTCACTCATTCTCTTCCCGTACTTATATTTTGATAGCAATGAGGACACTGCCAGTACTTTTTGGTTGCGTGAGGGCACATGTTCC
Organism: Solanum appendiculatum; assembly: GCA_018342035.1. NCBI lineage: Eukaryota > Viridiplantae > Streptophyta > Magnoliopsida > Solanales > Solanaceae > Solanum > Solanum appendiculatum. The sequence goes on from JAGDQO010001179.1 coordinate 748,240, forward strand.
TATATCTCCCTTTTTGGATTGTATTTTGAGATATTTTGGTTTTCTTTATGATATTTGGTTGGTTTTGATTTCATTTTGTCTCTCTCTATCCCTTGACCCATCACTTTTTGAGTTGTGAAATGACTGAGAATGCTTGTGTTTTCATTGTTGATATTTGAGGATCAATTTATTCCGATATGGATGTCTTGGATAGTTCGCATGATGAGTGATGTGTCTTTTTTTTGTGTTGCAAGAGAAAATAAGTGTTGCTTTACTTTTGAAGTATCTTTTTGATTCTTGTGTTGACTGGCTACGTATTGATGTGAGCCTTGTAATGAACATCGCACTCAACCTTCTTGATTTTGTAGAGCCATGTTAAGTGATTGTGTTTGAAGTGCCATGTTTGGTGAGGTCCTACTTAAAAGCATGCTTCTTGATTTGTAGAATTTTCCTTGTTTTTCTCTAATTGTCTAGCCTTGGTGAATGCAAGAAATTATGTTGGGCACAAATTTTGAGCGGGAGCCCAAAAACCTAATGCCTTTCATGACTACCTTGATAGGGTGTGCAACCATCATGGCACCATTTGACCTTAAACCGTTTGTTGTCAACCTTGTTGAAACATGTTGAGCAAAATATGTTTCTAACTTCTCACCCATAAATTCTTTTCTTAGCATTGGTTTGTGTGAATAGCCAACTTAGGTCAAAATCCTAAGTTGAGGTGTGGAAAGAAAGGAGGAGAGAAAGCCAAGTGAAAGTGAGGAAAGAAAAGTAAGACTCAAACTTGAATTTTGTTGCAAATAGAAGGAATCCCTCCATATAAAAATGTGTGAGCAAATGCATTAAAATGATATGGAAAAGAAAGTTGATGAAATAAAAGGGTTTTCCAATAAATTGTGTGAAAAGTTGAGGTTTGAATCTCCAAATGGAAAGAATAAAAGTAGCTTCAGAAGACGTGAAGATGTGTACAACAATGCATTGAAAAGGTGCATTCACTGAGCCAAATTGACAATATCTTTATCCTCAGCCCCATTAAAAGCCTAAAAGACCCCTGAGATCTTATTAAAATGGGGTTCTGGGATGATTAGAAAATATGAGAAAGCCTATGGGATGAAGCTTGCATGTATTTCTCTTTTGGAGAGTAAGAGTTGTATTGATTCCTAACTTTTATGTTGATGTGCTTTGGGTGAGCATGTAATCATTTTTTATGTGAGGTCACTTGAATGCTTTTGTTGAAGCATGATTTTGCATTATAAGGGATCATTAGTGAGATTGAGCTTCTGTTGGGACTGGTTAGTCATCATTTGAAGTTTCTTGAGCATGATTGAGTTATTACATATACTTGGTAGTATTCTTGTAACGACAATTGCATGTTAACTCACATTTGAGAACTGTTGTAGACACCCTTGTTGAACTAATTGTGTTCTTAATTTACTTGAGGATAAGCAAAATTTTATGTAGGGGGAGTTGATGAGTGCTAAATTTCCACTCATTTGAGGCTTTTTTGGTTCAACAATTAGAGTTTTCAATGCCAATTTATGTAATATACTGGTGATATTGTGATATTTTGAAGCTATGAAGGCTAAAGGACAAGAAAAAGTTGAATCAATGAAAAAAGGCCAAAACCATTGAAAGGAGCATTAGCACCCAGTTGATAATCGCCTAACAGATAGGGTGGATATCTCAAAAGGCAAGACTTCGCCAAAAGTGACAGTGTGCGTGTTTGAAAATATCAAAAGCAGGTCGGCGAACAATAGTAGAAATTGCAATTCAACAAAGTCATTAGGTGAGCTAGAAGTTCCATCGCCGAAGGTGACAATGTAATACCGCAACTTTCCAAGGAATGAAAAAAATGCAGAATTTACTTGTAGGCAGTGACCTACCGAGGCCACTTACGGGCCGTAGTCAGGTTGACGGGCCATAGGTGAGGAGCCATCAATGGCTCTGTCAATATCAGTAATTCTTAGTCTTTGAAGTGCGATCTACGGAGTAGCAGGACGGATCGTAAGTCAGTCGACGGTCCATAGAAAGTAACCGTAGATGTCCCTCAGACTTGGTTAAATTCTTGAACCTCAGGCTATAATCCACGGTTGAGGTTTACGGTCCGTAGATGGACCTACCAACTGTAGATTGAAGACATCGTTGCAGGGTCCCCAGATACCAACTCTCTGAATCTTTTGATGGTTCAGCAGGACGGTTCGTCAATGGATGTACGGACCGTAGGTTCTGACCATAGATGGGCCCCGACAATTTTTAATTAAGGGCTTTTTAGTCTTTTCCTTGGTTAATTCCCTAATTCACTAAGTCGGTTTTACCCTTAATGAAGGTCCTATATATAGTTCTCTATACCTAAATTACTTCATTCTAACTCATTCCCTAAATTCACCTCTAAAAGAAATCCTCTCTAGCTCAAGGAAGAAGAAGAAACTATGTCCTCCATTGAAGATCACCAATTTCTTCCAATTTCTAGTGGGCTTTGCTAAGGTATGATGGTATTGACCAAGGTAGTTGCTTCCTTCAATGGGCCCTCCCTTTTCTTCTTGAATTTCAAGGTTCAATTCCCTTCAAGTAAGCTACGGTTTGATCAATTGTTAAGGGTTCTTAAAATATGAGTTCAATTACTGATTTAATGCTTTGAAGTGCATGATCTAGCTTGGGTAAAGTAATTTATTGCACGATCTAGCATGAATTACATGTCTATTTGTAATTATTGCATGAACCCCCATGATCCCAAGTAAATTCTCCCTAATTTGATAATATATGTCTTGATTGTTGGGTTGAGATAAGAATTGATGAAATTGAGGGATCATCTATGAAATTGAGCATGAATTGAGGTTATGTGCATGAATTTAGCATGTTCAAGTAAAACGCATGATATTCCTCTTTTATGTGGGATTACTTCAAGTATGACTAAATTGCCTTGATTATGACTTTTAAGAGCTAACTTGCATTGAATTGCATGGTTTAAAATAAAGGCAATATGAACTCATTAGCTATGAAGAAAAAGCATGATGGAATCAGGAAGAAAGAAGCTTATTGAATCAAGCATGTTTTATATGAAATCTATGCTATGTTGATGTTGAGTCTTGGAAGGGTTTTTCTCATATAATGCTCAACTTAAGCTTGTGAAAAGTTTTCTCACATGTAAAGGATTCATTACTTGTTAAAAGGGTTGCTTAGCTAAAATTGAATCAAGAGCTTAAAGAAGCTATTCTAGGGGTGTAAGCTTGGACAAGTCCATGAAAGAAGAAACGCTCAATGAAGTAAGTTTGGACTAGTCCATGGTATGTGAAGTCTTGTTTAGCTTGGATTGGCAACCCCAGTTGTGTCTTTCCATGGATATTAATATTTATGATTGTATAGTGGGAAATATGCGTAGAACCGAGTGGACGGGTGACAAGTGCCCATATGTCCTACACCTATGTGCCCCCATAGGTGGTCTTGACAGTCCCATGTTATATCAGCTTAGCTAGTGGATCCACGTAGGCTATGGTTCAGGATTCTACCTTGGCAAGTAGAATGGCCCTTTTTCAGTGTAGGGCAAACACCGGATTCCATGTTGAGTTATTCCATGGTCTACAGATTGGTTTAAGGCTTTTCCCACACTTCAGCTTGCACAATGGTGCATGGGTTACTAAAAGTAAAGTAAAGAAAAGAAGAGTAAAAAAAAGATTATTAAGCTTGCTTTGGCCATGGTTTATGCTTTATGCTATTTGCTTATATGCTTTATCATGTTTAGCTTGCCCAATTGCATGTTATGTTTATATCTCAGTATCTAGCATGTTTTATGAGTTTCTATGCATGGCTATCATATTTAATACTTATGTGTTAACACATACTTTTGCCTGCATCACCTTCTTTGGTGTAGGACGTGGCAGTTCTCCTACTCGTGGCTAGAGCATTGACTTAGAGTTGAGAAGAAGACTTGGTGAGTCCTCATCCATCTGAGGACATAGCCTTGTTGGATTTAACTTTGATGTCTTTTCTTGTGTTGGATATAGTATTGGGCTGCGTCCCTATCACTTTTATTTGTATTCTATGATACTAGAAGCCTTTGATACATGAGTTGTAGACTTCCGCTGTTTTGAGTAAAGATTTGATATAAAATGCTCTTTTGAACTCTTACTTCTCTATTATCTTTTATGTTATGTATGCTAAGGGCTTGTATGAGGCCTCTCAGGGTCTTGTACGCAGTGTTGCATCTAGGGGCTACCCTGGTTCGTGACAAACTTGGTATTCTGAGCGCAAGGTTTTAGAAAGAATCTAGGATGTCTCATAAGCCGCATCAAGTAGAGTCTTGTTAATGGGTGTGACGCGTGCCACACTTATGAATGAGAAGCTACAAGGTGTTTAAGGAACTTCACTTCTTTTGTTACTCTTGAGTCGTGCCATAGAGTATAACTCTATATCTCTCTTCTAATCACCTATCCTACGCGTTTCAGGATTTTGCATCTCGAAAGGCCTACGCTGCTAGGAATGCAAGAGTGAATGAAGGGAAAGGAGCTCCTCCTCAAGCTCTACAAGCTCTAGCCGACCCTTTGGCTGAGAAAGTGACCCCTGCAAAACTTAGGGCTGCTTTCCAAGCTTTGGCCCAAGCCGTGACGGCCCAAGCCAATAGAGAAGTGGTGATTCCCGTGAACCCAAATGTGGGTACGACGGCGTCGAGGGTGAGAGACTTTAAAAGGATAAATCCTCAAGAATTTCATGGCTCTAAGGTGGTAGAGGATCCTCAAGAGTTTATAAATGAAGTTTATAAAGTGTTGATGATAATGGGTGTGACATCGAAAGCGAAGGCGGAGTTGGCCGCTTATCAACTTAAAGGTGTTGCCCAAACTTGGTACAATCAATGGAAGAGTGAAAGGGCAATTGATGAAGGTCCCATAGGATGGGAGAGGTTTAAGAGTGCTTTCCTTAATTGATTCTTCCCTCTTGAGAAGAGAGAGGCCAAGGTGCTTGAGTTTATTAATCTTCGTCAAAGGAGTATGAGAGTGAAAGAATATGCATTAAAGTTCACACAATTAGGTAGATATGCTCCGTCCATAGTTGCCGACCCAAGGGCAAGAATGAGCAAATTTGTGTCGGGAGTGTCCGATATGTTGGTGAAAGAGTGCCGCACCACCATGCTTGTGCATGACATGGATATTTCTCACCTCATGGTTTATGCCGAACAGATTCATGAAGAAAAGCTTAAAGGGAGATCTAGAGAGACTAATCGGGCTAGAACTGGAGATGGCAACTTTTCTCATGCAAAATCCGTTGGACGTGGTCATTCAAGATTTCACCAAAGTTCTCTAAGCAAGGTTCTTCCAAGGCTCCTCCGAGATCCAAAAAATGATAGGGTGCAAAATCCTAAGCCTTAAGGAGGGAACGATGGTGGATCTTCTTTTCCTAGTTGTACTAGATGTGGGAGGAGGCATGAAGGCAAATGCCTAGCTGGTTCGGATGGTTTCTATACTTGTGGTAAGGCTGGTCGCAAGATGAGAGATTGCCCATCTCTCTTGACTAAAAGAAGAGAGGGTAAGCAAGCTGCCCCAAGTAGTTCACTTTCAGGTGCTCCTAAGCAAAACTGATTTTATGCACTTCAGGCTCGTCCTGAGCAAGAGAGCTCACCCGATGTGGTCACCGGTGCATTGAAAGTTTTCCATTTTGATGTCTATGCCTTGTTAGATCCCGGTGCTACATTGCCCTTTGTGACGCCCTATGTGGCCATGCGGTTTGATATTATATCGGATATGTTGCTAGATCCTATCCTTGTTTCTTCTCCGATAGGAGAGTCTATTTTAGCTAATAGGGTTTATAAAGGTTTCTCCATTTCCTTATCCCATAAAGTTACTTTTGTCGATCTCATAGAGCTAGATATGCTAGATTTTGATGTGATTCTTGGGATGGATTGGTTGCATGCTTGTTATGCCTCTATTGATTGTAGGACCAGAGTGGTCAAGTTTCAGTTCCCTAATGAGCCTATCCTAGAGTTGAAGGGGGGAATTCTATGTTTCAAGGTCAATTCGTTTCTTATCTAAAGGTTAGAAAGATGATCTCTAAGGGTTGCATTTATCATCTAGTTAGGGTGAGGGATGTAGATTCCAAAACCCCTACTCTTTAGTCGGTCCCCGTTGCTAGTGAGTTTCAAGAAGTGTTTCCCGATGACTTACCCGGTATTCCTCCCGAAAGAGAAATAGCCTTCGGTATTGACCTTCTCCCAGATACACAACCTATCTCTATTCCTCCTTATAGAATGGCTCCGTCGGAAGTTAAAGAGTTGAAAGAGAAACTAAAAGACTTATTGGATAAGGGTTTCATCCAACCAAGAGTTTCCCCATGGGGTGCTCCAGTATTGTTTGTGAGAAAGAAAGATTGTTCACTCCGTATGTGCATCGACTATCGCCAATTGAATAAGGTTACAATCAAGAATAAGTATCCTTTGCCAAGGATAGATGATTTGTTTGACCAACTTCAAGGGTCTAGTTACTTTTCTAAGATTGACCTTCGTTCGGGTTATCACCAATTGAGGGTGAAAGAAGATGATATTCCGAAAATGGCTTTCCGAACAAGGTATGGTCACTATGAGTTCTTGGTTATGTTGTTTGGGTTGACAAATGCTCCGGCCGTATTCATGGACTTGATGAATAGGGTGTTAAAGCAATACCTTGGCATGTTCATGATTGTGTTTATTGATGATATCTTGATCTACTCAAGGAATGAGGATGAGCATGCTAGTCATTTGAGGGTTGTGTTGCAAGTCCTCAAGGATCAACAACTCTTTGCAAAGTTTAGCAAGTGTGAATTTTGGTTGAGATTCGTGGCTTTTCTTGGTCACATTGTTTCCGGTGAGGGTATTGAGGTAGATCCTAAGAAGACCGAAGCGGTCAAGAATTGGCCTACACCTTTATCACCTTTGGACATTCGTAGTTTCTTGAGTTTAGCTGGTTATTATAGGAGGTTTGTTGAGGGCTTTTCTTCAATTGCGTCTCCGTTGACGACTTTGACTCAAAAGAAAGCTATGTTTATGTGGTCCGAGGCTTATGAAAGGAGTTTTCAAGAATTGAAAGACAGACTTATTTTGGCCCCGATATTGACTCTACCGGAAGACACCGATGGTTTTGTAGTGTATTATGATGCCTCAAGGATTGGGCTAGGGTGTGTTCTTATGCAAAATTGAAAGGTGATTGCCTATGCTTCGAGGCAACTAAAGGTACATGAGAAGAACTATCCCACTCATGACTTAGAGTTGGCAGCGGTGGTGTTTGCTTTAAAAATATGGTGACATTACTTGTATGGAGTACATGTGGATGTCTTCACCGATCATAAGAGTATCCAGTATGTGTTTAAGCAGAAAGATTTGAATCTTTGCCAAAGAAGATGGCTTGAATTGCTAAAAGATTATGATATGAGTGTTCTCTATCACCCCGGCAAGGCTAATGTGGTGGCGGATGCTCTTAGTAGATTGTCCATGGGCAGTGTTGCGCAAATTGAAGATGGTAAAAAAGAGTTGGTTCGTGATGTTCATAGTTTAGCCCGATTGGGTGTTCGGTTGATTGAATCCGCTGAGGGTGGAGTTACCATTCACAATGGTTCTGAATCCTCTTTTGTGCATGATGTAAAAGCTAAGTAAGACCTTGATCCTAATTTGGTGGAATTGAATGAAGCGGTTCTCAAGAAGTTCATAGAGGTTTTCTCCCAAGGGGGAGATGGTGTACTTCGTTACCAAGGTCGTTTATGTGTTCCTGACGTTGATGATTTGAGAGGGCAAATTTTGTCGAAAGCTCATAGTTCTAGATATTCTATCCACCCAGGAACTACCAAGATGTACTGTGATTTGCGGGAAATCTATTGGTGGAATGGCATGAATAAAGACATTGCGGAATTTGTGGCTAATTGTCCTAATTGCCAACAAGTGAAGGTTGAGCATCGGAGACCGAGAGGTTTGACCCAAGGCATAGGGATTCCTACTTGGAAGTGGGAAGATGTGAATATGGATTTAGTAGTAGGTTTTCCTTGCACAAGGAGACATGATGATTCGATTTGGGTTGTGGTTGATAGAATGACCAAGTCAGCCTATTTCATTCCCATCAAAACTTCTTATTCGGTAGAGGATTATGCTAATGTGTACATAAGGGAGATGGTTAGGCTGCATGGAGTGCCTTTATCCATTATATCCGATCGAGGTGCCCAGTTCACTTCTTATTTTTGGAAGTCATTCCAAAAAGGTCTTGGTACTTGTGTTAAGATTAGCATGACCTTTCATCCCCAAATCGATAGGCAAGCGGAGGGTACTATTCAGACTTTAGAAGATATGTTGAGAGCTTGTGTTATTAAGTTCAAGGGTACTTGGGATAACCATTTGCGTTTGATCGAGTTTGCTTATAATAATAGCTACCATTCTAGTATTGGTATGGCTCTAGTTGAGTCTTTCCATGGTAGGAGCTGTAGATCTCCCATAGTTTTCTTTGAAATTGGGGAAGTTGCTTTGATAGGCCCCGAGTTAGTGCATGAGGCTATGGAGAAAGTTTGGCTTCTTAGAGAAAGGCTGAAAATGGCTCAAAGTCGACAAAGGTCTTATGCCGATGTTTGAAGAAGAGAATTAGAATTTGATGTTGAAGATTGGGTTTACTTGAAAATTTCACCTATGAAGGGTGTAATGAGATTTGGGAAGAAAGGGAAGCTTAGTCCTCACTTTGTAGGCCCATATCATATTTTAAGACGTGTTGGTAAGGTTGCCTATGAGCTTGATTTGCCTAATGAGTTGGCATCGGTGCATTCGGTTTTCCACGTTTCATTGTTGAAAAAGTGTGTTGGTGATTCGACCTCTATAGTGCCAATAGAGACTCTTTGCATAAATGATAGTCTTTCCTATGAAGAGGTTCTAGTTGAGATTTTAGATCAACAAGTCCAGAAGTTGAAAAATAAAGATATTGCTTCCGTGAAAGTTCTATGAAGGAATCAGTTATTTGAGGGTGATACTTCGGAGGCCGAGGCCGATATGATGTCCCGCTATCCTCATATCTTTCCTTCTGATCCTCCTCTAGCTTGAGGTACCTAGTTCCTCATGGTTCATTCTTTTGGTCTCATATGTCATAGTTGATTTTCATGATTCTTGGATTTTTTATACATGTTCATGAAGAGTCTAGTATGATATATGTGCATTGAGTATGAGTTGCATAAAGTCTTCATGAATTTAGTGTTGAGCATGCTTTAGCTTAGAGGTGATGTTTCCTCCTCGGATATGTGCATTTATATGCTTGCATGTTAGGTTGGGTTGTTTGTCCGAGTCTATCACCCTTCTCATGATGTCCAGGTTCTCATTCGAGGACAAATGTCCCCAAGGGAGGAATATTGTAATACCCCAGCTTCCCAAGGAATGAAAAAAATGCAGAATTTACCTATAGGCAGTGACCTACGGAGGCCACTTACGGGTCGTAGTCGGGTTGACGGGCCATAGGTGAGGAGCCGTCAATGGCTCTGTCAATTTCAGTAATTCTCAGTCTCTGAAGTGTGATCTACGGAGTAGCAGGATGGATCGTAAGTCAGTCGATGGTCTGTAGAAAGTAACCGTAGATGTCCCCCAGACTTGGTTAAATTCTTGAACCTCAGGCTGTGATCCACGGTTGAGGTGTACGGTATATAGATGGACCTACCAATCGTAGATTGAAGCCATCGTTGTAGGGTCCCCAAATACCAACTCTCTGAATCTTTTGACGGTTCAGCAGGACAGTCCGTCAATGGATGTACGGACTGTAGGTCCTGACCGTAGATGGGCCTCGATAGTTTTTAATTAAGGGCTCTTTGGTCTTTTTCCTAGTTATATCCCTAATTAACTAAGTCGGTTTTACCCTTAACGAAGGTCCTATATATAGTTTTCTATACCTAAATCACTTCATTCTAACTCATTCCCTAAATTCACCTCTAAAATATTTCTCTCTCTAAAAGAAAGCCTCTCTACCTCAAGGAAGAAGAAGAAGCTAAGTCCTCCTGTCAAGATCATCCAATTTCTTCCAATTTCTAGTGGGCTTTGCTAAGGTATGATGGTATTAACCAATGGAGTTGTTTCCTCCATTGGGCCCTCCCTTTTCTTCATGAATATCAAGGTTCAATTCCCTTTAAGTAAGCTACGGTTTGATCAATTGATATGGGTTCTTCAAGTTTGATTTCAATTACTAATTTAATTCTTTTTAGTTCACGATCTAGCGTGGGTAAAGTAATTTAGTGCACGATCTAGCGTGAATTACATGTCTAGTTCTAATGATTGCATGAACCCCATGATCCCAAGTAAATTCTCCCCAATTTGATAATATATGCCTTGATTGTTGGGTTGAGATAAGAATTGATAAAATTGAGGGATCATCTATGAAATTGAGCATGAATTGGGGTTAAGTGCATGAATTTAGCATGGTCAAGTAAAAAGCATGATTTTCTTCTTTTATGTGGGATTACTTCAAGTATGACTAAATTGCCTTGATTATGACTTTTAAGAGCTAGCTTGCATTGAATTGCATTGTTTAAAATAAAGGCAATATGAATCCATTAGCTATGAAGAAAAAGCATGATAGAATCATGAAGAAAGAAGCTTATAGAATCAAGCATGCTTTATATGAAATCTATGATATGTTGATGTTGAGTCTTGAAAGGGTTTTTCTCATATAATGCTCAACCTAAGCTTGTGAAAGGTTTTCTCACATGTAAAGGATGCATACCTTGTTAAAACGGTTGCTTAACTAAAATTGAATCAAGAGCTTAAAGAAAGCTATTCTAGGGGTGTAAGCTTGGACAAGTCCATGAAACAAGAAACACTCAATGAAGTAAGCTTGGACTAGTCCATGGTATGTGAAGTCATGTGTAGCTATGATTGGCAACCCCAGTTATGCCTTTCCATGGATATCAATATTGATGATTGTATAGTGGGAAATATGAGTAGAATCGAGTGGACGGGTGACAAGTCCCCATATGTCCTATGCCTATGTGCCCCCATAGGTGGTCTTAACAGGCCCATATTATATCAGCTTAGCTAGGGGATCCACGTAGGCTATTGTTCGGGATTCTACCTTTGCAAGTAGAATGACCCTTTTTCGGTGTAGGGTAGACACCGGATTCCATGTTGAGTTATTCCATGGTCTACAGATTAGTTTAAGGCTTTTCCCACACTTCAGCTTTCACAATGGTGCATGGGTTACTAAAAATAAAGTAAAGAAAAGAAGTGTAAAAGAAAGATGATTTAGCTTGCTTTGGTCATGGTTTATTCTTTATGCTATTTGCTTATATGCCTTATCATGTTTAGCTTGGCCAATTGCATGTCATGTTTATATCCTAGTTTCTAGCATGTTTTATGAGTTTATATGCATGGCTATCATACTTAGTACTTTATTGTGCTAACACATACTTTTGCCTTCATAAACTTCTTTGGTGTAGGATGTGGCAGTTCTCCTACTCGTGGCTAGAGCATTCACTTAGAGTTGAGAAGAAGACTTGGTGAGTCTTCTTCCATCCGAGGACATACCCTTGTTGGATTTTACTTTGATGTATTTCCTTATGTTTGATATTATATTGGGTTGCGTCCCTATCACTTTTTTCGTATTCTATGATCCTAGAAGGCTTTGAGACATAAAATGCTCTTTTGAACTCTTACTTCTCTATTATCTTGTATGTTATGTATGCTAAGGGCTTGTATAAGGCCTCTCGGGGTCTTGTACGCCGTGTAACATCTAGGGGCTACCCTTGGTCGTGACAGACAAACTTTTGAGTTAAAATGAAGGTTGAATGGGCGACCAAGGAGGTGATCGATGATCTGCCAAATGTGAACGGCTGACTCGATCAAGTTCGCCAACTGAGGTCCAAACACTTGAAGCCAAAAAAGGGAGCACTAAAGAGGAAACGGCGATCCGCTGAATGTGCTAGATGAACCCGACTAATGTCAATAAATAGGTGGCACATGGAATTTTGGACTAGATTTTAGAGAAACTATAAATAGCCAAAAGGAGAGAGAAAATACATGAGAGAATGAATTAGATCCGAAATTAATTTTTTGTGTTTGAAATTTAGCTTGAGAATTGTTTCCCATGGAGAAGAGACTTTTTAGTTTTTGGGGTTTTTGAACAATCTTGTAATTGACATTTGAGGGTTCAAACCAAAGTTGGTGTTGAAGATTATTTTTAAATTTCAACTATTTAATGGCTGAAAATATAATTGGTATACTTTCTTTTCCTTTTATTATGTTTGGTTAAACCCCAATTCTAGGGCTATGATTATGGGGTTGGTTGTTGATTTAATTTAGAGTTTCTTGTGCCTTGCTCTATTTTATTATTGTTCATCCATGGAATTGAGTTATTTGGTATAGGGTTAATTTATGAGTTAAGGTTTCAAACTTAACCCTAGTCTAGATCTTCGATTGATGTTCGAGAGAGATCAATTAAAGTTGGTTAATATCTTGATGCATGCAATTTAGGTTTGATTTCTATAGTTTACTCAAAAGAGAAATTGTGGTTCAAAACTAGTTACCAAATCTGCCTGAAAAAGAGATTTTAGTAAGGTTTTGGATTGATTTTTGATTCAAATAGATGAGATCGAATTAAGATTCTACGATATGATGTTTTGAGATCGAATGAAAATTAGCGTTATTGAAGATTACCCTGCCTTTACTTGTTTGTCTAGCATTATTGAGCAAGCACTTGTACCCATACTTTACATCGATACCAATCCCCACACACCTAGATTGTCTCTTACTTGTTTGAAACCCTGTTTTCAGTTTTATTTTAATAATAGACATCCAAACCCTTTTAGTAAATTTGGTGGAATCATCCACCCATTTGTTCTAATTACTACAATGAATCGGTTTGCATTCTTTATTTCAAGATTAAATTTATTGCATTATATCACTCCTTGTGGGATTCGATCCCGACTCTCTTATTGGGTAATTTTATTGCTAACGACCGCTTACACTTCTAATTGTTTTTAGAGTAATTTTAGCGTCATCACAATGGACCCCACTTTTTGCAACATTGTCAATATATTTCTGAGGGCGAGTTGTGTGCACCATCTCTATCTTGTGAATTTTGTGGTGCTCTGTGGTTTGGTTGTCCTGCGTGTTGTTACCCTACTCCAAAACCCTCTCATGGTCATTATAATAATCTTTGCTCCTTTGATATTATTGATTCTTATGGAAATTAGTAGAGGAATATGGAGAGCGCTTTAGGAGAATCTTATATGGGATTACATGCTTCGTAGAGAGAAAAATAAAGCTCATGAAAGAGGTTGATAAATTTGTCTTGGATGCTCATAACATAAGAAATGAATTGAATGCAAAGGTTTCTGTGTTTGACGCCCAACAATCCAATTATGATTTGTGTGATACTGCAAGGCACTCATAAGGCACACTGAGAATCTAAAACAGGATTAAATACAATACAATCAGACTTTTCTTGAAGATTCCACGTTGGAGGAGCTGTATAAAAGTGAGCATGTTGCATTTGGTGTAAGTTGGGAAGAGGGACATATTGGACCCCATTCAAATCACTTTTCACTATTATGTTTAGATGCTAATATATCTTACAATTCATTTGAGCTAATGGATGAGTGTTAAGATGAGGAATAAGAATCCTACATTTTTAATGCTGCACCCAAAAAACAGACAAAATAAGATGTCTCACTTCAAAACCAAGAAATCCCACATGCAAGATTCATTACATGGTTCCTTTATCTTTATACCATCGTCCCTAGAGAGGAGCAGAATAGTATATGAAAAGTTAGGGGTGCAATTCATAAGTTCAAAGTGGAAAAAAAGGGGATTCACTTACTTGTGTCGTGCTGCGACGCTAAATCGGGCACTTATTGGGAGGCATTGTCACGACCCAAGCCTAGGGCCTAGAGGTGACCGGCGAATGGGGAACCCGAAGGAACCCCAAACAAGCCTCATAGCGTATCATTACACATCCTTGGTCGCGGAAGCAATTAAATGACCATAAACGATAAGCATAATCAAGGGGGAAATCGGGACTAAGGGAGCAAAAAAAAAGAAATGATACATAAATACCATAGATGAGTCAAGCTCAAGCATAATACACAACTTGTCCAACACCACCTCTAAACATGAGTACTTAGCGGGGGCCAAGACAAACTACCGGGCTCACCCTCATAGTCAAAACATAACTAGAAAGGAAAAGTTTTATACATAGCAAAAGATCATGAGCAACGTCCCCGAAATGGAGGACTCACCAATAACCACTATAGAAAATCGTACTAGCCACGCGGAGGAGGATGGTCAAGCGGTGCTCCGGTCCCTACATGGTGACATCATGTAGGCATAGAGTATGCGTTAGTACATTTGAATGTACTAAGTATATGGGATGCAATGCAATGCTACATTAGATTGACATCATAGGAAAAATGCGTAATCATACCCAATAGATAGCATATTAATGAAATGATATGTATAATGATGCTTACATAAAAATCATATTTAGTGGGACGTAGTACATGTGTGGCGAGTGACCATCAATATAGTATTTCCAAGGCCTACCACCCCCTTGGAAAGGCGAAAGAGGTACAAACCCCTCAATATGGTTACACGGGCCTACCACCCCCCGAGCTAGGGACCAAGGTACAAACCCCTCGATATGGTTATACGGGCCTACTACCCCCCGTACTAGGCAACCAAGGTACCAACCCCTCGATACGGTTATACGGGCCTACTACCCCCGTACTAGGCTTGGTCGACTCACAACACTTATATAGAGAAAATCATATACATGTGTCCATTTCATCATCATTTCAGTAATTACATAACCATCCGACTCATAGGACGTACCTTGGACCTTCCCTTTCCTAAGAATTCTATAAATGGGCATTTTATCAAACACAAGGTGGGCAATTGTTCATGTAAATGAAATCATGTATTTCAAGAATACTAAGTCCAACCAATTCCAAAATCCATATAAATCAGCCCACCAACAACATACATATATATATCAACCTTCATAATTTGATCATGGAAGCATGTAAACCATAAACATCACATAATAATTCCATTTCATGATAATATGCAAAATGGACCATAATAGGGTGTGTAGTAGTAATTCCATAATTCAAGAGTTCATAAATAATCATAAGGACCCATAAACTTGAAGTAGAAATAGAGGATAAATGGTTGGACTTGTGGAAAG
Source organism: Solanum appendiculatum (assembly GCA_018342035.1). NCBI lineage: Eukaryota > Viridiplantae > Streptophyta > Magnoliopsida > Solanales > Solanaceae > Solanum > Solanum appendiculatum. Next base: position 763,365 of record JAGDQO010001179.1, read on the forward strand.
GAAGGTTCCACAATCAAACCCACATACCTCAACTTTGGAGAATCCTTGATGAAGATTGGAATGGAGAATCGAAGCTTGAGATTGAGTCTTGAATCCGGAATTAGAGCTTGAGATGTTTGAATTTGGTTGAAGATCTTGGTGGTATTTTTGGAGAGGGCTTAGAGAGTGTTTTTGGAGTTAAGAAAAATGACTAAGTATGGGACATATCCCCTTTTTATAAAAAACGTCTCCAACCCGCCTAAAAAAAATAGCTCACTGGAAATTGCAAATCTGCACAGACAAGTTTTACGAAAATGGTCATAACTCCCTCATCCTAACTCGGACTAAGGTGAAACCAAGTGCGTTGGAAAGCTAACTCAAAGAGCTTTAATTTAATAGTTTGCAGCCCTTCCAAATCCTTGTGTGCTAAGAGATATGCCCCTTTAAAGTTGACCCTCCAAATCGCAATTTTTGCGATTTTCGAATTTTGATACGGTTGCTCTAAAATTCGGGTTAGACCCATTTCCCACTCAATTTGACCCCACAAATAAGAATATGAAGTCGAATTTCTGAAATCATGCACGGATTCTGAGATATATGGAAATTACAATTATAGGTGTTTCCGAAGCACATTTTCGGGCATTTGGGTCGTTTCAATATCTCCCCCTTGGGAACATTCGTCCCCGAATGTTAAAGAACGTACATGAGAGACACAAACATGGCAATTTCAGCCCACATAAGGATGCAACAAAGCACTTACACCTTATTTCAAAAAACGTCAATATAGTTGTAAAACCACAATGAAACTTTGTCAACTTAAAAACATGAATGTAATGGCATGACATGGGGGCTGAAACTTAAAGACCCGTGAATTTATAAAGGGCTTAGATCAATACCTTAGGCTGAGTGGAGTGGAAAAGATAAGGATATATCGCTTTGCATGTCGCTTCGCCTCCCAAAGTAGCACTTTCAACTTGTTATTTCCAAAGTTACTTAATGGAAGCACATCTTTGTTTCTCAACCTCTTCACTTGTCTATCTAAAATCTGAACGGCGGAACCTCTTCCATAGGTCAATATCTTCAACCAACACCCACAACATCAAGAGACAAATGGCATTCGGATCACCCACACACTTCCTAACATAAGACACATGAAAATACCGGGAATGAACCAAATCCATCTCGCTAGGCAATTCGCAACTCATAAGCTACTTGGCCAATTCTCCTCAATCACCTTATAGGACCCACGTATCTTGGCTCAACTTGCCCTTCTTACCAAAACGAACCACACCTTCATGGTGGTCACCTTCAAATAAACTCACATCACCAACTCGAATTCAAGAGCCCTTCTCCTCACATCGGCAATAGGACTTTTCGGCGACTTTGGCCAATCTTCAACCTTTCTCTATCATCCTAACCTTCTCAAGAGCCTCCATAACTAGGTCTGGTCCTAACAAGGCCACCTCACCAACCTCAAACCACCCAACCGGTGATCTACAACGCCTCCCATAAAGAGCCTCAAAAGGAGCCATACCGATGCTAGAATGATAGCTATTGTTATAGGCAAACTCAATCAATGGAAGATGATCATCCCAACTACCCTTAAGCCCCAATACACAAGCCCTAAGCATATCCTCAAGTGTTTGGATAGTCCTTTCGGCTTGTCCATCCGTTTGCGGGTGAAAGGCCGTAGTAAGCTTAACTCTCGTACCTAGACCCTTTGAAAAGACTTCCAAAAGTGTGAAGTAAATTGAGTACCACGGTCCGATATGATGGATAGAGGAATCCCATGCAACCTTACCAAGTCATGAATATATAACCTTGCATAATCTTCCGCCCCATATGTTGTCTTTACCGGTAGAAAATGAGCCGATTTTTGTCATCCTATCAACCACCACCCAAATAGAATCAAAACCTTTTCTAGTCTTGGGTAAACCAACTACAAAATCCATATTAATTTCTTCCCACTTCCAAGTAGGAATCTCTATGTCTTGGTTAGACCACCCGGCCTTTGATGTTCGGCCTTGACTTGTTGACAACTATGACAACCGGAGACGAATTTGGCAATGTCCTTCTTCATGCCTCTCCACCAATATACATCCCTCAAATCTCTATACATTTTGGTGGAACCGGGGTGGATGGAGTAGGAAGAATTATGAGCCCCCTCAAGAATTTTCTCCCTCAAACCATCAACACAAGGCACACACAACCTACCTTGGTACCTAAGGGCACCATCTCCCCCTTGGGAGAAAACTTCCACCTTGCTCTCTTTCACCAAGGCCTTCAATTCAAACAAGGAAGAATCAAGATCTTGTTTTGCTATCACCTCATCAACCAAGGAAGACCTAGCACCATCCACAACGACCACACCACCATTACTAACCTCTTCCAACCTAAACCCCAACCTAGCCAACCGATGTACCTCCCTAGCCATTTCCCTATCACCAATATCAACATGAGCTAGGCTACCCATAGACACCCTACTCAAAGCATCCGCCACTACATTAGCTTTACCGGGATGATAATGCACACTCATATCATAATCTTTAAGAAATTCTAGCCACCTTCTTTGTCTCAAGTTGAGATCTTTTTTGGGTGAAGACATATTGGAGGCTCTTATGATCGGTGAACACATCGACATGTACCCCATACAAATAATGACGCCAAATCTTTAAAGCAAACACCACCGCGGCTAATCCAAGATCATGCGTAGGATAGTTCTTTTCATACACTTTGAGTTGTCTAGAAGCATAGGCTATCACCTTACCATTTTGCATTAGGACACAACCCAAGCCAACTCTAGAAGCATCACAATACATAACAAATCCCTCAAGCCCATCCGGTAGTGACAATATAGGAGCGGACACAAGTTTAATCTTTAAGGCTTATGAAACTCCCTTTCGCACTTGTCGGTCAACCTCAAACTTACCTTCTTTTGTGTCAACTTAGTCATGGGAGAAGCAATAAAGAAAACCCATTCACAAATCTCCGGTAGTAACCCGCTAAGCCGCAAAGAAGCTCCTAAGTAATCCGACGGGGTCAATGGCCTAGGCCCAATTCCTAATCACAATCGGTCTCTTAGGGTCTAACCTAATACCCATCCCCCTGAACACCAACATGCTAGGAAGGCAACCTCCTCAACCACAATTCACACTTTTCATACTTGCATAAAAACTTCTCTCTCTCTTAAATTCTTTGGCAACAAACCTCAAGTGACCTATAGTGTTCTTCCTCACTATGCGAATAGATTAAAATATCATCAAAATGAAGACCACAACACAGGAATCAGGTAGGTTTAAAGACCTTCCTAATTCATTAGGTCCATGAAGGTAAAGCCGGTCAATTGGTCACCAAGGACATGAACCACAAATTCATAATTCCATACCTAGTCCGGAAAGGCTGTCCTTGGAATGTCACCCTCCCTCCCCTTCACTTGATGATACCCGGACCGAAGATCAATCTTAGAGAAGTGGCTAGCCCCTTGCAATTGGTCGAACAAGTCATCAATCCTAGGAAGAGGATATGTATTCTTGACGGTGACCCTATTGAGTTGCTGGTAATCGATACACATCCTAAGGGACCTATCTTTCTTCTTCACAAACAACACCGGTGCACCCCATGGTGATTGGCTAGGCCTAATAAAACCTTTCTCCAACAAGTCCCTCAATTGTTCTTTCAACTCCTTTAACTCCGCCGGGGCCATACGGTAAGGGGGAATGAAATGGGTTGAGTATCGGGGAGGAGGTCTATGCCAAAATCTATTTCCCTTTCGGGAGGAACATCGGGAAGGTCATTAGGAAAGACATCAAGGAATTCATTTACGACCGGAACCGACTCTATAAGAAGGGTTTTGGACTCCACATCCCTAACCCTCACAAGGTGATAGAGACACCCCTTAGAGATCAACTTACGGGCTTTAATGCAAGAGATGAATCTACCCTTGACTACCACATTTTGGCTTTCCCACTCAAGAATGGGTTCACTTGGGAATTGGAACTTGACCTTACGGGTTCTACAATCAATAGAAGCATAGTATGCATGCAACCAATCCATCCCAAGAACAACATCAAAATCGACCATGTTCAATTCAACAAGAGCACAAGGCAATATTTTATGCAAGATGCAAATAGGACAATTTCTATAGACCTTCCTAGCAACAATATATGCACCAATAGGAGTAGACACCTTATATGACTCACACAACAAGTCGGGCTCGTCTTCCTCTTGTATTAGACATGATCTAGCATAGCAAAGAACAACCGTTAGGGAAGAACTAAATTCAACTCTACAGCACGACTTAGAACATGGAGAAGGGAAACATTTCCTAAAACGTCTCATAGCCTCCTACTCATAGTTGTGGTGCACAACACAACCATGAATCGGACTCTAATCAACGCGGTGTGTTGGAATCCGAGGATCATTCAACCTAGGGCTCTAATACCAAGTTTGTCACGACCCAAGCCTAGGGCCTAGATGTGACCGGCGAATGGGGAACCCGAAGGAACCCCAAACAAGCCTCATAGCGTATCATTACACATCCTTGGTCGCGGAAGCAATTAAATGACCATAAGAGATAAGCATAATCAAGGGGAAAATCGGGACTAAGGGAGCCAGAAAGAAAAAAAAAAGAAATGATACATAAATACCATAGATGAGTCAAGCTCAAGCATAATACACGACTTGTCCAACACCACCTCTAAACATGAGTACTTAGCGGGGGCCAAGACAAACTACCGGGCTCACCCTCATAGTCAAAACATAACTAGAAAAGAAAAGTTTTATACATAGCAAAAGATCATGAGCAACGTCCCCGAAATGGAGGACTCACCAATAACCACTATAGAAAATCGTACTAGCCACGCGGAGGAGGCTGGTCAAGCGGTGCTCCGGTCCCTACATGGTGACATCATGTAGGCATGAGTATGCGTTAGTACATTTGAAAATGTACAAGTATATGGGATGCATGCAATAGCTACATACGATGGCATGCAATAGAAAAATGAGTAATCATACCAAAAGATAGCATAATTAATGAAATGATATGTATAATGATGCCTTACATAAAAATCATAATTTAGTGGGACGTAGTACATTGTGTGGCGAGTGACCATCAATATAGTATTTCCAAGGCCTACCACCCCCTGGGAGAGGCGAAAGAGGTACAAACCCCGCAATATGGTTACACGGGCCTACCACCCCCCGAGCTAGGGACCAAGGTACAAACCCCTCGATACGGTTATACGGGCCTACTACCCCCCGTACTAGGCAACCAAGGTACCAACCCCTCGATACGGTTATACGGGCCTACCACCCCCCGAGCTAGGGACCAAGGTACAAACCCCTCGATATGGTTATACGGGCCTACTACCCCCCGTACTAGGCAACCAAGGTACCAACCCTCGATACGGTTATACGGGCCTACTACCCCCCGTACTAGGCTTGGTCGACTCACAACACTTATATAGAGAAAATCATATACATGTGTCCATTTCATCATCATTTCAGTAATTACATAACCATCCGACTCACAGGACGTACCTTGGACCTTTCCTTTCCTAAGAATTCTATAAATGGGCATTTTATCAAACACAAGGTGGGTGCAATGTTCTGTAAATGAAATCATGTATTTCAGAATACTAAGGTCCAACCAATTCCAAAAATCCATATAATCAGCCACAAAACAGTTACATATTACTATATCAACCTTCATAATTTGATCAGGAAGCATTGTAATAAACCATAAACAATCACTAATAATTACATTTCATGATAATATGCAAAATGGACCATAATAGGGTGTGTAGTAGTAATTCCATAATTCAAGAGTTCATAAATAATCATAAGGACCCATAAACTTGAAGTAGAAATAGAGGATAAATGGTTGGACTGTGGAAAGGAAGGTTTCCACAATCAAACCCACATACCTCAACTTTGGAGAATCCTTGATGAAGATTGGAATGGAGAATCGGAAGCTTGAGATTGAGTCTTGAATCCGGAATTAGAGCTTGAGATGTTTGAATTTGGTTGAAGATCTTGGTGGAATTTTTGGAGAGGGCTTAGAGAGTGTTTTTGGAGTTAAGAAAAATGACTAAGTATGGGACATATCCCCTTTTTATAAAAAAAGGTCTCCAACCCGCCTAAAAAAAAAAGCTCACTGGAAATTGCAAATCTGCACAGACAGGTTTTACGAAAATGGTCATAACTCCCTCATCCTAACTTGGAATGAGGTGAAACCAAGTGCGTTGAAAAGCTAACTCAAAGAGCTTTAATTTGATAGGTTGCAGCCCTTCCAGTTCCTTGTGTGCTAAGAGATATGCCCCTTTAAAGTTGACCCTCCAAATCGCAATTTTTGCGATTTTTGAATTTTGATACGGTTGCTCTAAAATTCGGGTTAGACCCATTTCCCACTCAATTTGACCCCACAAATAAGAATATGAAGTCGAATTTCCGAAATCATGCACGGATTTTGAGATATATGGAAATTACAATTATAGGTGTTTCCGAAGCACATTTTCGGGCATTTTTGGGGTCGTTTCAGAAACCTTCAAAAAAATATAGAAATAAGGGGTGAGTACCAAACCACATGGTACTCAGCAAGCAAACATCTAAACATAAGCTATGGGGATAAAATACAAGTACTCCTTACAACCCAACTGAACCTCCACAACTACAACCTGCATAAAAACCAGTCCAATCTAATAATTCACAATTTACATAGCACATAGTTCAACCACATCACTTCAACAATTACAGATCAGCAACACACAAGATTAAGTTCACCAATCACAAGTTCCACAGAAAATTACTCGTAAGTTCACAAATTGTAAAGATGCACAATGCAATGAAATGCAATGTCAAGTATAGTTATGCATGTTTGACCTAACGATACACACCCGCTGTCTCTCAGTCCGAGACCCATGGGGGACATATTTGTCCATGCATCCATCACGGTGTGTGACACGACTCTCGATAAGGAAATTCATCGCGGCGTGTGACACGTCCCTCGATAATAGAATTCGTAGCAGCGTGCGACACGTCCCTCAATAATAGAATTCGTAGCAGGATGCGATACGTCCCTCGAATCATAATATCCGCCGCGGCACGTGACACGTTCCTCGAAATGGTACATGCTCTTTAATTTCTTCTTCTTCCTCAATTCACATAACACTTGTCACAGCCATATCTCAGAACCAATGCAAATGACATGTTCACAAAAATAATGAGGAGATGACCATTTCCATAACAATGCACAATTCACAACAACACAATCGTGATATATCATCAACAATGAATCAATAAGCTTTTCAAACCATTCTAAACACATCAAACACCAATAATTAATCACATTACCTTTTATTAACCCTTTTTCATCATTAGAATTATTCAATATGGACAAGTCAACCCATCACCAAGTCCCATTACTCCCTAACACATACCACAAGGAAATACACGATTCTATACACTTAACAAGGGTTGAGAAATCCACTTGCCTCAAACAATCGAACAATTACTCTGGGACTTTAGCCTTCCCTTTTCTTTGGGCTTCCAAATCAATGCAATCTATTCACATAAATAATCACAATAAGATTTCTAAACTAACAACACCCATATTATTATATGTCTAGCTTAGACCCAAAAACTCACCCAACTCTATAATCAAGTTCCAAATCTTGATGTCAATTAACATGTCAATTATCATATTTTCCAATTTTCAAGCCCAGGGTTAAGTTCTAATTTTTCCAATATCATAAGTCTAATAATTTTCATATAATACAATACACATAATATTTAATTACATATACCAATATATCAAAACTTGAATCATAATGTAATAATAAAATCCAAAATTAAAGCTAAATACTCCATCTGTAACTCTAACCATGAAAGGAAGGAATGAACCCAACCTCCAACAGTGCATTGATTTACATTTCACCACCCTTACACCACTTTTCAATCATTGACCCATTATTATCCAATACATTGCAATCATTACTTATTAACTATTCATTGAAAATTGTCTCCAAACTTTTAAATAACCCATGTACAGCCGCAACATTAATAGAAAGACAATAACTTCTAAACCCAATATAGATAATCATAATAGCATATCTTTTATTCTATATATATATAGTTAGCTATATATAACATGTAAGAGTATATTCACATTTTATTTGTTTACCTGCAAGAAGTATGATGCTTTCGTCTGCCAAGGTTCTGCCTCCCTTTTCTTTTCTTAAATAATAATTAGGTATTAAAAGTGAAAAACCCTAGTAATTTATTTTTAATAAATATGGGTCAAGTGGTATAGGGTATTAATTAAATTATAAATTTAGCCCATTAACTATTAATTAAATTAATTATCTAAAATAACCCGTCAATTAAATAATTATAAACGAATAGTTCAAGATTCTCATTCAAAATTTACAGAAAGGGTCTTTTATGAAAGAGAGAGGAATAGTTCTCAAAATGACCTAACGGGTCATTATATTATGCACCGCTAAAAACCATGTTCGTCCTCGAACATAAAGAAGGAGAAGGAAGGAAAACCGACATTACCAGAAGCCTGAGGTATAATTTCCAAAGTTAATGTTTATCTCTCCAAGTGAGCTTATCCTATCCTTAAGACAATTCCATCAAAAGCAATTACTTAGAACTGAATTTTGAATCAAAATGTGACAGATCCATAAATCAGAAGTGATTACCAAGTCATAGACTAACCTATGAACCCAATCTGAACCGAAACCCTCTGGACCATAACATAACTACTAGGACGAATCTTTTCTCACATAATCACGATAAAATGGTAAATCAATACCGACTACAATAAGAAGTGAACCTGAACCAACCACCACCCACGCATAAGGCACAAACCATGATAGATCTTATCAAGATTCCATCCTCACAACATAATATTTCCACGAGCTTAGGTTATAAAAATATGATCTTTAGACATCGGGTACTCATCAAGGAAGAATCAAACTTATCTAACTCAAAGAAAGAAATGATCGAGTAACCACCCAGCGAGCGATACGCCCAAGTATACAAAATCTCCAACAATACTGTCGGAATGCTAGATCAGTAGTTATGATTGTAGACAACCCTTAAGAACGGTAGAACTAGACTCAATGGTCTCCACATTCAACCACGCATAATCGGAACGTGGCCTCGACGACTAGATGAATATTAAGGTTGTCGGACAACTATAAATATCCATGGTAGCTCTTCTATAAATTCTCATAAGCAAGGTGATTCATGTAGAACCACTGGAATACTTAAACTACTCTAAGACAAAACCGAATATGCCATATCTGAAATGACCAAGTCTACCCAATGATTCCACCCTACCAAGAGAATAATCGCAGGATCGGTACACCCTATCCACCACTAGAAATTCACCCATAGATGTGGAAACATGCGTGGGCATATGCAGGGAATCATACTCTAAATCATGTCCAAAATAAAGTAGGTGGTCACGTAGGAATTTACAGAACTAAGGTTGAATAACACAAGATACTCCTTCCATAGTGCCCATATCAAACATTTCCATTCATCTGACTCAATCTCTTTGACTGTTAGCTACCCATAATCAACCAGACTGGCCCCTATTACAATCGTACACATACTCGATTTATCAAACCCCACATACTTCTCACAGTACTCCACTGAAGCCAACACTCTTAATACTAACAAACATCATAACCACACCGGCTATTTACCTTACTCTCAAACCGTCACTATTATCAAAGCCTTCTTAGAAAACACATTGTCCTCTCTGAGAATTTCAAACTATGCTTCCCTCTCTTTCCATTTATGCATCTCATGAATGATATGGGTCCCACCCAAGGCTGATAGCCCCAATTTCAAATCTAATAGTAGTTTTCCATCGAGATAAAGCTATAGAATCACGCCCAATGTCAACTCCACACAATCTTTCACATACCAAGTATCAACTATTATTCAAACCATCATATACCTCATACCAACACTTAGAGAAATTCTTGACCACCCCAACAATTATGTATACTATGAGCACATAACCTCTATTTACCATCAAGTGATGTAACACAACATAAAAGTCTATGTAGTCCCATCAATAGAGTATTTTCAATCCCCTTGAAATTCTCAATAATCATATAGAACTGTAGGTACATACCGTAGAGCATCCATAAATCACCTACAATAATTTAAACAATCTAGCCCCACATAACCATGCAGAATCTTTCACACATCATTGTTTGTCACCCAAATCGAAACCCAATCTTCATAAAAGTCGCTGATAAATCTCCATTAAGTTTGTACCGAAATACTTCACATCTCATAGTCATATCTAAACTCAAAGGGGAAAATTCATACAACCTTCAACTCTGAATCAATGGTCTATACGAGAGGTCTTATTCCTTCACCTTTCTTAAATTCTTCCCATGACACAAATTCTGAATACCTTGAACTCTTCCATATATTAGACTCTTGTTCCTTTCACTGACTCGCTTATCAACTTATCCCTTGACCAACAACCCATGACATTTTACCTTATACTCTAAACCAACACCTTTAAGTAAAACCCTTCTTAGGTCCTTTAGCAATCAAAAGTAACAAACTTTATGACCCAAACCATGTACAAGTCCTTCAAAATGCTTAATATCTGATGCGATCGATCATTTATTACCTTACCAATCCATACCTTGACAAAACACACTATCACGATCGCAGACTTACAATGAAAAACTTGAATTTTGATTCCAACCATACCATTTACCAAACTCAAAACCACAAAAAGGTTATCATCACACTCGAGTCGAAGGGTTTGTAGACTTCTTTTTCAAATCTTATCCAAGAGTTTCTAACCCATATGCATGACAAATAACACTACAACCATAATTTGAGCAAACCAAATGAAACCACGTGTCTCTTAACCCAATTCTCCACTTTCTCTAAAGATACATCTTTTGGCCCTTGCAATCAGAGTAAATTTCCTTGTTCTCGCCTCTTTCTGAAGGCTACACTACATTCCACTAGTTCATCTCATCCTTGTCATATGCCCTAGGTTCATAGGTCTCACGTGTTCACAAACCAAGTCTGGTAGAGTCTCGAGGATCAGCTTGGAGACATCTGTGGCTTATCTTCTAGAGGCTATGGTGACTTTTAGGAAAAACCTTCACTTCTTGAATCTGCATCGTGCATCCTTTGTCTGTTCTGATTGGTGTTGCTTCATTTCATTCTCTCTCACATATAGTGATGAGTCATGCATGGTTCCTTAAGTGAGCAGTTGGTGTGTCGTGTATGGCTTAGATATTAGACCTGATACTAGGTGGAAGTGATAGACTTATGAAAAGGATGTGTGGTTAGATTCGAATGTTCAGCAATTTGAAAGGGTTGAGTAAGGTGATGGATCGATGATGTATTTTGAGGATATTTGAATGATGAGGTTGAACAATGGTTTGAGGGACTTCATGAACGTGTTATCTTTTTCAAGTTAGTTACCCAGTAGAGAGAATAGTACTTGTGTGGTGTAGGTAATATCTGGAGTGATTTGACAATTGGAAGTGGAATGATTAAAGGGATGGCTAGATAATGAACACTATAACTTTAGAAAAATACAGTTAGTAAAGTTGTCATAACATGTATGGATTGCTTAGCGTATGATAAGAGTGATGTTGCACTTACAAAAGTCAGAATCTCTGTCGTAGTTTCATAGATTGAGCGTGCATCAAAAAGGGTCATGACACGACTACTACAGTGGTACCTATGATATTTGGTTAGAGTTATAGAGTGTGTTACTTTTGCTACCGACTTGATCTACGAAAGAATGCATATTGCTTGGGCTAGACACAAAACAGATTTTGTAATATTTTACAGCTATTCAATGGGTTGAAAATGTGCAGGCTATTTGGGTATGATCTTCTCAAGAGGTATGATGTGTTCTAGTGGTGGATCTAATGGACTTTCACAGTGTGGTATGAGTGACATATGGGAACAGATATGTCGATTGTCAAGTGTGAATACTAACTACTTAAGGAGTTATCAGTTGTATCACATGCTCGAATAATGAGATTCGATATTGCATTCACATTTGAGAAACCAACTAGTTTGTTTCTACGAACATTAGGGTTAAGTATTGATTATAAGGAAGATTTTACTTGTTGATCTTTGGTATGGTATTAATGCGTTTAGGTTGTGAAGAGTATCTCAAGGATTCTAAATGAAGACTGGTGATTTCATCATAAGCTCCAAGGGAGTGGATCGATGCTGGAATGACAAGCTTATGGGTAAAAAAAGTCCCAGAGAGTATACTTGTATGAAGGCAAGTGAGAATTTAGTAAGAAAGTGCATATAAATTGGGTTAGTCCTTTGGATTGGATTGGTATAGCTGGGTTTGAGGTGTCATGTCGAGGTTGACTTCGTGTGGTGATGGCAATGGCTAATGAGCATGATGGTAATAAGAGTTTGTGATGGATTGTGATTGATTGTTGGTTAACCAAAATTTTATATTGTAATGACGACTTGCGAGTATCTAAGGTTGTGGTTTGCTACTATTTGGTGAGTAGCGTGGTTGCATGGAAAGTTGTAGGAGGTGCTGAGACACCACTCAAATAGAATTGAAATGAGCTAGAGTCATGAATGGAAAGAACTAGCTGAATGTAGTTTAGCCTTCGGAGGAGGCGAGAACAAGTATATTTTTACTCTGATTGTGAGGGTCAAATATGTATCTTTAGAGAGAGTGGAACATTGGGTTTAGAGACACGTGGTTCCATTTGTTTTGCTCTGGTTATGGTGATAGTGTTACGTGTCATTCATATGGGTTAAAAACTGTTGAATAAGATTTGAGACTTATGTTTTTCTTTCAAATCCATTGTAATACTTTAGAGGCTTATACACGTGACTACCATGTTTTGGGGTTTATTTTGAGTTGATTATGATTTCCGTATTATTAGATGGCGTTAATCTTTTTTTTCTTGTTTTACTTCCGCATTCACCATATTAGTTGGGTTTTAGGCTGACTTGTCTTGATGGGATAAGACGAGTGCCATCACGTCCATTTTTGGATCGTGACAGTGGGGTGGGGGGGTGGGTGAAGGGAGATGTATTTTAGATGAAGTTATAATTAAAATTAAAAAAAGATAAAAATAATTCAAAAAGTAAGAGAGAGAAAAAGAAAAAGCAAAAAAAGTATAAAGAAAAATATAAAACGGAAAAAATTATATTTTAAATTAAATTAACACGTATCAAACATTGATTGGTGTATGATTAACACTTGCTTTTCAAAATTGGGGCTGGTTCAAAAATGACGTAAT
>JAGDQO010001180.1:0-304239 GCA_018342035.1 Solanum appendiculatum
CTCCCAAGGGGGAGATGGTGCCCTTAGGTACCAAGGTAGGTTGTGTGTGCCTTGTGTTGATGGTTTGAAGGAGAAAATTCTTGAGGAGGCTCATAATTCTTCCTACTCCATCCACCCCGGTTCCACCAAAATGTATAGAGATTTGAGGGATGTGTATTGGTGGAGAGGCATGAAGAAGGACATTGCCAAATTCGTCTCCGGTTGTCATAATTGTCAACAAGTCAAGGCCGAACATCAAAGGCCAGGTGGTCTAACCCAAGACATAGAGATTCCTACTTGGAAGTGGGAAGAAATTAATATGGATTTTGTAGTTGGTTTACCCAAAGACTAGAAAAGGTTTTGATTCTATTTGGTGGGGGTTGATAGGATGACAAAGTCGGCTCATTTTCTACCGGTAAAGACAACATATGGGGCGGAAGATTATGCAAGGTTATATATTCATGACTTGGTAAGGTTGCATGGGATTCCTCTATCCATCATATCGGACCGTGGTACTCAATTTACTTCACACTTTTGGAAGTCTTTTCAAAGGGTCTAGGTACGAGAGTTAAGCTTACTACGGCCTTTCACCCGCATACGGATGGACAAGCCGAAAGGACTATCCAAACACTTGAGGATATGCTTAGGGCTTGTGTATTGGAGCTTAAGGGTAGTTGGGATGATCATCTTCCATTGATTGAGTTTGCCTATAACAATAGCTATCATTCTAGCATCGGTATGGCTCCTTTTGAGGCTCTCTATGGAGGCGTTGTAGATCACCGGTTGGGTGGTTTGAGGTTGGTGAGGTGGCCTTGTTAGGACCAGACCTAGTTATGGAGGCTCTTGAGAAGGTTAGGATGATTAGAGAAAGGTTGAAGATGGCCCAAAGTCGCCAAAAGTCCTATGCCGATGCGAGGAGAAAGGCTCTTGAATTCCGAGTTGGTGATTGGGGTTTAATTTGGAAGGTGACACCCATGAAGGGTGTGGTTCGTTTTGGTAAGAGGTGCAAGTTTGAGCCCAAGATACGTGGGGCTCCTTATAAGGTGATGAGGAGAACATTGGCAAGGTGTCTTATGAGTTGGAATTGCCTAGCGAGATGGATTTGGTTCATCCGGTATTTCATGTGTCTATGTTGAGGAAGTGTGTGGGTGATCCGAATGCCATTGTGCCTCTTGATGTTGTGGGTGTTGTTGAAGATAATTTGACCTATGAAGAGTTTCCGGTCCAGATTTTAGATAGACAAGTGAAGAGGTTGAGAAACAAAGATGTGGCTTCCATTAAAGTCCTTTGGAGAAATCAACAAGTTGAAAGTGCTACTTGGGAGGCCGAAGCGGACATGCAAAGGCGATATCCTTATCTTTTCCACTCCAATCGAGCCTAAGGTATTGATCTAAGCCCTTTATAAAATCTCAGGTCTTAAGTTCAGCCCCCATGTCATTGCATACATTCATGTTTAAGTTGACAAGTTCAATGTGGTTTTACAACTATGTTGAGGTTTTGAAATAAGGTGTAAGTGCATTGTTGCATCCTTATGTGGGCTGAAAATTGCCATGTTTGTGTCTCTCATGTACGTTTCTTTAACATTCGGGGACGAATATTCCCAAGGGGGAGATATTGAAACGACCCCAAAAATGCCCGAAAATGTGCTTCGGAAACACCTATAATTGTATTTTCCATATATCTCAAAATCCGTGCATGATTTCGGAAATTCGACTTCATATTCTTATTTGTGGGGTCAAATTGAGTGGGAAATGGGTCTAACCCAAATTTTAGAGCAACCGTATCAAAATTCGAAAATCGCAAAAATTGCGATTGGGAGGGTCAACTTTAAAGGGGCATATCTCTTAGCACACAAGGAACTGGAAGGGCTGCAAACTATTAAATTAAAGCTCTTTGAGTTAGCTTTCCAACGCACTTGGTTTCACCTCATTCCGAGGTAGGATGAGGGAGTTATGACCATTTTCGTAAAACCTGTCTGTGCAGATTTGCAATTTCCAGTGAGCTATTTTTTTTAGGCGGGTTGGAGACGTTTTTTTTATAAAAAAAGGGGATATGTCCCATACTTAGTCATTTTTCTTAACTCCAAAAACACTCTCTAAGCCCTCTCCAAAAATTCCACCAAGATCTCCAACCAAATTCAAACATCTCAAGCTCTAATTCCGGATTCAAGACTCAATCTCAAGCTTCGATTCTCCATTCCAATCTTCATCAAGGATTCTCCAAAGTTAAGGTATGTGGGTTTGATTGTGGAAACCTTCCTTTCCACAAGTCCAACCATTTATCCTCTATTTCTACTTTAAATTTATGGGTCCTCATGATCAATTATGAACTCTTGAATTATGGAATTGCTACTACACACCCTATTATGGTCCTTTTTGCATATTATCATGAAATGGAATTTTTATGTGATGTTTATGGTTTACATGCTTCCATGATCAAATTATGAAGGTTGATATATATATGTATGTTGTTGGTGGGCTGATTTATATGGATTTTGGAATTGGTTGAACTTAGTATTCTTGAAATACATGATTTCATTTACATGAACAATTGCCCACCATGTGTTTGATAAAATGCCCATTTATAGAATTCTTAGGAAAGGGAAGGTCCAAGGTACGTCCGCTCATGAGTCGGATTGGTTATGTAATTACTGAAATGATGATGAAATGGACACATGTATGATGTTTCTCTATTAAGTGTGGTGAGTCGACCAAAGCCTAGTACGGGGGGTAGTAGGCCCGTATAACCGTATCGAGGGGTTGGTACCTTGGTTGCCTAGTACGGGGGGTAGTAGGCCCGTATAACCATATCGAGGGGTTTGTACCTTGGTCCCTAGCTCGGGGGTGGTAGGCCCGTGTAACCATATTGAGGGGTTTGTACCTCTTTCGCCTCTCCAAGGGGGTGGTAGGCCTTGGATATACTATATTGATGGTCACTCGCCACACATGTACTACGTCCCACTAAATATGATTTTTATGTAAGCATCATTATACATATCATTTCATTAATATGCTATTTATCGGGTATGATTACGCATTTTTCCTATGATGTCCATCTAATGTAGCATTGCATTGCATCCCATATACTTAGTACATTCAAATGTACTAACGCATACTCTATGCCTACATGATGTCACCATGTAGGGACCGGAGCACCGCTTGACCATCCTCCTCCGCGTGGCTAGTACGATTTTCTATAGTGGTTATTGGTGAGTCCTCCATTTCGGGGACGTTGCTCATGATCTTTTGCTATGTATAAACTTTTCCTTTCTAGTTATGTTTTGACTATGAGGGTGAGCCCGGTAGTTTGTCTTGGCCCCCGCTAAGTACTCATGTTTAGAGGTGGTGTTGGACAAGTTGTGTATTATGCTTGAGCTTGACTCATCTATGGTATTTATGTATCATTTCTTTTTTTTTTCTTGCTCCCTTAGTCCCGATTTCCCCCTTGATTATGCTTATCGCTTATGGTCATTTAATTGCTTCCGCGACCAAGGATGTGTAATGATACGCTATGAGGCTTGTTTGGGGTTCCTTCGGGTTCCCCATTCGCCGGTCACATCTAGGCCCTAGGCTTGGGTCGTGACAATAACCCTTAGCGAACGTGGCTCAAGAGGCCCATGGATGCAGAGGCTCGAATGGATTACCCTTTGCAACTGCGGCGAGGGGCTCGCGAACGCGAAGGCAAAGGAAACCAGGAGCCCACGAATGCGGTAGAGGCCTCGCGATTACGGTGACCAGGTCCACTGGTCTCCCCGAACGCGGCCCACTCCCCACGAATGCGAATGCCATTTTTGGCTACACTAGCTGATGCACATCAGCTGGTTTTTGGCAAGTCCAAAACCTCCGACGGGGTACTCGAGATTCGTTCAAAATCCCGTACATGCAAACGAGATATGCTACCCTACCAAATTTGATATTTTGAACTCAGCGGAGCAGTCGATACTTCCATCTGAAGTCGGTTCGACAAAAAGTTGCTCCGACACTCAAACTCCATTTTTAATCAAAATCTACAAGAGGCTCAAAATTAGCCTGGAAGCCTCGAGATCCACACGAATAGTCGTTCTAGACCAAACTCGACATTTTGGAGCTAACCATAATGACGAAATTCTCATCTGGGTACATTTACCAAGAATGTTGATCAAGGTCAAGCTTAGGCCAAACTTAAAAGCTAAAACGCCTAATGGCACAAACTTGCATCGAAAGCCTCGGGATCCGAACCAACCATGCTGCTAGCCTAACATGACCCTTTCGCAACTGATGGAACTTTCAAAATTGCATTTTGAGGCCGTCTTCCTGAACTTTTGATTGAAATCAACCGTTCAAGCTTCAAAAGTTCTAAAACACAGAAATTCGCATAAAATCAAACGAACGACCAGGTGACCGAACTATCAATCCTAGCAAATTGTAAATGACTCCGAGTCGCTATATGAACACTCTAAACGCCAAAAAAGCATTTAAACATAAATGACTTGGAGGGTCATTACATTTCAAATATATATAATAAAGTAATTAGTTTACAATATATATAGTCATATTTTATTTACATAAAAAATCCAAAAATCATAGTAAATATACACCGACTATACAATATAGTTTGCCAAAAGTCAGAGAAAATATACACTGACTATACAATATAGCTTACCTATATATTATCTATACATTGACTATATATTATGATACACTCGAAAATATTAATATAGACAACGGTAACTACCACTACACATCACAACAACCAAGAGGCTAATCCAAACCGACCAAATCAAGAAGCACCAATATGGAGACAAGTCCAAGCCATTCATATACCCAACTATAAAATTGACACAAATTACATAATAATCATCAAACAATAACCTAACTAGATCCCCATAAGTTCGGAAGGTACACAACTGCAAGCATTACCTGATCAACTCCTTCATAAGATTGACGGGTGCAAACAATGATCAAATATACCGGTGATATGCGATGCATATGAATACAAGTTTTATAACAAAACCCATTAGTACATCAGTACTAAATAACCCACAATCAAGTATGTAAGACCATATTTCCAAGGCTAGATCCCGACTAAAAGTAGTGTGCCTGGAACTTGAACCGTGGTTAATACAATAGTGACCGCAGCCACAATGTTTATTTATCCCAAAATCCATTAAAGCAGAGATATATGTAACCAATCAGTAGAAAAAGGGTCATGAGTAGTATCCCCGACCGATCAAGTAAAAAGTGACCACATCCTCGATGCCTCTTTTATCTAAAAGTCAGTTTATCAAAGTGGTAAAGGTGGTACGACTAAACTAAGCCAATAGCAAGAAATTTCCAGCCTAAGCTAAGGATTTTGCAACCCAATACTAGCCTAAGGCTCCTACGGGAAACAAGAAGGAGAGAAATAAGAAAGGAATTCTAAACCCGACATATACAATCCTAATTCACATGAAATTCATACTGAGAATTATCTCATAGAGAAAAATCTAAAGGAAACTACACTACAGCCTACCTAGAAGTCGAACTGCAATCTCGAACCATCCACAAGTTATCTGTCTCTTCTCCACGACCTCTTAAAGCCACAATACTATCAACATTGTAAACTATGTGTCACTACAAGAAGAACGATACCCAAATTGCTATGATATAACATGGGCCCATAATCGGGTTAAAAATAGGCCTCTGGGACTAGTTAATGAAATCTCGAAATTGAACCTGTCACTAGGTCCCTAATAGCTCAAGGAACTTGTTCCCAAAAGTAGGGCACAATTCGAGCTCGAAACACGCCAAAATAATTCATGCAAATAAAAGTAATAAAAATCACCATTAAAGCTCAAAAACAGAGAAGAAGGGGGGAAACTTACAGGTTATATGCGTAATTAACGAGCCAACAAACTTCCCCAAGAAATCCACTGCATAATCCTCACAAGAACTAGCAAAACCCACACAGAATCGAGTTCCCAAGAGCCAAATTTCAATATAAAAATATGAGAAATGAACTTAAAATCAAGTTTAACTACATGCAGGCGTCACAAAACCGAACACTTTAGCCATTTAATCGGCATCGCAAAAGCGATGACCTAAGCGCTAAAACGGCCTAGCCATGCAGCCAGGCAACCGCTAAAGCAGACTCCTAGCCTCTTAAGCTACCATCACTTAAGCGAAGCCAGGGCCACTAAAGTGGTTGATCCCTCACTGGCATGGCATGCTAAAGAGGACCCCTGGATGCTAAAGAGGGTACTGCTTAAACAGTGACAGGGCCACTTAGGCGTCTACACTATCATCAGGCACCAAAAAATCTAGCTAAGTCCCAACGGACTCTTCTTGGGTTCTCGGGATTGGTTCGAAACCCTGTGCACGCTAACAAACTATGCTACCCTACTAAATTTGGTATTCCAAACTCAATGGAGATGTTGAAACTTCTAACGGAGGTTGTCTCAATAAAAAGTGGGTCCCACATCTAAACTCTATTTTAAGCCAAAATCCATGAGGTGGCTTGAAATGAGTTTGGAAGCCTTGGGACCCAAACAAAAGATCCTTCTAGAACAAACTCCACATTCTAGAGCTAGAGGAACCATTAGAATTCTATTATGAGGCTGTTTACCTGAAGTTTTGACTGAATTTAACCGTTCAAACTTTCCAAAATAGGAAAAACTAGTACAAAACCCAACCGAACGATCAGGTGAAAGAACTGTCCCCGTAAAGTCATAAATGACTTGGGTTTGTGATGTGCCATGAATTTACGACACTATCACAAAAGATTACTGCAGATTATTGTGCATGTTTATGTCGATATGATGTGTTTTTGTTAGTTTTGCTGGAAAAATAGGTATGAAGGCACTTAGGAGAATTAAAGCTGAAAAATGCAGTTTGAGGCCGTCTATTACCCATTGTATGGACCATGGTGAGTTTTAAGGTCCGTCAACTGATTCGTGAAAAATGTATCAAGAAAGAAAAATTCAAGTCATGATTTACGATACATTACACGGACAGTGTAAGCTTTCACAACCCATGGTCCTGTTCGTGAAAGGTATTGCATCAGTACTGAAGGAAGTTCATACGAGACCCTTCATGTGTCATAGAAATCTCTACGTATCATGTAGATGCCCGTGAAAAGTGATGGGTAAATGCAATTGAAGACCAAGTCAAAGTCTATGGATCGTGAATCTTTTAACAGGCCGTGAAATTGGCCGTAAAAGTGTGCTGATATTAGTTTTCCTGTTTTGTTTAGGATAAGTCCTTATGATTATAAATAGGTTATGTTAGGGTTTATTTCGAGGGTTACTGACTTTTAACTCTTGTTGATAGCATTGTGAAGATGATGTGAGACCAAAATTATATATATTTAATCATTATTTACCTCATATTTAATCTTTTCATTATTGTTTTTGAGTATAAATTTTATGGATTATTCTTATATTGTGTATTTTATTTGTAGGACTAAAATAGTGTGAAGATGAAGAAATTTGGAGCACAAATGAATTAAAAACAAGAAATCATATAGGAAGATCAAGCAGACAGCTTAATGGATTAAATTTAGGGTAAGTTACATAAATCACATAGTGTAAAGATGAAATTACTATCTATCCCTACTTTTTTTCTAATTACAATAATCTCTTAAAATTAACCCAATCCGGATACATTAATGAAAGTGCGGATACATTAATACAAGCATGGATACATTAATACGGATATATTATTAAAATAAAAATTAACTCAATCCGAATACATTAATGAAAGCGCGGATACATTAATACAAGCACATATACATTAATACGGATACAATATTAAAATAAAATTAACCCAATCCGGATACATTAATGAAAGCGCGGATATATTAATACAATCACAGATACATTAATACATTAATGCGGATACATTATTAAAATATGGGATTTTAGTTATTTTTAAAAGATATAGGGACAAATGGAAAATAATATACTTAAAGGTGTGTACTTTAGTAATTTTTCCTTAAATTTAATCTAATAATATATTTATACATATACATACGATGGAAAGGAATTCAAAAGAAAGAAAGGAGACTTACCTCTGCAGCTGCCACGTGTCACATGATGAAGACCCTATCAAGTTTTATGTTGAGGCGGTGGAAGCTTCTCTAGCAAACAATCAGAACCCAATTCCTTTGGGTTTTCTAATTTATTTTGGACTCAATTATTTTATTTAGGGTTTCTAGATCAATAATTAGGGCATAAAAATTATTCTTTCAGCAGCCAAAAATCAAAGAAACAATACACAACATACAATTTAGAACTTAATAGTTTAGGAACTTTGGAAGAGCCGTCGTGGAGGCCAGAGAATTTTGGTTTATTCTTTCTTCTCCTTTATTATTTGTTTGTATTCATGATTATTGAAAGATATTTTAGCTATTGTTTTTAAATTTTTATGATTAACACAATGTCACGACCCGATCTCTTGAGTCATGATGACGCCTACCACCCCACCAGTAGGCCAGCCGAAACCCTACCCTGGAACTAAACAATATTGGGACTAAGGGTGGAAACTAACTTCAACTAAGCAGAAGCACAAAATAAGAACACATAAGAGAAGGAGGAAACAAAACCAAAACTATATATATACAAGACACCTCCTAGAACCTGGAAGTCACAAGTACAAAACTACTAACAAGAGTACAAGTTCCAAAAGTGGACCACAGAAACAAACTGTCTCGAAAGCAAAAGACAAGACAAAATATGAATATAGAAGGAGACAGGTAATCTCAAAACGCCATGTGCTCAACCTCGTCTCCTGG
This sequence comes from Solanum appendiculatum, assembly GCA_018342035.1. Lineage (NCBI taxonomy): Eukaryota > Viridiplantae > Streptophyta > Magnoliopsida > Solanales > Solanaceae > Solanum > Solanum appendiculatum. The sequence continues at coordinate 8,728 of JAGDQO010001180.1, forward strand.
ATAGACAGCTGCAGGCTCGAACTCAACGTTGAGAATTGGTGCTCGGGCCTGCATCATGAAAACAAATGCAGAGTGTAGCATGAGTACCAAACAACAGGTACCCAGTAGGCATCATAGGCAGACTGAGCAAGAAAGGCAGCATAGGCCAACTGGCCCCCCCATAAGGCCCGCTAGGCACACTCAAGCACAGACAAACAAGAACCCGAACGGACCCCCATAAGCCCGACAGGTACACAGAGAATCTACTCTACGAAAACAAGGGAACCCAACTCCAACAGCCTTAACACCCATGGGACTTGAACCCAATCAAGATAACATCTGGCCCCCGCCCAACCATCAGTCACGAGCTGGAAATAACGGACTCTAACCGTGTAACGTCAGCCTCGGACCGAAAATAAAGCCTCTCGCTCAATAGCCTCAAGATGGAAATAACGAACTCTGACCGTGTAACGTCAGCTGCGGACTGGAGGTAGTAGCCTACAATCAACAGTCTCGCGCTGGAAATAGGAAACTCTAATCGGGTAAGGTCAGCTACGGACTGGAGCTAGCAGCCTACGCTCAACAGTCTCGCGCTGGAGATACTGGACTCTAACTGGGTAACGTCAGTTGCGAACTGGAGCTAGCAACCTACGCTCAACAGTCTCACGCTGGAAATACCGAACTCTAACCGGGTAACCTCAGATGCAGAATGGAGCTAGCCGCCTCGAACCGAATAAAGCCACCACTAACCAACTCAACACAAGGCTAGATACCGCGGGACGCCGCCCCCACAAGGATAACCACCAAAGGCTCCCAGCCTATCGCAACCCAATCATCAACCGGCGTAATAGCTAAATCTTCCGGCAGTACCCCAGAACCGCAGAAATAAGAAGAGGAAGAATAGAAAATTTGAGAAGCACGAAAATGCCTAAACTAAGGTCCATACTATCAGACCCAAGTTTGCTATACTAGTCTACAAGGATCTAGTCCATCCGAATCGATGTCGGATACATACTCAGGTCAATCAGGTGCATGGGACTATGGTAATACTACCATAACCTATTCTAAGGTCGGAAAAATAAATCACCTCAGTCATCAAACACAAGAAATAACCCAAACCCACGTATGCAACAACAGATAACTACCCAACAGGTAATCCACAACAAAGCATCAATAACCCAAGTCAACAATCCACCCTAAAACAATATACTAACCAGGAACAATCAATAAATCAACTCTAAATGAAGAAAAACGGAGAAGAAGAACAGAAGTACTAACTACCCAACAATGATTCACACAAGTCGACAAGTAATCACGCATTCAAGCTCAATCTAGGAAGAAGGGAAGCCATAACCTACAAGAAGGCCGATCACGCGCGCTTCAAGTCACTCATTGGAGCTTTCCCCTTCCGAACGGCCTTAGACTGCTGCCACGCTGACAAAAATAGAGTCACAGCGTCAATACGGTCGTTTAGACACTAAAATCATCAAAATCGGAGCCAGACCAATTTTAGAGTCAAAATCGAAATATGTGGGACCTGCTCTGGATTTTTTGAAATTGACTCCATGAAGAGGTCCTAAACCCTCCCTCAAACTTGTATTCCAAAATGGAACACCTATCAGGGCTCGGATCAGCTCCAAATAGCCAACAACAAGAAACGCAAACCTTTACAAATATAGGCCTAGGATAGCAATTAACGCCTCGAATTCACAAAAATCGAGGAATATCCAACGCAAACTAAGCCAAGACCCACAGTGCCAACGAGAATCTAAATGCCTGGGACTTCGAATCACCGAAAATCGTTAAAAGATGAGGGAGATATGAATTTTCAAAGTTTTCTCCAAATGAGCCTCGACCTCACCTTTATAACCACTGCAACCGGCTGACCTCTGCGAATGTGGCCAAGGCCCCGCGAACATGGATGGAAAGCAAACTCTACTCCGCGAACGTAGAGAGAAGGGACTCAGACCTCCGTGAACGCTGAATCCTATCCGTGAACACTGAGAGGAGACTCCCCCTGGCTTCCCTAGACCTCCACGAACGCGGAGCCCCATTCGCGAATGCGGAGAAGGAGATCACCCCACCCCACAAACCTCCGCGAACGTGGAGCAACCCAAGCGAATGCGGAGAACAAAACCTCAAACCTCCGTGAACGCGGCCTCTGGCCCGCAAACGCGGAGCAGACACCCTTAAACCTCCACGAGCGCGAAGCCTATCCCGCGAACGCAGACAAATGGAGTGTCTGCAGACACTAGTTGTGTTTTGAACAATTCCAAAACTCCGACTAGGTGCTTGGAATTTGTTCGGAACCCCGTGCACACAAACGAGATATGCTAACCCATCAAATTCGATGTTCCGGACTGAATGGCGCAGTCGAAATTTCCATATGAGGTCGTTTCGACAAAAAGTGGATCCCACACCCAATGGGCCATTTTAGCCAATTTCTATCGGAGGCCTCGAAATTTGATCGGAAGCTCCCAAATTTTTTCGAAGGGTTGTTCTAGACCAAACTCGACATTTCGAAACGAGCTACATTGACGAAATTCTCATCCTAGAGCGTTTACCAAGAATGTTGACTAAAGTCAACTTTAATATGAATTTCGAAGGCTAAAGGGCTAATTGGCCCCAAAATCACACCGGAAGTCCGGGGACTCAGGCCAACCATGCTTCTAGCCTAATTTGGCCGCTCCGGAGCTGATGGAACCGTCAGAATTCCCATCTGAGGTTGTTTACCTAAAGTTATGATCGAAAACAACTTTTCAAGGTTTAAAATCTCTAGAACAGGAAAACAGGCATAAAAACCAAACGAGTGACCAGGCGACTGAACCTACAGTTCCAGCAAGTTAGAAATGACTTGGGGTCGCTACAGGAAAGCTCTAATCGACAGAAAAGAGGCACAAACATGCTAATGACCTAAAGGCCCAATATACCCGGGGCTAAGCTTTCCCCGCCTCCCGAATCTCATCACGCCCTTCATGGGCGATACTAAGAGGAATACTCTATCACCCACGGTAAACCTCAATGGTCGACGCCTGCGATCTGCATAACTCTGTTGTCTACTCTGAGACGTCCTGAGCCTATCCTGAATTAACCTCACATGCTCCAAGGTCTACTGAAACATATCTGTACCCCTCGACCTAGGCTCCGTAGACTCAAACCAGCCAACTGGAGTGCGACAATGCCTACCATATAAGGCCTCAAATGGGGCCATCTGAATGCTGGAATAGTAGCTGTTGTTGTACGCAAACTCCGCCAAATGCAAGAACTGGTCCCACTGTCCTCCAAAATCCATAACACAGGCCCGCAACATATCCTCAAGAACCTAAATAGTACTCTCCGATTGGCCATCGGTCTATGGGTGAAAAGTTGTACTAAGATCAACACGGGTGCCCAACTCCTCCTGAAGTACTCTCCGAAAGATGGAGGTGAACTGTGATCCCCGGTCTGAAATGATAGAAACAGGCACACCATGAAGACAGACTATCTCCCGAATGTAGATATGAGCTAACCTCTCAGCGCTGAAAGAAGAATGAACTGGGATGAAGTGTGCTGACTTGATCACTCGATCCACGATGGCCCAAATGCTGTCAACACCTCTGGAAGTCCGTGGCAATCCCACAACAAAGTCCATAGTGATGCGCTCCCACTTCCACTCAGGAATGGGTAATCTCTGCAACTCTCCACTAGGCCTCAAATGCTCGGCCTTCACCTGCTGGCAACACAAGCAACGGGACACATAGTCTGAGATGTGCCTCCTCATACCGCTCCACCAGTAGTGCTGCCTCAAATCACAATACATCTTAGCTGTGCCTGGATGGATAGAATATCTGGAATCATGGGCCTCGCTAAGGATCAGCTGGATCAAATCACCAACTCTAGGAACACACAAACGGCTAGAAAACCTCAAAACCCCATCTGAATCTAGGGTAACCTGTCCGGCATCACCTGCCAAAACCCTGCCTATGAGTGCCACCAACGCCTGATCCTCAAACTGACGACTACGGATCTGATCAAGTAGAGATGAATGAACTCCCACATAAGCTAACACTCGGCTAGAATCTGAAATATCAAGTCTGATCATCTCATTGGCTAAAGACTGGATGTCCATGGCCAAGGGTTGCTCCAAAATAGAAAAAAAGGCTAGACTACCCATACTCCCTACCCTCCAACTCAAGGCGTCCGCTACTATATTCGCCTTGCCCGGGTGGTAGAGAATAGAAAGGTCATAGTCGTTCAGGAGCTCAATCCAACGGTGCTGCCTCGAATTAAGATCCCTCTGGCTCATAATGTACTGAAGGCTCCGATGATCGGTATAGATCTCGCAATGAACTCTATAAAGGTAATGCCTCCAGATCTCAAGCGCAAAAACTACCGCTGCCAACTCTAGATCATGAGTGGGGTAGTTGCGCTCATGCACCTTAAGCTTCCTCGACGCATAAGAAATAACCTGGCCATGATGCATCAGAACACAACCCAAACCAACGCCGGATGCATAGCAATAAACCGTGAAGCCCTCGCCCTCAACATGAAGAGTCAATATAGGAGCGGTGGTCAACAACTCCTTAAGCCTCAGAAAGCTCCTCTTACACTCCTCCGACAACACAAAGGGAACATCCTGGCGAGTCAACTGAATTAGAGGTGCTGCTATAGTGAAGAATCCCTCGACGAAGCGCCTGTAGTACCCTGCCAATCCGACGAAGCTCCGAACCTCAATCACAGAAGTGGGCCTAACCCAATCATGAATAACCTTAATCTTTGCCGGATCCACCATAATGCCATCCTTGGACACCACGTGCCCCAAGAATGCTACAGACGCAAGCCAGAACTCGCGCTTTGAGAACTTGACATAAAGCCGATGATCTCTCAAAGTCTGGAGCACTATCTTCAGATGCTGCTCATGCCCACCATGTCTTCGCGAGTATACCAAGATGTCATCAATAAAAAATATGACGAAGGAGTCCAGATACGGCCTGAATACACGAGTCATCAAATCCATGAAAGCGGCAGGGGCATTAGTCAACCCAAAAGACATCACTAGGAACTCATAATGGTCGTAACGAGTCCTAAATGCTGTCATAGGGATGTCCACTGCTCTAACCCTCAACTGATGGTAGCCAGATCTCAAGTTAATCTTCAAAAGCACTACGGCACCCTGAAGCTGGTCGAATAGATCATCAATAGGAGGCATGGGGTAACGGTTCCTCACCGTCACCTTATTCAGCTGCTTGTAGTCAATACACATCCGCATAGTTCCATCCTTCTTCTTCACATACAGGACTGGGGCACCCCAAGGAGATACACTAGGCCGAATGAACCCCTAACCCAAGAGGTCCTGAAGCTGAACATCGATCCCCTTGAGCTCTGCAGGGGCCATACGGTACAGAGGAATAGAAATAGGACGAGGACCCGGATCTAACTCAATGGCAAAGAATATCTCGCTCTGGGGGTAGGCCAGGAAGGTCTGCAGGAAACACATAAGCAAACTCTCAGACTATGGGCACTGAATCTACTGTAGGGCCCTCCCTACTAATATCTCTAACATATGCCAAGTATGCCAAACATCCGCTAGCCACTACTCTCCGAGCCTGAATATAAGAAATCACTCCGACCGGCGTGCGATTACGAGAGCCCTACCATACCACCGACGGAATACCAGGCATGGCTAAAGTAACGGTCTTGGCATAGCAATCCAAGATAGCCCGGTGAGGGGATAGCCAATCCATGCCCAAAATCACATCAAAATCCACCATACAAAGCACAATAAGATCAACTCGAGTGTCCTGCCCCCGAATAGCCACCACACAGGATCTACAAACCCGATCCACTACTAAAGAATCCCTTACTGGGGTTGAAACACGCAAATGCACAGATAAGGGCTCAGAACTCACACCCAAAAGAGGCACACAATAAGCCGACACATATGAATAAGTAGAACCAGGATCAAATAAGGCTGAAGCGAACTGATGGCATAAAAGAACCGCCTCTGCTCTAGTTGGAGCTGTATAGAAATGGTCGTGGGCACCTTTACCCCGCGCATCCACTCTATCGCATGTCCTGCCTCCCCGAGCACCCTGCTGCTGACATCCTCCCCTAACTGGAGGTGCTACCACTGAAACCAGTCTCGCCACCTGAGGAGCTGGTAAAGCTGATCTGGTGATAAAGCACTCCCTAGCCAAATGACCAAGCTCCCCAGAAGTAAAGCAACCCTACGAAGATCTGCCCATCGCTAATGGCAGGCCACCCCTACTTGATGAACCTGCCTGGAAACCACCTCGGCCCTTACTCAAGCCTAGACTATGCCCACTCTGACGGTGCTGGTCACCCTCTGAGATCTGTAAGGAAGCCTGGAACGGTCGACTGGGCTGACCTGGCTGAAACCTCTGATGTCCCCGATCTTGGGTATCCCTCGGCCTACGGCGGGTCCCGCGGAAGCTATCATCTGGCCTGGCCCTCTTGCCGCTGCCCCCGTGGGCCTCACGACGGAGCTGCTCAATAGTGCGGACATGGTCCACCATATCTAGAAAAGAATGGCTCGCTGATAACATAGACTGCGACTCAATCCTCAACTACAGCCTCAAACTTCTAACAAAACCCCGCTCCTCCTCTGCAGGCAGAATCATGGTGGCATGACGGGACAACTCTAGAAATCTTGCCTCGTACTCGGATACTGTCATGAAGCCCTGCTCCAACCTTGAGAACTCACCTCGATTCCTAATGCTCTGTGGAATAAGTCTGGCTAGAAAAGCCTTTGAAAACTCCGTTCATGATACCGGTGGTGACCCAATTGGCCTGATCTCGATAAAGGAACACCACCACTGTCTAGCCGATTCGACTAGTTGATATGCCGTGAAGTCGGCTCCCCTCGACTCCACTAGGCCGAAAGTCTGCAATCGCTCCCAGAAAGTAGTGATAAACTCATAGGCATCCTCCCTTACAGCCCCTGAAAACCTCGGCGGTGAGAGCCTAAGAAATACCCCGAGCATCTTGTGCTCTCGGAGTGGCATAACCCCATCCAAAGGGTCCGGCTGGACTACGGCTGGTGCTGGCTGCTGACGAACCTCTGGAAATTCTACCGTAGGCTAGCCCTGCTATGCTGGAACCGGCTCTGGGACTGGTGCTGGGGCCGCCTGCTGCTACTGCTGCATACCCCTGATAGTAGCTAGGATTTGGGATAGCATGCCCTGAAGATCAGGGGTGGCAGCTGGTGCGGGCAGTGGCTTGAATGGTCCCTGCTTCACTGGATAAGGTGGAATCTGCTCTCTACGAGGCTCCGCCTCTGGCTCCGGAGTCCTTGCTCTGAGCTATCCTGCAACAGAGTGAAGCAAGTGAGATTTCATGAAACCAATCAGACAACGATGCACGAAAAGGAATCAAAACAAGAAAACCTCCTATGGACACCCTGTAGCCTCCCGAAGATAAGTCACGAACGTCTCCGCTCCGATCTGCAGGACTCTACTAGATGCTAGCTCTGTACAAGTGAGATTAACGAACCTGGAGCTCTGATACAAACTTATCACGACCCGATCTCTCGAGTCATGATGATGCCTACCACCCCACCAGTAGAACAATCGAAACCCTATCCCGAAACTGAATAGTAATGGGATTAAGGGTGGAAACTAATCTCAACTAAGCGGAAGCACAAACTAAGAACGCATAGGAGAAGGAGGAAACGAAAGCAAAACTATATATATACAAGACACCTCCCAGAACCTGGAAGTTACAATTACAGAGCTATTAACAAGAGTACAAGTCCCAAAAGTGGACCACAGAAACAAACTGTCTCGAAAGCAAAAAACAAGTCAAAATATGAATACAGAAAGAGTTAGGTAATCTCAGAACACCATGTGCTCACCCTCGTCTCCTGGATAGACAGCTGCAGGCTCGAACTCAACGCTGAGAATTGGTGCTCAGACTTGCATCACGAAAACAGATGCAGAGTGTAGCATGAGTACCAAACAACAGGTACCCAGTAGGTATCATAGGCAGACTAAGCAAGAAAGGAAAAAATAAGCAGACAAGATAAAATCAACACAACAGAGGTCAACATAATAGGAAAAGAGTAAACGAAAAGTAAAGCTACGAATATCACGCTAAACCCAACTGGGCCCCCAATAAGACATGTTAGGCACACTCAAGCACAGACAAACAAGAACCCGGATGGACCCCCATAAGCCCATTAGGTACACAGAGAATCTATGGTACGGAAATAAGGGAACCAAACTCCAACAGCCTTAACAACCATGGGACTTGGACCCAATCAAGATAACACCTGGGCCCCGCCCAATCATCAGTCACCAGCTAGAAATAATGGACTCTAACCGTGTAACATCAGCCTCAGACCGAAAATTCACTCTGCAAAAGCTTTCCCCTTTCGAACGGCCTCAGTTTGTTGCCACGCGGCCAAAAATAGAGTCATAGCGTCAATACGGTTGTTTAGACACTAAGATCATCAAAATTAGAGGCAGATCAATTTTGGAGTCAAATCGAGAAATGTGGAACCCACTTCGGATTTTTCAGAATTGACTTCTTGAAGAGATCCCAAACCCTCCCCCGAACTTGTATCCCAAAATGGAACACCTATCGGGGCTCGGATCAGCTCCAAACAACCAACAATAAGAAACGTAAAACGTTACAAATATAGGCCTAGGATAGCAATTTACACCTTGAATTCACAAAAATCGAGGAACACCTAACGCAAACCGAGCCAAGACCCACTCTGCCAACGAGAATCTGAACGCCTGGGACTTCGAATAAACGAAAACTAATAAAGGATGAGGGAGATATGAATTTTCATAGTTTTCTCTAAATGAGCCTCGACCTCACCTTTATAACCACTGCAACCCGCTGACCTCTGCGAACACGGCCAAGGCCTCGCGAACGCGGAGAGAAAGCAAAGTCTACTCTGCAAACGTGGCTAGGAGGCCCGCGAATGCGGAGAGATGGGACTCAGACCTCCATGAACGCGGAACCCTATCCGCGAATGCGGAGATGAGACTCCCCCAGGCTTCCCCTTACCTCCGTGAATGCAGAGAAGGAGATCACCCCACTCCACAGACCTCCACGAACGCGTAGCAACCCACGGGAATGCGGAGAACAAAACCTCACACCTCCGCGAATGCGGAGTAGACACCCTTACACCTCCACGAACGAAAAGAGATGGAGTGTTTGCACACACCAGCTGAACCAGCTGTGTTTTGGACAATTCCAAAACTCTAACGGGGTGCTCGTAATTCGTTCGGAATCTCGTGCACGCAAACTAGATATGCTCCCCCATCAAATTTGACGTTCCAGACTCAATGACGCAGTCAAAATTTCCATATGAGGTCATTTCGACAAAAAGTGTGTCCCACACCCAATGGGCCATTTTATCCAATTTCTACCAAAGGCCTCGAAATTTGATTGGAAGCTCCCGGAAGTTTTCGAACGGTCATTATAGACCAAACTCGGCATTTCGGAACTAACCACACTGATGAAATTCTCATTTGAGCACGTTTACCAAGAATGTTGACTAAAGTCAACTTTAAGCCAAATTTTGAAGTCTAAAGGGCTAACTAGCCCCAAAATCACATTGGAAGCCTGGGGACTCAGGCCAATAATGCTTCTAGTCTAATTTGGCCACTCCGGAGCTGATGGAATCGTCAGAATTCCCATCTAAGGTCATTTACCTGAAGTTATGATCGAAATAAACTTTTCAAGGTTCAAAAGCTCCAAAACAGGAAAACATGCATAAAAACTAAACGAGCAACCAGGCGACCGAACCTACAGAGCCAGCAAGTTAGAAATGACTTGGGGTTGCTATAGGAAAGCTCTTACCGATAAAAAAGAGGCACAAACACGCAAATGACCTAAAGGGTCATTACATACAAACATATTTATTTTAATAAATTTTGATTGTGTTTTTGAGATAATGAGTAGCTAAATTTCATAACTAGGGTTGTGGAAACCATGATGAATTATTAAAGTAAGTTAAAATAAAATAAAAAAGTGATTCTTGATTGATTTTTATACATGTATTGTTAATCTCTTTGTTTTGATTGCTTTTTAACGGTGGCCAACGTTAGAATTCACCTTATTCCTACTTACCGGACCAAGGAAGTAACGAATGGAAAAATAGATTAAATTTTTTGATAACGTCCAAATATACTTCTTGAAAAGAAATATAAACGGTCATATGTAATATATTTACCCAACTATGACTCGGGGTCGATCCCACATATAATATGGAAGAATATTGTCGAAAGCAAATATTTAACTCGGTAGTCGTTATTTAAAAAGGAGGGATTTAAATTGAAACAAAAATAAAAGGAATAATAATAGCTTGGAACTAAGTATTATTTATATTTAGATTATTAAAAATAACTAGGAATGTGTTCCCCGTGATTTCATAACATAGCAAGAATATTGTACTAGTGATCTATTTCAATTTATAGCATGCAATGTCAGCAAGTTATGTATCTCCTAAGTGATTGGTCCTCCAAATAGGGAATTTCACCACGCAACTTGGTCCGTCTATGGTGTATGCTTTACTAACCCTTACCTTTGACCCAGTTTAGCCCTCAGCGTATTTGGTTCAGGCTATTAGATAGCGGATTATCATGCTAAATCTCTGTTGTTTAATCTATTTCTCATTCATTACTTTTTGGTCCAACAAGTAGGAATGAGGCGAGTTCTAATGTTGGCCACCGTTAAAAAGCAATCAAAACAAAGAGATTAACAATACATGCATAAAAAGCAATCAAGAATCACTTTTTACATTAACTTGCTATAATAATTCATCATGGTTCCCACAACCCTAGTTATGAAATTTAGCTACTCATTATCTCAAAAACACAATTAAAAATTATTAAAATAAATATTCTTGTGCTAACCATAAAAAAATTAAAAACAATAGCTAAAATACCTTTCAATAATCACGAATAAAAATAAATAATAAAGGAGAAGAAAGAATAAACCAAAATTCTCCGGCCTCCACGACGGCTCTTCCAAAGTTCCTAAGCTATAAAGTTCTAAACTATATGTTGTATATTGTTTCTTGGGTTCTTCTTGAAAGAATAATTTTATGGACTATTTATAGATGAAGAAACCCTTAAAAAAATGATTGAGTCCAACACAAATTTGAAAACCCAAACCCAATTGAAATTGATTTCCGATTAGTTGTGATCTGCTGAACCGCCTCAACTTTTCTCTTGCTGCCTCAAAGGGTGCCACGTGGCAACTTTAAGTGAATTGCAATTTGCAATTGCTGTTTGCTATTCCCCATATGTATAAATATACCACTTTGATTGATACAAACAATTAAGCCATGTAACAAATCACAATATCAAGTACTCTTCCCAATCATTATGCAAGATATAGAATAAAACAACAAACTTTTAACCTCCTAACCTCAAAGGCGGACTCTACTCATCAAATTAGGTTTGTTCTCCTACTCCATCAAAGAAAGCTAATAAAATCACCTATTTATCATGAAACAAGTGCCCTCACAAGAAGAACTAGTCCACACACTCAATTTAGAGAATCGAATATAAATTAAGGACTAAGCGTCAAAGAACAACTCTCTCACTCACAAAAGAATTCACATGTATGCACAAAGAACCATAGGCTTGCCCATTATGTACATCTCCACTAATTAAGTATGCTTCAATAGAATCAAATAGAACTTTAACGGGTTGTAATACTGGCTAGGGGACAGGTAGGAAACTATATAATAGTGACTTAAAACTTCCCTAAGCACTTTGCATTTTTTTTCTTCATCACCCATTATTTTCATCACTTTTTTTTCAGCGCTCTCTTCAATTATGTTCACTAGTAATTCTCATCATATCAAGAATGCTTCAATCCTTTTTCTTTTTCAAGCAATTTTTGTTTTCATGTCACACTCTTTCTAAGAGAGCCTTCACATCACAAGTAACTATCAATTATCACCTTTTTTTTTCAACCATCCCTTTTCTTCAGATTTAATAATTTTATCGCAATTTATGCTACAGTGCGCAATGAAGCAGGGTGAAAAAATTAGGGATTAAAAAAAAATGGATCAAGATAAATATAAGGCTACCAAACGAAAGGATACAAGTTCAAAGGGGTTACTAGTGATATAATATCTGAAAAGGCTAAAATTTACAAGACAAATTAAAGAAAGACTATTATCATCTACTAAACAAAAGCAATACTTTTTATTTCGCTTCAATAACATGCAGGGCAAGTTCTAGACTAAGATGCAAAACATAAAATATATTCAAACAACCTCACCACACATGGCAAAAGTCTCAATCAAGATGGATCAATTCTACCTCTAAGATAGACAAGATCATTACAACCTATAAATAAGAATAAGTTATATACAGAGTCACAACCATGAGCCTAGTTGTCAAAAAGTCTATTTTAAATTTTATTCTCAAGCACTCAAAGAAAAGTACTACTCAACTCGGACCTAAATTGCTAGTATCAAACAAATCAAAAAGTTTTTTTTCTTTTCTCTCCAAAAATAATTAAAAAAATTACCCGGTTCAAAGGACGCCCCTCGGAAAAGAACCGAGGCCATAAGAAAAATCAAGGGGTGGATGAGATATCCCACTAAAAACTACAATAAAAAGAATTAAAAAAATCTTTTTGTATTTTTATTTTTTTCTAATAAAATAACAAACAATAAAGAAAATCTTTTTGTATTTTTTTTTCAAATAAAATAAAATCCTATGGCATATTCACCCTTAAGCTCACAACTATCGGAAGTATTTTCACCCCACACTTAAAATAATGCTTTGTCCCCAAAGCAATTTATAGAAAAGAGAAGAAGAAGGGTGAGAAATACTCCCTCGGGCCCTCTATGGCCTAGCTAAAACATGTTCTCTCCATTCATCAAGGGTCGCGCGCACCCTACACTTAAGCTCAAAACGTGTTCCTTATCTTCAAATTTAGTTACTCAGACTTCCCCTAAATCTACAAACACAAAAATAAAAAAAAGTGATACTAACAAAAATAAAAAGCTACACTACGAATTGAGTTGCCTCCCAATAAGTGCTTGATTTAACGTCGCGACACGACACCATTAATTTACTATTTTTCCTTCCACTTTGAGGATATGAATTGCACCCCCAATTTTGCATCAATTTTCTATTCCGCTCAAGAGGTGGTGGTACAAAAATAAAGGTCCCAAGCAATTGATATCGCATTACGCACTTTTTGGATCCTAAGTGAGGAATGTAATTCTCTGATTTTGGAACAATAAATTCAAAAATGTAGACACATTGTTTCTCCTCCATACACTCTTCTATAGGCTCAGATGACTCGATTAATATCTCATCATCCAAACATAATGTGAAAATATGATTGGAATGAGGTCCAATGCGTCCTAACTCATGAATACTACTATTATTTACAACCTCATATTTACACACACTAGAGTTTGTAAAAATAGTATTATCTACTTCATTACATAACTCTAGTGTACTTTTCTCAACAGTAACAACATCAATAAAAGTATGATCAAGTAATTATTCCTCCAATTTTAGCTCTTCAAGTTGGCTTATAAGCATTTTTTCTTCTTCACACATTGTATAACTAACTTGTTGGGTGTCAAACACATTAATCTTTGCACTCAACTCATCATTTAATTTATAAATATCCAAATCAAACATATCAACCTCATGCATGCGCTTAATTATTGTTTTAGAGAAGAGTATCAACAAATATTCCATGTCCCCATACAAATTATCTTGTTGAGAAAAAATTAACCTATAAGACTCCATAATATCAAAAATACAAGAATTGCAAGAACACTTATCACTACATACTTTTTCAGATGACATCTCAAGAAGAGTAAAATATATGATAATAATAATAATAATAGTAGTAGTAGTAATAATAATAATAATAATAATAATAAGTGCATGCATTAGATCTTGCCCGTATTCAATACTTTCTCGAGAGAGAGGTAGTGATTAGGAAAAGATAATAATAACAGAAATTTAGAGTTATCAACCTTCGTCTAATGACTTGAGCCCGAGAGGGGATAGTGTATATTTGGATTCTAGAAAAAGGGTTAGTAATTGATATGCTCTAAGACCGAGAGGTGATTAGTGAAATTCATCTAATAGGGCCGAGAGGTGTTTAGGTATCCCTAACTTGATAGATTTTGCATGCTACGTATTTGTAATGACCCTTTAGGTCATTTGTGTGTTTGTGCCTCTTTTCTGTCATTTAGAGCATTCCTATAGCGACCCCAAGTCATTTTTGACTTGCTGGCACTATAGGTTCAGTCGCCTGGTCGTTCATTTGGTTTTTATGCCTTTTTTTCCTGTTTTGGAGCTTTTAAACCTTGAAAAGCTGATTTCGGTCATAACCTCAGGTAAACGACCTCAGATGGGAATTATGATGGCTCCATCAGCTCCGGAGCAGCCAAATTAGACTAGAAGCATGGTTGGCCTGAGTCCCGGGGTTTTCGGTTTGATTTTGGGGCCAATTAGCTCTTTAGCCTTCGAAATTTGGCTTAAAGTTGACTTTGGTCAACATTATTGGTAAACGCACTTAGATGAGAATTCCGTCAGCGTGGTTAGTTCAGGAATGCCGTGTTTGGTCTAGAATGACCCTTTGAGAACTTTCGGAAGCTTCCGATCAAATTCCGAGGCCTCCATAGAATTTGGCTAAAATGGCCTACTGGGTGTGGGACCCACATTTCATCGAAATGACCTCGTATGGAAATTTTGACTGCACCATTGAGACCGGAATGCCAAATTTAATAGGGTAACATATCTCGTTTGCGTGTACGGGGTTCCGAACGAATTCTGGGCATCCCGTTGGAGTTTCGAAATTGCCCAAAACTCAGCTGGTGCACAGCTGATATCTGCAACCCATTCCTTCCCCACGTTCGCCGAATTGGCTCTGCGTTGGTGGAGGTGTGGGCCAATTTTCTCTCTATGTTCACGGGCTAGGCTCCACGTTCGCGGAGGTCTGAGGTATCCTTCTCTGCATTCACAGATAGGGCTCCGCGTTCGCGGAGGTCTTGGAAGTCTGGGGGAGTCTTCTCTCCGCGTTCACGAATAGGGTTTCATGTTCGTGGAGGTCTGAGTCCCTTCTCTCCATGTTCACGGAGTAGTGTTTGTTTTCCCTCCGCGTTCGTGGGGTCTTGGCCGCGTTCGCGGAGGTCAGCGGGTGGTAGTACTTATAAAGGTGAGGTCGAGGCTCACTTGGAGAAAAGTTTGGAAATTCATATCTCCCTCATATTTTATCAATTTTTGATGATTTGAAGTCCTAGGCGTTCAAATTCTCGTTGGTTGTGTGGGTCTTGGCTCGGTTTGCATTGGGTGTTCCTCAATTTTCGTGAATTCGAGGCGTAAGCTGCTATCCTAGGCTTGTAGTTGTAAAGTTTTACGCTTCTTGTTGTTGGATGTTTGGAGCTGATATGAGCCCTGATGGGTGTTCCATTTTGGAATACAAGTTTGGGGGAGCATTTGAGACCTCTTCACGAAGTCAATTCCGAAAAATCCAAAGCGGGTCCCATATTTCTCGATTTTGACTCCAAAATTGGTCTGTCTCCGATTTTGATGTTTTTAGTGTCTAAATGACCGTATTGATGTTGTGACTCTATTTTTGACAGCGTGGAAGCAGTCTGAGGCCATTCGTAAGGAGAAAGCCCTGGCAGAGTGACTTGGAGCGCGCGTGATAGGCCTTCTGGTAGGTTACGACTTCCCTTCTTCCTAGATTGAGCTTGAATGTGTGATTACTTGTCGACTTATGTGAAACTGAGTTGGATAGCTAGTACTTCTGTTCTTCTTCTCTGATTTCTTCGTTTAGAGTTGGTTTCTGAACTGTTCGGGGTTAGTATCATGCTTTAGTGTGGGTTGTCGAATTGGGTTGTTGGTGATTTGTTATGGGTTACCTGTTGGGTGGTTATCTGTTACTGCATGTGTGTTTTCAGGTTATTTCTTGTGTTTGATGATTGCGGTGATTTATTTTCCGACCTTAGAATAGGTTAGGGTAATATTGCCTTAGTCCCATGCACCTAATTGACTTAAGTATGTATCCGACGTCGATTCAGATGGACTTGATCCTTGTAGACTGGTATAACAGACTTGGGTCTGATAGTATGGGCCTTAGTTTAGGCGTTTTTGTGGCTTTTCAAATTTTCTATTCTTCCTTTTCCTATCTCTGCGGTTCTGGGGTGCTGCCGAAAGATTTAGCTATTGCGCCAGGTGGCGGTTGGGTTTCGATAGGCTGGGAGCCTTCAGTTGATATCCTTGTGGGGGGGGGGGCATCCCATGGTGTCTAGCCTTGTGTTGAGTTGGTTAGTGGTGGCTTGATTCGGTTCGAGGCGGCTAGCTCCAATACGAGTCTGACGTTACACGGTTAGAGTCCGTTATTTCCAGCTTGAGACTGCTAAGCGAGGGCTGCTAGCTCCGATCTGAGCCTGACATTACATGGTTAGAGTCCATTATTTCCAGCTCGAAACTATTGAGCATGAGGTGTTATTTCCAGTCCGAGGCTGACGTTACACGGTTAGAGTCCGTTATTTCCAGCTTGAGACTTATGGTTCGGGTTCGAGTCCCAGGTTCTATTATTTACAGTATGAGTCTGTTATTTTTGGTCCAAGGTTGACGTTACACGGTTAGAGTCCATTATTTCCAGCTTGAGACTGATGGGTTGGGTTCAAGGATCAGGTGCTATCGTTGTTGGGTTCAAGGCTCATGGTGTTAAGGCTTTTGAAGTTGGGTTTCCTTGTTTCCGTAGCGTAGAATCTTTGTGTACCTGTTGGGCTTATGGGGGTACGTTCGGGTTCTTATTTGTCTGTGCTTGAGTGTGCCTAGCGGATCTTATAGGGGGGCACCAATTTGGTTTAGTTGTGGTGTTCTTAGATCTCTTTTCACTTAATCTATTCCTGTTCTGTTGACCTCTGGTTGTGTTTGATTCTATCTTGTCTGCCTGTTTTTACCTCTCATGCTCAGTCAGTCTATGATGCCTACTGGGTACCTATTGTTTTGGTACTCATGCTACACTCTGCATCTGTTTTCGTGATATAGGTTCGAGCACTAGTTATCAGCGTTGAGTTCGAGCCTGCAGCTGTCTATTTAGGAGACGAGGGTGAGCACATGGCGTTCTGGGATTACCTGTCTCCTTCTGTATCTATATTTTGACTTGTATTTTTCTTTCGAGACAGTTTGTTTCTGTGGTTCACTTTTGGGACTTGTACTCCTGTTAGTAGTTCTGTACATGTGACTTCTAGGTTCTGGGAGGTGTCTTTGTATATATAGTTTGGTTTTGTTTCCGCCTTCTATTATGTGTTCTTATTTTTTGTTTCCGCTTAGTTGAGGTTTGTTTCCACCCTTAGTCCCATTATTGTTAAGTTTCGGGATAGGATTTTGGCTGGCCTACTGGTGGGGTTGTAGGCGCCATCATGACTCGAGAGATCGGGTCGTGACAGTATTGAGAGAGAATTACTTGTACAAAACACCTACTGAGTTACGACATCATGGAGAACAAAGTTCTAGTGTCCTTCATCTATTGTTCACAACTCTAAGTATGTCTTACTCTGTTACTGTGACTACTGTTACTAGTAACTAAATTGAAGCAAAAACCCCCTATTTACTTTATGCGTTTTTACCTTCTATAAATATTGAATACAACTGAATACAATCGCTAGTAGACTTATTTCCTCTGCATTCCCTATGGGGTCGACTCCAACTCTGGTTGGGTTCTATATTTGATAGCGACCACTTTATAATTCTTAATTGAGGTGTAAGTTTGGGTGTATCTGATCTCTACAGAAAAGCTCTAAATATCAAAAAGATTGGAAAACAGAGGAAATGACCTAGAGGGTCATTACGAAAAGGGAAATGGGAAAAATATACCCTTAATTTTATATTTAGAGCTCACATACCCTCGTTAGAAATATGGCACATATGTATCCCCTTCATCTAACAAATAGAGCATAATTACCCCCTTTTTCGTTAATTGATCATAGTTATTGAATTTCAAAAATTCTAACATTGGTTCTTTAATTCCAAAAGTGTCATGTTGCTTTAAAAAAATATCTCACCCATTCTTTTAGTTGGGTTGGGTTTGTGTTGAGTTTGGGTTGGGTTTGTGTTGAGTTTGGGTTGGGTTTGGAGGGGCAAAAAATAGGTGAGGTAATTTTATAAAGCCACGTGATATTTTTAATTTTTTTTAAAAGATATGATTTTTTAATTTAATAAATATTAGTTTGTTAACGAAAGGGATATATATGCTCTCTTTGGTAGACAACAAAGATGTATATGCATCACTTTTTAATGAAGGATATATTAATTCTTAATCACAAAGTTGCGAGATTTATTTCCCTTTTTTCCTAAAAAAGAATTTATTTACATGATATTTTAAAAGGCATAAAATCACCTTTCAAAATCTCTGCATTATTGCACCCATTCACACTTTATTATAGGAGAATAATGACTACTTTGGAGGTTTACCTTCCTATTAATTAGGAATTTTTAAAGTTGCATCAGTTCATGCTCATACTAAATCTTTCAATTAATTAGGAAATTTAAAAACTCGCAACAATTTTGTTTTATCAGAGGAATATAATTAAAAAAAATAAAATTAACGTCATGAGGAAGATGTTTTTCCTTTGGTGCAATGCAAACTTTTTTGCTCTTTTTCTTTTTCCTTCACAACTCGACAACAAGAGGGGATTGCTCAGAAGGTAAGCAACCTCTACCTTCAATCTCCAAGTTGCGGGTTCGAGTCACCAAGGGATAAAAAGTTGGGATCTCACCTACAGATGGGTTAGTCCAAAGAAACCTTAGAGGATTCTAAGGATGATGGTTGTGAATGACTATGGAGTTGTGAAGAAAAAGAGCAAATCACTGTTAGCTCCTTTCTGATATATAGTGTATACATACAATTTCATTGTCGTTCATAAATCACAATCTTAGAGACCTCTATGGTTTCTTTGGACTAAATCCATCCTAAGATCTCCCACCTTTTTATTTTCTTGGTGACTTAAATCCGAACACTTGAGGTTGGTTCTCTAAGGACTCTCACCCTTAAAACCTAGTAGTGGAGTTGGTCCGAAGAAATAGTTTTTAAACCTCTCTCTAGGAGCTCTCACCTTTTTGCTTCCTTGGTGACTCGAACCTGCAATCTTGAGGTTGGAGGTCGAGGGTGGTTACTATATGTGCAAAAACCTTTATAGATCAAGGTTACTACAAATTGTGTGAATTGAGAAACTAACGTTAAGTTGTTGCATACAACAACATTACAAGTGACATGTATTTTGTGATAATAAGTTCAAGTTTCAACTTTATTCTTGTCTTACAATACTAATTAAGGTAAGTGAATTAATTACCAAGGATTAAACGAGAGTGAGAAGGGTTAGAATTAATGGTTAGCACTTAGCAGCGACTTAAACTCTTTATCTCAAACTAGAAGCATATTCAATTTTCCACTAAAGCTAAGCCTTCTCATTGTTTTGTATTATACTTCAACCTAAGTTTAAATTGATTTTCCCCAAAAAAAATAAACGATATGACTAATGATACTAGATCCAGACCTTGAATGCTTCATTTTACAATGAAGTCGAATTACAACATCGTAGATTAGAGCATCTCTATTTGTCAAAGATGTCAGTCTTAGTTTATTTTTAATTATTGAGCAAGATAATGCAAAGCTCGGTTCAGTAAACCTCTAGTCACTTGGCTAAGTGTTGAGTCTGGGTTTGGTTTGGAGGGGAAAAAAATAGGTGAGAGAATTTTATAAAACCACATGATATTTTTGAAATTATTTTTAAAATATTAATTTAATAAATATGAGTATGTTAATAAAGGGATATATATACGTCACTTTTTTAACAAAGGATATATTAACTCTTAATTGCAAAGTTACAAGATGTATTTGCCCCTTTTCCCTATAAAAGGATTTATTTACATGATATTTTAAAAGGCATAAAAATCACCTTTCAAAATCTCTGCAATAATTCTATTAATCAGGAAGTTTAAAAGCTCACAACAATTTTGTTTTATAAGAGGAATATAATTAAACAACATAAATAAATTGACCTCATGAGGAAGATGTTTTTCCTTTGGGGCAATGCAGACTTTTTTTCTCCTATTCTTTTTCCTTCACAACTCGACAACAAGAGGGGATTGCTCAGATGGTAAGCACCCTCTAGCTTCAACCTCAAAGTTGAGGGTTCGAGTCACCAAGAGATAAAAAAGTGGGATCTCACCTACGAAGGGGTTAGTCCAAAGAAACCTTAGAGGATTCTAAGTATGATAGTTGTGAATGATTATGGAGTCGTGAAGAAAAAGAGCAAATCATTATTAGCTCCTTTCTGATATATAGTATATACATACAACCTCATTGCCATTCACAGTTAACAATCTTAGAGACCTCTATGGTTTCTTTGGACTAAATCCATCCTAAGATCTCCCATCTTTTTATTTTCTTGGTGACTTAACTCCGCAAACTTGAGGTTGGTTCTCTAAGGACTCTCATCGTTAAAACTAGTAGTGGAGTTGGTCCGAAGAAACCTTTTTCAAACCTCTCTTTAGGAGCTCCCACATTTTTGCTTCCTTGGTGACTCGAACCTGGAATCTTGAGGTTGGAGGTCGATGGTGGTTACTATACGTTCAAAAACCTTTATAGATCAAGGTTACTACAAATTGTGTGAATCGAGAAACTAACATTAAGTTGTTGCATACAACAACATAACAAGTGACATTTATTTCGTGATAATAAGTTCAAGTTTCAACTTTATTCTTGTCATACAATAGTAATTAAGGTAAGTGAATTAATTACCAAGGATTAAACGGGAACGAGAAGGGTTAGAATTAATGGTTAGCACTTAGCAGCAACTCAAACCCTTTATCTCAAACTAGAAGCATATTCAATTTTCCACTAAAGCTAAGCCTTCTCATTGTTTTGTATTATACTTCAACCTAAGTTTAAATTGATTTTCCCCAAAAAATATAAACGATATGACTAATGATACTAGATCCAGACCTTGAATGCTTCATTTTACAATGAAGTTGAATTACAACATCGTAGATTAGAGCATCTCCATGTGTCAAAGATGTCAGTCTTAGTTTATTTTTAATTATTGAGCAAGATAATGCAAATCTCAGTTCAGGAAACCTCTAGTCACTTGGGTAAGTGTTGAGTCTAGGTTTGGTTTGGAGGAGAAAAAATTAGGTGAGAGAAATTTATAAAATCACATGATATTTTTGAAATTATTTTTAAAATATTAATTTAATAAATATGAGTTTGTTAATAAAGGGATATATATGCGTCACTTTTTTAACAAAGGATATATAAACTCTTAATTTCAAAGTTACAAGATGTATTTGCCCCTTTTCCGTATAAAAGGATTTATTTACATGATAGTTTAAACGGCATAAAAATCACCTTTCAAAATCTCTGCAATCATTCTATTAATTAGGAAGTTTAAAAGCTCACAACAATTTTGTTTTATAAGAGGAATATAATTAAACAACATAAATAAATTAATGTCATGAGGAAGATGTTTTTCCTTTGGTGCAATGCAGACTTTTTTGCTCTTTTTTTTTCCTTCACAACTCGACAACAAGAGAGGATTGCTCATATGGTAAGCACCCTCTAGTTTCAACCTCAAAGTTGAGGTTTCGAGTCACCAAGAGATAAAAAAGTTGGATCTCACCTACGGAGGGGTTAGTCCAAAGAAACCTTAGAGGATTCTAAGTATGATAGTTATGAATGATTATGGAGTTGTGTTGAAAAAGAGCAAATCATTAGCTCCTCTATGATATATAGTATATAAATGCAACCTCATTGCCATTCACAGTTAACAATCTTAGAGACCTCTATGGTTTCTTTGGACTAAATCCATCCTAAGATCTCCCATCTTTTTATTTTCTTGGTGACTTAACTCCGCAAACTTGAGGTTGGTTCTCTAAGGACTCTCATCGTTAAAACTAGTAGTGGAGTTGGTCCGAAGAAACCTTTTTCAAACCTCTCTTTAGGAGCTCCCACATTTTTACTTCCTTGGTGACTCGAACCTAGAATCTTGAGGTTGGAGGTCGATGGTGGTTACTATACGTTCAAAAACCTTTATAGATCAAGGTTACTACAAATTGTGTGAATCGAGAAACTAACATTAAGTTGTTGCATACAACAACATTACAAGTGACATTTATTTTGTGATAATAAGTTCAATTTCAACTTTAGTCTCGACTTACAATAGTAATTAAGGTAAGTGAATTAATTACTAAGGATTAAACGAGAACGAAAAGGGTTAGAATTAGTGGTTAGCACTTAGCAGCGACTCAAACCCTTTATTTCATACTAGAAGCATATTTAATTTTCTACTAAAGCTATGCCTTCTCATTGCTTTGTATTATACTTCAACCTAAGTTTAAATTGATTTTCCCAGAAACAATATAAACGATATGACTAATGATACTAGTTAAAGACCTTGAATGATTCATTTTACAATGAGATTGAATTACGACATCGTAGATTAGAGTATTTGAATGTGTCAAAGATGTCATGTCACGATCCGAGCCTACACCCTAGATGTGACTTGCACTCAAGAACCATTTTTTATCCCCAAGCGAACCCTTGGCCTGGCTTCATGAATTACATGATTCAAAACAATACGTGGAAGCTTAAAATAGATGAACATTTAGACATCCAAGAAAGTCTTAAAATACTGCCTTGCAAATACTTAACATAAAGTCATAAGTTAAATAACTATCCTAAGAAAAACAAGGAAAACATCTAAATATGTTTGTCTATGAAGCCTCTAATCCATATAAGATGGTTGTCGGGTCAAGACCCACGGCACCTCCAATACAAATAAGCTGAATGAAAATGGAGTCTCTAGGAAACAAGGGGGTCTCACCAAATACTGTCTGTGAATGAATAGTGATCTCAACGAAACACATGTTGATGATCCTGAGTACCTGTATCTGTATCATAATAAGATGCAGGTCGAATGACGTCGGTACATTGAATGTACTGGTAAGTGATATGGCTAGAGTAAACAATTAACTGACTAGAATGACTGAAAACAACATAATTGTATCAATACATGAATATGAAGTAAAAACCATTTAAGCTTGGCAATAAGGTATGCAATGAAAACAACATGAAGATAATATACTTTACTTCGTGGAGAGTTTCTCTAACCGACAACCATTGTCATGAGCCTAGCAATGATACAACATTTCTCTCTCGTTGCAAGGGCCATCCTATACCTTGCTGGGGACATAGGATGATATGGTGACTATGAATCCATCTAATAGGCCTTCTCAGAGGTAGTGAGGAGTCGCATGAAGAATCAATACTATCCTATCCTACGCTAGCTACATAGTTTTATGGGACTTCCAATTTATAAAAGACTCTAACCCAATTCGGTGCTCGATAGTACTCCCAAAATAATCGATATAACTTTATGCTCAATTCTCCCATTACAAAGAAGGGACTTTTTACTTTATTGAAGTACTTTTCAAAACATTAGACGTATTTGCATTCTTAAATCATGCACATATGAACTTATCTTTCAAGCCCAATAATCAACATAGGAATACACGCACACACACACACACACATATATAACATTTGAAGCTCTTAAGTTTTTATGAAATAGAACCTTTTAACTTTCCTCTTATCTTACATTAATTTGGAATGTAAATGAAGACATGTGAGTGGGACATGTAGACTCTCATAAGGATTATTGGAGCCTTTATGAGCTAATACAAAGAAGAGAACGTAGTCACGATTCAAAGGAATACGTTCAGAATGAAACACGGAAGGAAAAAGGCAAGACGACCCCTTGCATACTGCTGGCGTGGGGCGTCAGGCCCCAAACTACTGACCAGAGTTTGGGGCGTACTATTGGTGTGGCACGCCATGTCCCAAACTACTGACCAGTAGTTCTGGCGCTATGGGTGGTGTGCCGAGCCAGCCCCCTACCCAAAAATCCGATAAATTTTCTTGCTCAATTTCGGGTCCTAACTCATCTAGAGTCGATTGGTTTCTTCCAAACTCTCTTTGATTCAAAAACCCAACACGAAATTATCAAAATCCCACTCAAATTCTATCAATAAAGACCACTCATTCACAAAACCCTCACCTCAAGAAGTCAAAAACTCCATTGATAAAGAATGAAGCTTAAAACTCAAGAACTTTTCAAAAACATTTACATAAACGATTATATGGGTGAATTAACGAAAGAATTACATGATTGGCGTGAGCATGAACAAGTCCATCACTATGGGAAGCCCCACATACCTGGAAAGAACGATTGTTCTTGGCAAAATTCCTCAACCCTTGAATGAACGCTTGAAAATCCTATTTTCCTCTTCTTGAAACTTTGTTCTAAAATTCTAAGCATTTAGGAATATGAAAAATAACTTAACGTTTGATTAGACCCCTAAATTGGGTGAGGAAAAATGTGGGTAGGCCTATTGGGGTAAGGAAAATACCATAATACCCTTTTATTAAATGGTTGAAAAGCCTTAACTAAAGAGGCTTTACTCAAATGGCCAAACCTTTCACTCCGAGCTCAAAATTTAGCAAACTTGGCGGAGTTGGAAATAGGACTAAAAGTCCTTCGATTCGATACCTCATGAGCCACCTAACTCTTTATGTGCTAAAAGATATGGTCGCTTGAAGTTGATCCAAAACTGAAAACTGATCGAAGTTTGAGGTGTTACAATATCTCCCCCTTGGAAACATTCATCCTCGAATGAGATCACACTAAGTAGAATAGGGGTGGAAAGAATTTGACAACCCCAACTCAAGCACACAACATGCAATTAACATAACTCAGTATATCAACTTACAGAGTACTTTACAAAGAGTTAGTACCTTGGTTTGTAATTTCTCCGGAAGGAAAGAGATGTGGGTATCTCCTCTTCATATCCTTCTCAGCCTCCCAAGTAGCTTCATTAATGAATTGATTCCTCCATATGACCTTGACTGATGCAACCTCCTTGGTTCTCAGCTCGCGAACCTGACGATAAAGAA
Organism: Solanum appendiculatum; assembly: GCA_018342035.1. NCBI lineage: Eukaryota > Viridiplantae > Streptophyta > Magnoliopsida > Solanales > Solanaceae > Solanum > Solanum appendiculatum. The sequence goes on from JAGDQO010001180.1 coordinate 33,682, forward strand.
TCTGAACGGGCATTTCCTCATAGGATAGGCTGTCCTTAATACCAATATTCTCGGTAGGTACTATAAGTGAAGGATTTCCCATATACTTCTTCAATATGTAAATGTGAAATACCGGATGGACTGCTGCTAAGTGTGACGGTAGCTCCAACTCATTAGCTACATTGCCAATTCTCTTAGATATCTGGTAAGGACCAATGTATCGGAGACTAAGCTTTCCTTTATTACCAAATCTCATAACACCCTTCATGGGTGAAACCTTTAAGTAGACCCAATCATCAACCTCAATTTCTAAGTCTCTTCTCCTAACATCTGTATAGAATTTCAGTCGACTTAGTGCTATTTTTAGCCTTTCTTGGATAATCTTCACCTTCTCCATGCCTTGATGAACCAAGTCTGGCCCTATCAACAAAGCTTCCCCAACCTCAAACCAGTCAATGGGAGACCTACACCTTCTCCCATATAGAGCCTAATACAGAGCCATCTGAATGTTGGAATGGTAACTATTATTGTATGCAAATTCGATAAGAGGCAAGTGGTCATCCCAATTACCTTTGAAATCTAGAACATAAGCTCTCAACATGTTCTCTAAGGTCTGAATTGTGCGCTCTGCTTGACCATTAGTCTGAGAATGAAAAGCAGTACTAAGGTTTACCTTCGAACCCAAACCTTTCTAAAATGACCTCCAAAACTGCGCGGTAAACTGAGCACCCCTATCTGTGACGATAGACAAGGGAACTCCATGCAGTCGAACTATCTCATGAATGTACATGCTGGCATACTCTTCCACTGTATTGGTAGTCTTTACTGGTAAGAAGTGGGCCGATTTGGTCATCCGATCCACAATCACCCAAATGGAATCATGCTTCCTGCGAGATCGCGGTAAACCTGTAATGAAGTTCATATTAATCATCTCCCACTTCCATTCTGGAAAGGGTATGTTCTGAGCCACACCACATGGCCTTTGATGCTCAGCTTTGACTTGTTGGCAATTTGGGCACTTAGTAACAAACTCTGCAATACACCTCTTCATACTATTCCACCAATAGGCTTCTCTCAAGTCTTGGTACATCTTTATGGAACCCGGATGGATCGAATATTTAGAACTATGAGCTTCTTCCATGATTCTCTCTCGGAGATCATCCACCTTTGGAACACATAACCTTCCTTGATATCTCAACACACCATCTCCCCCTTGTGCAAAAGCCATCACTTTCTGCTTATGCACATTTGCCTTCAACTGCCACTAATGATGATTCAACCCCATTCATCACAACAACTCCACCTTCACTGGAATCTAACAAACGAACACCCAACTGTGCAAGTCTGTGCACTTCCTTAGCTAACTCTTTCTTGCCTTCCACAACATGAGCAGTACTCCCCATGGACAACCTGCTCAAGGCATCAACAATAACATTAGCCTTACCTGGGTGATAGAGGATACTTATGTCGTAATCCTTGAGCAACTCTAACCACCTCCTTTGTCCGAGTTTAAGCTCCTTCTGACTGAAAACATACTAGAGACTCGTGTGGTCTGTGAACACATCCACATGAACACCGTAGAGATAGTGATGCCATATTTTGAGAGCAAAAACTACTGCTGCCAGCTCGAGATCATGAGTCGGGTAGTTCCTCTCGTGAATCTTAAGCTTTCTGGAGGAATAGGCTATGACCTTACCATTTTGCATTAATACACAACCAAGTCTAACTCTAGAAGCATCGCAATAAACAACAAAGCCTTTTGTATCTTTTGGTAGGGTCAACATTGGGGCAGTAGTTAACCGGGTTTTCAATTCTTGAAAGCTTTTCTCACAAGCTTCAGACCATTGAAACTTAACTATTTTCTAAGTCAACTTCGTCAATGGGGATGAAATAGATGAAAACCCCTCAGTGAACCTTCTATAGTAACCAGCCAATCCCAAGAAACTCCTTATGTTAGTTGGAGATGTGGGTCTGGGCCAGTTCTGCACTGCTTCAATCTTCTGAGTGTCAACTCAAATTCCTTCGCTAGACACAATGTGGCCTAAGAATGCCATAGCTTTGAGCCAGCATTCACACTTAGAAAACTTGGCATATAATTCTCGATCCTTGAGAGTTTGGAGGACTATTTTGAGATGACTAGCATGATCCTCCTCTCTCTTTAAATAAATCAGTATGTCATCAATGAACACGATAACAAACATGTCTAGATAAAGCTTAAATACTCTGTTCATAAGATCCGTGAAAACTGTAGGAGCATTAGTCAAACCAAAGGACATAACAAGGAGTTCATAATGACCATAACGGGTCATGAATGTTGTCTTCGGGATGTCACTTTCTCTTACTCTCAACTGATGATAGCCAGATCTCAGGTCAATCTTAGAGAAATAAGTGGCACCCTGAAGTTGGTCGAAAAGGTCATCAATTCTTGGAAGGGGATATTTATTCTTTAAGGTGACCTTGTTTAATTGGCGGTAATCGATACACATCCTAATGGAACCATCTTTCTTTCTCACGAATAAGACCGGAGCACCCTAGGTGAGACACTTGGTCGAATAAAACCCTTATCAAGAAGATTTCTCAACTTCTCTTTTAACTCTTTTAACTTAGCTGGAGCCATTCTATATGGCGGAATAGAGATAGGTTGAGTATCAGGAAGAATATCTATTCCGAAATGTATTTCTCTCTTAGGAGGGACTCCGGGAAGATTGTCTGGAAAGACTTCTGGAAACTCACTCACAATTGGAACTGACTGAATAGGTGGTGTCTCAACACTAGAGTCATTAACTCGGACTAAGTGATAGATACACCCCTCAAAAACTAACTTTTTGGCCTTAAGGTATGAAATGAAATGATCCTTAGGCACTGCTGAACTACTCCTCCACTCTAAAATTGGCTCATTAGAAAACTGAAACTTGACTACTCGAGTTTTACAATAGAGTGAGGCATAACAAGCATGAAGTCAGTCCATACCTAGAATAACATCAAAGTCCACAAATCTATCTCAACTAAGTCAGCCATGGTGTCCTTGTGATAGAAAAAGATAGTACAATCACGATAGACTCTTTCTGCTAGAATAGACTCACCAACAGGTGTGGAAACACTGAAAGGTTCAAGAAGTTGTTCGGGGGAAAGGCCGAACCTCATGGCTACATAAGGAGTCAAAAAAGACAGACTCGCACTAGGATCAATTAAGGCATAAACATCAAAAGTAAAGACTTTAAGCATACCCGTGACAACATCGGGTGAGTTCTCCTGATCTTGGTGACTAGCTATAGCATACAGACGGTTTGCCCCTCCGCCTGTCCCTGAAGTAGCTCCTCTCTGGGTATTTCTATCTGCTGGAGCTGCTAAAGAAGATTAGGCCCTATTTCCCCCATTACCCTGCCTATTCTTAGTGCATTCCCTAGAAAAGTGACTCTCCCTTCCACACTTGTAGCAAACATCAGTACCAACACGACATTCTCCAGGATGTAGCTTACCACACTTACCACAGAGTGGGTTGCGAGTGAACCCTTGTGCTACACTGCTGTGCGACTCAGAACCTTGAGTCCTGAAATTTTGGAAGTTTTGGTTCCTATAATCACTCATGTCCCTTGGTGCTGGCGCACTAGCTGATGATAGAGTAGGTCCAGGACGATCTGTTCATATTCTTGGTTTTCTACTGGCCGGACTCATGACTTGCTGTCTTAGCCCTATTACTACGGAACTCTTCCTTGCCCTTCAACTTGTCTTCCTCAACCTGCTGCACCTAAATCATAAGCCTAGATGTGTCCATGTCTCCTATCAACATAGCTGCCTTATCTTTTTTACTTGATAAGCGGGACAGTCCAGACACGAACAAGCTCATACTGCTCCTCATATCAGCCACCATCTCCAGAGCATAGCGGGATAGTTGGGTGAACTCTAGACTGTACTCTTGTACACCCATAGATTCCTACTTCAGATTGATGAACTCTCTTACCTTTGCTTCCCTTAGCTCTCGGGAAAAGAAGTGCCCCAAGAAAGCATCCTCGAACACAGCCCAACTCAACGGTGGTGCCCCTTTTGCCCTGATCTTTTTCCACTGATCATACCACATCCTACCAATAACTTTGAGCTGGTATGTACCCAACTCCACACGCTCAGCATCAGCAACATGCATGACCTCAAACACCTTCTGAAGTTCATATGCAAAGTTTTCTAGATCCTCATTGAGCTTTGACCCGGTGAATTCCAAGAGACTCATTCTCAGAAATTCTCATATTCTTGATGCATCATTCCCATCTTGATGTCCGGTTCCTTGGCGACCAACCTGTGCTGTCACTACTTGAGTCAACATCCGAATTGCATTCCTAAACTCAGCACTAGTGACCTCTCCCTGAAGGGGTTGCACTTCTTGTGCATTGGGAACTTCTTGATCTTGAGGATTAACATTCTTCCTAGCAGGACATCCTCAAATAGCTCTTCATGGAGGGTTGATCTGAAAGGACACGCGTAAGCACGAGTTAGAAAAAAAACTTTTATAGAGTTGAACTCTATCGCACGAAAAGGAGTAAGAAAAAAGTGAAATATTTCCTAAATGTTATAGCCTCCTAATTATAGATGTGGCACGCTTCACACCGATAAGAAGGACTCTACGGACACGACTTCATAGACACCCTATGACTCTTGAACTGTGTGCTCTGAAACCAAATTTGTCACGACCCGAGCCTACACCCTGGACGTGACTGGCACTTAGGAACCATTTCTGATCCCCAAGCGAAGTCTTGGCCTTGCTACATGACTTACATGATTCTAAACAATACGCGAAAACTTAAAATAGATGAACATTTAGACATTCAAGAAAGTCTTAAAATACTGTCTTACAAATACTTAAAATAAGTCATAAGTTAAATAACTATCCTAAGAAAAACAAGGAAAACATCTAAATATGTCTGTCTATGAAGCCTCTAATCAATATAAGATAGTTGTCGGGTCAAGACCCACGACACCTCCAATACTAATAAGCTTATTGAAAATGGAGTCTCTCGAAAACAAGGGGGCCTCACCAAATATTGTCTACGAATGAATAGTGATCTCAACGAAATGCCTGTTGTTGATCCTGAGTACATGTATCTGCATCATAATAAGATGCAGGTCCAATGACGTCAGTTAATTGAATGTACTGGTAAGTGACAGGGCTAGAGTAAGCAATTAACTAACTCGAATGTCTGAAAACAACATAACTGTATCAATACATGAATATGAAGTGAAAACCATTTAAGCTTGACAATAAGGTATGTAATGAAAACATCATGAAAATAATATACTTTACTTCGTGGGGAGTTTCTCTAACCGACAACCATTACCATGAGCCTAGCAAAGATACAATGTTTCGCCCACCCTGCAAGGGCCATCCTATACCTTGCCAGGGGCATATGATGACTTTATGCTCAATTCTCCCATTACAAAGAAGGGACTTTTTACTTTATTGAAGTACTTTTCAAGACATTAGACTTATTTGCACTCTTAAAACATGCACTTATGAACTTATCTTTCAGGTCCAATAATCAACATAGGAATACACATATATATATAAATAACAGTTGAAGCTCTTAAGTTTTTATGAAATAGAACCTTTAAACTTTCCTTTTATCTTACATTAATTTGGAATGTAAATGAAGACATGTGAGTGGCACACGTAGACTCTCTCAAGGATTAATGGAGCCTTTAGGAGCTAATACAAAGAAGAAAACATAGTCACGATTCAAAGGAATAGGTTCAGAATGAAATACGGAAGGAAAAAGGTGAGACGACCCATGGTGTACAGCCCCAATTTACTGACCAGTAGTTTTGGCGCTATGGTGGCGTGCCGCGCCAGCCCCCTCCCTAGAAATTCTATGAATTTTCTTGCTCAATTTCGGGTCCTAACTCATCTAGAATCGATTGGTTTCTTCCAAACTCTCTTTGATTCACAAACCCAACATGAAATTTTCAAAATCCCACTCAAATTCTATCAAGAACACTACTCATTCACAAAACCCTCACCTCAAGAACTCAAAACCTCTATTGATAAAGAATGAAGCTTAAAACTCAAGAACTCTTCAAGAACATTTACATAAACGATTATATGAGCGAATTAACGAAAGAATTACATGATTGGCATGAGGACGAACAAATCCATCACTATCGGAAGCCTCACATACCTGGAAAGAGCTATTGTTCTTGGCGAAATTACTCAACCCTTGAATGAACGCTTGAAAACCATCTTTTCCTCTTCTTGAAACTTCACCCTAAAATTCTAAGCATTTAGGAATACGAAAAATAACTTAGCGTCTGATTAGACCCCTAAATTAGGTGAGGAAAATTTTGGTTAGGCTTATTGGGGTAAGAAAAAGACCAAAATACCCTTTTCTTAAATGGGTGAAAAGCCTTAACTAGAGAGGCTTTACTCAAATGGCAATAACTTGTCACTTCGAGCTCGAAATTTAGCAAACTTGGTGGCGTTGGAAAGAGAACTCAAAGGCCTTTGATTTGATACCTTATGAGTCACTTAACTCTTCATGTGCTAAAAGATATGGTCATTTGAATATAACCGAAAACTGAAAACGGATCGAAGTCTATGTGAGCTACTATATAGAATTCAGTGTACTACTCCCACACTGAAAAGAAAGTGTCCTACTTGTCAAGGTAAGGACCATGATATTTGAGCTATGGTAGATCCACTAGCTAATGTCTATTTGAGACAAATCCTACGGTGGCACGTAGTTCTGGGGCTTATGGATTGCTACTAAAGGTCCACAACCGCTAAATGGAAACTTTCAATCCAAAATTCCACTCGGTGCTTAGTATACTCACAAAGGAAACATGCATAAATCTAGAAACGTTAATAATCTGTACTACTGAATTATACTGACAATCTGATAAAATATACAGTAGTTCATAAATCGGGATAACTAAACATAATATGAAAGATACTTTAATCGAAAGAGTCTAAATCATGATATTTGTAAATATACCGTGAGATACTTTATTTGAAAGCATCATAATTCATGAAAATCTTATAATCTGAGACATGCATGTGAAAAAAACATAATGATCATAAAAATACTTGGATGCTATGGGTTCATAGAAATATCATTGACAACATGGATTATAATCAAAATCAGGCAATTGAAATCAATCATGAAGGAGAAACTGAAATTCAATAGGAATTCATGAAGATCACATAAACCTAATTTTGGGGAATTCATAATTTTAGAAATTGAGGTTTCCTTGGGACTCAATGGGTGAAGAGGAACCCATTGATGAAGTTCCCACATACCTAAGATAGAAACCCTAGCTTGAATTCTTCAATAGAGGCTTGAATCTTGGAACCCTAGCTTGCTTGAGGGAGAAGACATGAGAGAGAAGAAATTAATTTTGGGTGAGTTATGAGAGAATGATGGGTTATGATCTTTAGAAAACACGTAAATCCACTTAGAATAGGTCAAAATGGTATAGTATAGGGGTTAAAAGAGTGGGAAAAGACTAAAAAGCCCCTGATAAAAAATGGCCAGAGGTCATCTACGGATGCCCTCCACAGACCATACAATCATCTACAGACCGTGAAAGTGTCCATAGAAGTCAGAGGGAAATTTTTCTGGGTTTTACAAAATCAATGCTACGGATCAGTCTACAGTCCGTTGAAAACAGTACGACTTGTACAAGTGTCCATAAAAGGTGGGTCACATGAGCTCTGGAGTTTCTTTCTACGGACAGGTCCACGGGCCATAAATGTTTCCACGACCCAGAAAACTCTTCGTCCTGTTCAAGAAAGTTTCCTAAGTTTCTAAAGTCTAGTTTGCGGTCTGTGGAATCTTATACGGACCATAAAGCCCCTCATAAACTTTGGTCCTGAAATCTCAACTTCTGAGGTCCAATTCACTGGTGGCATCTACGGTCCGTAAACACTTGTACAAGCCATAAGTCCCTTCCGTAAAAGTCACTTTTCTGCAGACTTCAGCAAATTTCTATACTATTCTAATCTTATCTGAGCTGGGTACTTTCGGGGTGTTACATAAGCATTTTGGGGAGTCATAATATGTCGGTTAGAATGATCAAGAACCTACATTTACATACATAGATTTGAGCATGAATGCCTTGGGATAAGGTTCTGCACAACCTTTAAGAAAAAATTAATTAGGATTATAATTTGACTATTAGACTCATTAATTTCTTAATCCTTCTCTATTTACGTGCCTCTTAATTCTAGAATAATTAATGCAAAGGATAAAATTGAAACTAAATAATTGCTTTTCTCTTGATTTTTTAAATTGACACATATTTGAGAACAACTATTTTAATATACATGACAACTAAATGAAGGATGGAGTACTTGTTAAGGTTACTACAAATTTTACAAATTGAAAAACTAACATTAAGTTGTTGCATACAACAACATTATAAGTTAAATTTATTGCAAGCACGATAATAAGTTCAAGTTTTATCTTTATTCTCATATTACAATAGTAACTAAGGTAATTTAGTTAATTACAAGGGATTAAAAGAAAACAAGAAGGGTTAGAATTAGTGGTAAGGGGCGACTCGAACCCTTGATCTCATTCTAATAGCGCAATCATTGTGCCACTAATGGGAAACCTTCACATTATTTTGTAATATACTTCAACTTAAGTTTAAATCAATTTTCCCCCCCAAAAAAATAGAAACGATGTGACTAATGATATTAGATCCAGACTTAAATGTTTCTTCTTACAATGAAGTCGAATTATGACATCGTAGATTAGAGCATCTTCATGTGTCAAAGATGCCGGTCTTGGTTTATTTGTAATTATTGAGCAAGATAAGGCAAATCTTGGTTAAGAAATCCTCTAGTAACTCTAAACACACTCTAAATCATCTCACATTTAGTCTAATCTTCATCTATAGCCGACGGATGTGAAATTAATAAGAACTCTTCATAAAACTATAAAAAGCAGCACGATTTTAAGTTTGTTCACTTAGGGAAATAAGACAAATAAACTTGATTTACATTTAGCTAATAGCTCGATAGACTAGAACTACATACAAGCATTGGCACAAACATATTGTGAAAGCAAAACCTAGTGCTAGTCTACTTGGTAGTTGAATATTAGGAGATAAACTAGAAAATAGGAACGTTCGTTGAATGGAAATAGAGTGCCCTGCTCACTAGTACCACATATTAATCTAGGCCCTTCCATGATCATCATAAGTGAAATCTTGTCCATGATATTGGCCACCACCTCTTTGGACTCCTTGAGCAGCTTGACTCTCCTTTTGAGTCTATTGCATTTTTCAGCAACCAAAGGTGACTCATCAAGCATTCTTCCAATACCACCACCATGAGGTGTCAATGATCTCGTCTTCCATTTCCTTGTTAATCATGTTTCGAGTGCTGAACATTATATGCAAGACCATAGAATCCACCAGCCTCATTAGCACAATTTTCCAATACACCATCATTCTCATATTCAAATCGAAAGCTTGTTGCATCACATCTATACGCTTCCTCAAATGACCAACATCGATTACTCTTACTCCTTCAAGGTTTATCATGAAGCACTTTCTAGGATCATTCATAATCTCCATGAACATATGTTATTGAGCGATGAACTTACTATAAGGAGGTAAATAGTCAGGATTACAAGTGTAATCAACCAGCTTTTTCATCCCGGTGATCTCCCTTACCCTATCAACTGATTCATTCTTCTTCTTGGCAAATCAAGTTTTATACTGACTGAAGTTGTGGATAGTTCTCACAATGATACATCAAAACTTTGATAACAACTCTCTTTAAGTAATTTCATAGTTTCCCCAAAAAATCCTCGGGAGAGGCAACGATTTCCTTCATTTTTTCTTCAAAACATTGAGGAAAATGACTAGAGGAATAAAGTTTAGCAATCCAATCCCTTTTGTTTCTCTTAAAACCATGATCTCTTCCATCAAGAATTCATCTATTTTCTCAAAATTCTTGGAATGTATCTCATTAGAGTATTTATCAAGCATTTCAACCAGTCTAGCCGTAAAGTGCATTTCTTTTTCATCAAGGTACTCATCAAACTCCCCACTTAGAAGAATTTTCTTCAATGAATCCTTTGATGAACTCAGAATGTGCATAAATGTCGTTAGAGGCTTAGAGCTTTAATCACATAAGTTAGATATTGAGGAAGCCTTTTGAGTTTAGCTGAACCGATAGCATTGGAATAACATCATCATGCACCAAGTTCCCTTTTCCTATTATACAGACAGTTCTAACCTCTTCCCATGACAACCAACATGATTCATAATGCACCAAACAATATCATAACATAATTCTCATCTCAAGATTTCGACAAACACCACACCATATCAACTAGATTACAATTGTCATAAAACAATACAAGAGTTATACATGACTCCATTCATAGCAACCATCTCCAAATACGAACACATGAACATAAGCACCATCAAACATATCATCAAAGTATCAGACTCTCTCATTTGTACACATACTAAGGGTCTTATTTATGTCCAATAGTCATGACCTGTAGGGGAAAAACTTTGTCTACGTACCATACCGGCGTTGTAACACCCAAAAAATTTCTAAGCTAAGACCCGAATCATTCTATAGCACCTCACATCTCTACTCTTAAAAATCTGAATCGTTCATCGTAAAGAAGAACAAGTGACGATTACCTATGTTCTTAAGGAGCTATTCTATGAAGGGACAAGAGACGATTACCCATGTGTACCTAAGATAAAATGAACTATGATAATTCCAAGGGAAATATGCTTAGTACCGAGTGGACAAGTGGCGATTACCCATGTGCCATAACCTATGTGCCACCATAGGGTGATGGTCTATGATAGACACAATCTAAGCAGTTCATGGACTTACCTTGGCAAGTAGGACACCCCTTTTCGGTGTGGGGAAGACACTGGATTCCATGTTAATAGCTCACATAATCTTATATGTCGGTTAAGGCTATTTCCCCACAAGTTAATGAACAAGTGTTCTCATGATGATGGCTTAAAGTAAAGTAAAGGAAAAATGAATAGCTTGTCTTGGCCATGTTTTATGCTTCATGTTTCTTATGTTCTATCATGTTTTAGCTTGGCCATTACATGTCATGATTGTATGTCATTCTAGCATGGTTTATATGCCCTTTTATGCATTGCTATCATACTTGGTACTTGATTGTACTAACGCATACTTTTGCCTACATTGATTCTATTGATGTAGGACTTGACGGTTCTTCTCATTCCATTCGTGGCTAGTCAGTTCCAGTGATAGTGAAGACTTGGTGAGGCCTCCTACGTCCGAGGACCTAACCTCGTTACATTTTCATGCTTTCTGTTATGCTTTTGGATATTGTACTGGGCTGCGTCCCAAACCTTCATTTCTATTCTGTTATGTTAGATGGCTTGAGACATAAGTTGTAGACTTCCGCTGTTTTGTTATATAATGCTCTTTTTAATTCTTTTCTCTATTATCTTGTATGTTATGTATGCTAAGGGCTTGTGTGAGGCCTCTAGGGGTCTTGTACGTCGTGTTATATCTAGGGGCTACCCTGGGTCGTGACATAGGGTCATAAGGGACCTCAAACACCAAGCCAAGTTCAAAGCATTCCTATCAGCCACATGAGTTCATATAAGGGTCAATTTCAAATAACCATATATCTCCGCATATAAAGAGTTAGGTGGCCTATAACCTATCGAATTATATATCCATGAGTCCTCTTTCCAACGCCACCAAGTTTGCCTCGTTTCGAGTTTGAAGTAAAAAGTTATGCCTTTTTAGTAAGGCCATGTTAGACATGCAAAGGTTCACGGATGGCTATACGGCTACTGAAGTGTTTCACTGACCGTGGAGCCTTAAACGGTCCGTGAAGCCTCTTTGAAGGGCACTCCGTCAGTTTTTTAAGCTGGGGTCATTTTGGTCTTTCCTATATGCGTTTGGTACTTAAACTACGTCATTTTAACCTCTATTCTAAGCCTAAACCACAAAGTTTTACACCTTGTTAAGGGCTTAGAAAGTTTTAATCAGTTCTTTTACGTTCATTAACACTTCAAGCCATTAGAGCAGGTTCAAAAAGGAGAAAACCTAGGGTTTCAAGCGTTCTTTGAGTTTCGTCAATTTCGCCAAGAACTTTGTTCTTCAAGGTATGTAAGGTTATTCATAGTGTTGGACTAGTTCGTCATCATGCTCTACATCTCAATTCATTCAGAAATCATCATGTCTAAAAGATCTATTCATAGTTCTTGGTATTTGAATTTAATTCTTTAAAAGTTGAGGTTTTGATTCCTATTTTTGTATGTGAATCTTATAATGTTGTTCATGCTTAGTATCCCTAGTCACCAAGCGAAGCTTGAAATCCCAACTATTAGGGGTGTACAAAACTGAACCAAAAACTGAACCAATCCGCAAACCGAGTCAAACCGAATAAAACCCGACTAATGGTTTGGTTTGACTTGGTTTGGTATTGGAAAAAAAACCCAACTATACTTGGGTTGGTTTGGTTTTAACTAAAAAAAGTCAACCCGAGGCCAAACCAACCTGACATTATATATGTAATTTTTAAAATTTATTTTGTACATAAAAGTATTTACTTTGACGTAACTTCTAAATATTACTTATACGTTTTCATAATTTTTATCTTTTACCATATTTTTTCAAGTTTTTTGAGACTTAGAATTTTGAATGGTCCAATAAAGGTTATTGTCCATAGATATAGATATTATTAACTCTAATAAAGCTCAATTCAAAATCAAATCAATACTAATGCTAACAAATAAATTAATTCAACACTAAGAATGACAATAATATTGAATATTTGTTCTTTAGTTTTACATTGGTTTAGACATTTAAAATACATAACCTATTTTTAATTTTTTTTTAGTATTTAATCATGTAATTAATACTTATTAGACTTATTTTAGCATGATTTAGTACTTTTAACTTATGATCATTTTTATTATGACTTATCAATTTGCAATATTTATTTTGTACGATTTCATTATTATTTTTTATTGAATATTTAGTGTCATCACTCATCTCATATTTTGTGTCATCTTCTTAAGAAACACCTAAGACAGTTGTATTTTCGTTGGACTAAAGATATATTTGGAGCACAAGTTAATTATATGTTAGCATGAATACTTTAACGAAAAAATCCAAAAACCCAAAAAGTTCGAGGTTTATTAGTTTGGTTTGATTTTAAAATTTAAAAATTCGACATAAATGGTTTGGTTTGGTATTTGAAAAATCCGAACCAACCCGAAAAAATCCGAGGTTGAAAAACCTGAAAAATTCTGAGTTTTATTAGTTTGTTTATAAATTAAATTTTTTGACACAAATGGTTTTGTTTGATATTTGAAAAAACCGAATCATTCCGGTCATGTACACCCCTACCAACTGTAACTCACGGGCCCATAGAAAGAGGGAGAATGGATAGAAAGTCGTCGAAGCTGATTCGACACCTAATCTAAGGCTCATTCTATCAGACCCAAGTATGATATACCAGTCTACAATGAGCTAAATCGTCCAAAATGACGTCGAAATAGAAATAAGGCCAAACGGTTCTAAATATCACAAGTCTATGGCCACACTAGTCTAAGCCTAGACTAAGGCCAACAATGCTCAAATCCAACAATAACAACAACAATGAAGGCACACCACAAGGTAAGGATGCTCACATATAACAATTAACATGCTTCTAATCTCGAAAAGCCCGATATAAGCCTAAAACATGAATTCTAAGTAAGCTAGCATAATCAACTAGGTTCCAGCCCCTAATTCACACAAATAAACATGCTTTCACGTAATAAAACTCAATCTAAGGAATGGGAATCTGTAACTTACCTTTAGGCTCACCGTGCGCACCTCCAAATCACGTCTCCAGAGCTTTTTCCTTCCGAACGGCCTTCAAGCGTTGCCACACTATCAAATATAAAATCACAACGTTAATACAGTCATTTAGACACTAAATTCACTTAAAATAGAGACGGACCAGTTTTGAAGTCAAAACAAGGAATATGGGACCCGCGTTAGAAATTCTGGAAACGACTCCGCCAAAAGGTCCAAAACAACTCCCCGAACTTGTGTTCCAAAATGGAATGCGATTCGGGGATCGGAACAGCAAATTCTACCAACATGCAAAATTTTCACATTTAAAAGAACATCAAATAAGCTAAGGCAACCTATAAATCATGAAATTTACCTCAAATGAAGCCTTTACAATACTTCCTGATCACACAATCATGTAGCCTTGACGATTCCGGACGCACCAAGCTTTGAATTACCACAATTGGATCACCAGAGCTCCCAAAATCGCCAAAAGAGGATTGAGAAATCGCGTTGGTCCCTCTAGTCTTTATTTAAAAGACCAGACCAAATAACCCTTCGCGAACGTGGCTCAAGGGGCCCATGGACGCAGAGGCTCGAATGGATTACCATTTACAAATGCGGCGAGGAGCTAGCGAACGTGAAGGCAAAGGAAATCGGGGGCCCGCGAATGTTGTAGGGGCCTCGCGATCGCAGAGGGTTAGGAACCCAGACCATCGCGAACGCGGCAAGGGCCCTGCGATCGCTGTGACCAGGTCCACTGGTCTCCCCGAACACGGCCCACTCCCTACGAATGCGAAGGCCATTTTTGGCTGCACTAGCTGATGCACATCAGCTGGTTTTTGGCAAGTCCAAAACCTTCGATAGGGTACTAGAGATTCGTTCAAAATCATGTACATGCAAACGAGATATGCTACCCTACCAAATTTGATATTTCAAACTCAATGGAGCAGTCGATACTTCCATCTGAGGTCGGTTCGACAAAAAGTGGGTCTGACACTCCAACTCCATTTTTAATCAAAATCCACAAGAGGCTCAAAATTAACTTGGAAGCCTCGAGATCCGCACGGATAGTCGCTCTAGACCAAACTCGACATTTTGGAGCTAACCACACTGACGAAATTCTCATCTGGGTATGTTTACCAAGAATGTTGATCAAGGTCAAGCTTAGGCCAAACATAAAAGCTAAAACGCCTAACGACACAAATATGCATCGAAAGCCTCGGGATTCAAACCAACCATGCTTCTAGCCTAACATGACCCTTTCGCAACTGATGGAACTGTCAAAATTACATTTTGAGGCCGTCTTCCTTAACTTTTGATTGAAATCAACCGTTCAAGCTTCAAATGTTCCAAAACACAGAAATTCGCATAAAATCAAATGAACGACCAGGTGACCGAACTATCAATCCTAGCAAATTGTAAATGACTTCGGATCGCTATAGGAACAATCTAAATGCCAAAAAAGCATTTAAACATAAATGACTTGGAGGGTCATTACATTTCAAATATATATAATTAAGTAATTAGTTTACAATAAATATAGTCATATTTTATTTACATAAAAAAAAGCCAAAAATCATAGTAAATATACAACGACTATACAATATAGTTTGCCAAAACTCATAGAAAATATACACTGACTATAAAATATAGCTTACCTATATATTATCTACACATTGACTATATATTATGATACACTCGAAAAGATTAATATAGACAACGGTAACTACCACTACACATCACAACAGCCAAGAGGCTAATCCAAACCGACCAAATCAAGAAGCACCAATATAGAGACAAGTCCAAGTCATTCATATACCCAACTATAAAATTGACACAAATAACATAATAATCATCAAACAATAACCTAACTAGATCCCCATAAGTTCGGAAGGTACACAACTGCAAACATTACCTGATCAGCCCCCTCATAAGATTGGCGGGTGCAAACAATGATCAATTATACCGGTGATAGGCGATGCATATGAATACAAGTTTTATAACAAAACCCATTAGTACATCAGTACTAAATACCCCACAATCAAGTCTGTAAGACCATATTTCCAAGGCTAGTTACCGACTAAAAGTAGTGTGCCTGGAACTTGAACCATGACTAATAGTAAAGTGCCTAGAACTTGAACCGTGGATAATACAATAGTGACCGCAGCCACAATGTTTATTTATCCCAAAATCCATTAAAGCAGAGATATATGTAACCAATCAATAGAAAAAGGGTCAGCAGTATCCCCGACCAATCAATTAAAAAGTGACCACATCCTCTATGCCTCTTTTATCTAAAAAGTCAGTTTATCAAAGTGGTAAAGGTGGTATGACTACCTTAAAACCAGTTTTTAAAGAGTAAAAGTGTAAAGTCATACTTTTTCATAAATAGTAGTGTAAATCCAATGCATGAACCGAGATTGTACTCGAAAACACGTGAAAATAAGCACCAATGCAACACATGCCATCACCAGCATCCAAACAATAGCATCTACGCAACCTAAAGTACATAACTGCAACACCTTACTCCTAGGGCACAAAAAACTAACCTGAAATCCAGATGGTCCTCGACCAAGGCCTCAGGCTCAATAATGGTTCAACATATACAGCAATAACAACATAATAGAATCACCATATCTTAAGAAACGAAGGAATCTATAAAGAATCAACATTCAGAAGGGTAACTCAAGAATCTCAAGGTCAATCTAGAAGTACTTCTCAAGTGAATCACCAAGTACATCTAATGTCAACCTACGACTAACAAGCTACTAAGGTTCCATACACTAGCGAAGGATACCAAACTGAAGAAATTTCTATACAGAGCAACCGAATTAACTAATGGATCATTTATTCTAAGGCACTTAGATCATAAAATAGTCCAAAGCTTCAAAAGTCAATTCTAAATGAGGATAACAACACTAAACTAAGCCAATAGCAAGAAATTTCCAGCCTAAGCTAAGGATTCTACAACCCAATACTAGCCTAAGGCTCCTACGGGGAACAAGAAGGAGAGAAATGAGAAAGGAATTCTAAACCCGACATATACAATCCTAATTCACATGAAATTCATACTGAGAATTATCTCATAGAGCACAATCTAAAGGAAACTACACTATAGCCTACCTAAAAGTCGAACTGCAATCTCGAACCATCCACAAGTTATCAGTCTCTTCTCCACGACCTCTTAAAGCCACAATACTATCAACATTGTAAACTATGTATCACTACAAAAAGAACGATACCCAAATTGCTATGATATAACATGGGCCCATAATCGGGTTAAACATAGGCCTATGGGACTAGTTAATGAAATCCCGAAATTGAACCTGTCACTAGGTCCCTAATAGCTCAAGGAACTTGTGCCCAAAAGTAGGGCACAATTCGAGCTCGAAACACGCCAAAATAATTCATGCAAATAAAAGTAATAAAAATCACCATTAAAGCTCAAAAATAGAGAAGAAGGGGGGAAACTTACGGGTTATATGCTTAATTAACGAGCCAACAAACTTCCCGAAGAAATCCACTACACAATCCTCACAAGAACCAGCAAAACCCACCCAGAATCGAGTTCTCAAGAGCCAAATTTCAATATCAAAAATATGAGAAATGAACTTAAAATCTAGTATAACTACCTGCAGGCGACACAAAACTGAACACTGTAGCCATTTAATCGGCATCGCAAAAGCGATGACCTAACTGCTAAAGCGGCCTAGCCATGCAGCCAGGCAACCGCTAAAGCAGACTCCTGGCCGCTTAAGCTACCATCGCTTAAGCGAAGCCAGGGCCACTAAAGTCGTTGACCCCTCACTGGCATGGCCTACTAAAGAGGAACCCTAGATGTTAAAGAGGGTACTGCTTAAATAGTGACAAGGCCACTTAGGCATCTACACTATCATCAGGCACCAAAAATTCTAGCTAAGTCCCAATAGACTCTGCTTAGGTTCTCGAGATTGGTTCGAAACCCTGTGCACGCTAACGAACTATGCTACCCTACTAAATTTGGTATTCCAAACTCAATTGAGATGTTGAAACTTCCAACGGAGGTTGTCTCAATAAAAAGTGGGTCCCACATCTAAACTCTATTTTAAGCCAAAATCCATGAGGTGGCTTGAAATGAGTTTGGAAGCCTCGGGACCCAAACAAAAGATCCTTCTAGAACAAACTCGACATTCTGGAGATAGAGGAACCATTAGAATTCTATTATGAGGCTGTTTACCCGAAGTTTTGACCGAATTTAACCGTTCAAACTTTCAAAAATAGGAAAAAGCATGTTCTCTAAACTGTTAAATGTACATATATTCTCAATCCTAATATAACTATTATGATCTGTATATACTCCCTCCGTCTCATTTTATGTGGCACTATTTCCTTTTTAGTCCGTCCCAAAAAGAATGTCACCTTACTATAACTAGAAACAATTTAACTTAAAAACTCCCCTTTTACCATTAATGAAATGATTTACAACCACACAAATACCCAAGAATTGTTTTAGACCGCAAGTTTCAAAAGTCTTCCTCTTTTTCTTAAACACCGTGCCAAGTCAAATGGTGCCACATAAAATGGGACAGAGGGAGTATTAATTATCGTTTTGATTTATTAAAAGGTGAGATTCTGAAATGGGTCAATATGCCTGATAGATTGGATGATAATAATATATATTGGTGAAATAAGAAGTTAGTTGATGGAATCCATGTCTCGATATAGAGATTGATGATATGCCTTTTTGATAAGCTTATAAGTTTTCATCGTGTCAAACTTTGCAAGTGGATTTATGAATCCGGCACATGAAATAAGTCAAGCAGTGCTCTAAAGGAAATTAATCATTGAATTAAATTCGTCAGTAAATTAATTTATTGATTAGTATCTGTAATCATAACATGGGGAATTAAACAAGTGTTTAATGGAGAATTTCAAAATATGAATAGAGGAGTGTAATTACAAATTTCTAGTGGAATGATTTGTAATTTATTATGGTAAGAATAATTCAAATTAATTATTTGAAATTATTTCCATAATAGGAAGCCTCAGTAATTAATTATGTGGTTCCTACAGTGCCCATATTTAACTAGAACTCAGAATCCTATTTCTATGGCAAAAGGAAGAATAAGAAAATTGAGTTTTCTTCTCCTTTTTGGATTGGGAGAAATCTCTATAAATAGGGATTCTCCTAACATAGAAAGGGAATAAGGTTTCTATTCATACTTGCCCACCCAAGTTTTGAGAGAGTTCGGATGTGAACTTGGGATCACTGTAGAAGACCGTAGAACTGCAGTCTAACTTGTGGATTCGCTGGAAGGTATCTGCTCACGCTTCAAGAGGTAATTCTTGAATTAAATTTTAGAAAGTTTGTGTGTTCTAGCATAATTATATGTTCTTTAGCATAAACGTATTGGTTATCTACTATTCATGTAAGATGTGTGATTCTGGTATGCTTTCGCTGTGCATAGTCTTCCAACACTGATAATGTGAATTTATTTTTTTTACCAAGTAAGAAAAATGCTCAAGGTATGGTTAAAGACTGATTTGAACCAACATGGGTTGGTACTTGGTAGTGTAGTGGCGGGACTGTTTCACCCTTAACCAGAGATCTCGGATTCAAGCCCTGAATGATCCGAATTTAGTCGGGGTTCCAATGCGGACTCCGAACACCCGAGTGGAAAACAAAAAAAAAAAAGAGACTGATTTGATGATTTTTCTACATAATATAGAAGCTTAAAGGATTTCACATGAATGCACAATACATTCTTGCTGGAATGTTACTGTTAAAACTTCCTAACTGTAAACTATAAAAAAAAATAAGCAACAATCTCGTGGTCTTACCAGCTTAAAAGTTGGATAACCAAAATCCATACTCAATGCATGCCAATTTACTAACTAGCTTATTGTGCAAAATTGTGGCAAACCCATGAATTTTAAATAATGGAATTTTTTTTTAAAAAAAAATGTAAGAAAAATGCCACATTTTAGGTATTGCACTAGAAGTTTCTACTCTGTTATTTGAATTCAACATTCTTTTATATCTATACAAAATGTTTATTTTATTTTATTTATAGAGTATGATTTTTTTGACCTAAAATATCGATTTGATAAAACCATGTAGCTTTGCCCTTGTGTGCAAACAAATTGGACCCTTGGTAGATCTCATCCTTTACTGATTAAGGGTGTGTTTGGTATGAAGTAAAATACTTTTTATTGAATTTTTGATTAAAATAAGTTATTATTTAAATTAATTCATCAAAATAAAAATATCACTTTAAATGTCAGAATATCAGATATTTCAAGTTGGCAGAGTTCGTCAATGTCCTATAAAATGTTATTTGTGGTAGCAAATTACTAATAAAACATTACTGACAATACCGTTTTACGGCCCGTTAAATCTGTTGGTGGTCGCCAATTTTTCCCGTTGGATTTTATTAATAAAATAATGTCTAATACGATACTTTAAAATACATTTATTCTAATTTTGAGTTTTTTTCAAAAAATAATTGTTTTGATGAATTGATTTAAATAATGATTTTTTGGTCAAAAAAATTGTTTTCTTAAAAAATAAGTGGATTTCTTACTTATTTTTTTGCATTTTAGTAAGTATACTAAAAAACTATTTTACCAAAATCATTCAGACATAAAACACACCCTAAATTAAAAATAACAAGTAAAAAGATACAACCAAAAAAAGTTAGAACATAATTCCTTTATTTTTTATGTTTTTGGTAGTAACAAGGTGAAACTTTGCAATACTCACAGGTCTTGCATGAGCAAATACAGATGAGGAATTGGCAACATCCATTATCAATTTATTTATGTTTAAACAAGTCCATTTATTATTAGTATAAAATCTTACTAGCTAGGAAGCCAAACAATGACAAATTAATTAGAGAAGTCCAAAAACAGAATGTGTTGGTTTTGGATGATACTTCTCTTCCTTGGTTTGGTATTTTGTAACCTTTCAGATTCAGAAGGTAGACATATTTCTAGCCATCATCCAACTGCTGTTGTTGTAGGAAAAGTTTTCTGTGATGTTTGTCACTATCAACAGGATCTGTCAAAGGCCAGTCACTTCATTTCAGGTTCATCATCATATATCCTTGTTAAATTTTTGAAGTTATTGTTGTTTGGAATGATAAAAAGTTCTTACCTTAAACGTGTCACGTGAAAAGTTGAAACTAAAGAGTTGCCAGAAAGGAAAAAAGATATTTTTTAAAAAAATAGACTAAAAAGTAAGCAGGACAAACAAATTGAAACGGAAGGAGTATTTTCTTTAAAATTGTTAGAGGGTTAGAGTCCTATATCGGTTGGGGAATGGGTTGGTGCTGCTTATATTCGACTTGATTAATCCTTGAGCTAACTTTTAGAGTTGAGTTAGGTCCAGATACTATATCTTTACATGGTATGATAATCAGGTTCATCCCTATTTGGGTTTCCGGTCCACGCTCCAATTTGGGCCCAAGCATGAAGGAGTGTTAGAGCCCCACATGGGTTGCGAAATGGACTGGTGGTGGTCTATTTATATGAAATTGAGGAATATTTCCCCTTGAGTTAACTTTTGAGATTAAGTTACGCTCACATGTCATGTCTTCACAAAAATGACTTCTTTTTATATGGGAAAAAGAAAATGACTTATATCCTGGAAAATATTTTCTCTCATACCAAACACATTCTATTCTCTCTTCTTTCTTGGGCATCTTTTAAACTTTTGATGCAATTTTCTGCTTATAGGAGCTATTGTTGCAGTGGAATGTGCAAACTCAGGCAAAAACTCAAGATTTTACCAAGAAGTGAAGACAAATATGCATGGAGAATTCAGTGTACACCTTCCTTTCAAAGTGGACAAACATGTCAAACATGTTATAGGATGTTCAGCCAGGCTAATCAGCAGCAGTGAGCCAAATTGCGCTGAGGCATCGACAACAACAGCTTCTTCTTCTTTCCAACTCAAATCGAAGAAAAAGGGAACACACATTTTCTCTGCTGGATTCTTCACTTTTAAACCTGTCAACCAACCAAAACTTTGCAACCAAAAGCCAAGCATTCATAATACCAACAACAAAGAAGCATATCCTGATCACGACTCTTTAACTTCAATACTTAATAATGATCCCATATTAACTCCATCAGTGTCGCGTCTTGTTACTATTAATCAAGGCTATCTTCCACCTCTTCCACGACTCCCTCCTTTACCGCAGCTCCCTCCTCTTCCGCAACTCCCTCCTCTGCCACCTCTTGTAGTATTTCCACCTTTTTTTCATGCACCTCCAATGTCTCTTCCACCTTCAACATTGCCACCATTTTTTCAT
Source organism: Solanum appendiculatum (assembly GCA_018342035.1). NCBI lineage: Eukaryota > Viridiplantae > Streptophyta > Magnoliopsida > Solanales > Solanaceae > Solanum > Solanum appendiculatum. The sequence goes on from JAGDQO010001180.1 coordinate 55,759, forward strand.
GCACCTCCAATGTCTCATCCACCTTCAACATTTCCACCGTTTTCTCATGCACCTCCAATCCCTCCACCTTCAACATTTCCACCTTTTTTTCATGCACCTCCGATGTCTCCTCCATCTTCGGTATTTCCACCATTTTTTCATGCACCTCCAACTCCTCCACCTTCAACATTTCCACCAATTTTTCATTCACCTCTAACCTCTCCTCCGCCTTCTATACCTCCTCCAATTACACCACCACCTAAATTTGATTTAATTCCATTACCACCACCGCCTTCCCAATTTCTTCTCCCTCCGTTCCCATTCAGTCCTATGCCTGGCTTCCCTGTAGTTCCTCCTCCTTCTTCTTCATCTCCGGGTAAGAAGAACTCCCCGTAGTCCAAATGCAACTATACAAACACCTACAAAATTCTAGTAGTTTTACATCAAATACTATATATGAATAGCTCTACAATAAATTCATTTGCTTGGATTCAAGACAACAGAAAAACAAAAGAGGGAAGATATATTGAAGACTTGGTGATAATGAAATACAAGATTCACCTACTTAAAATTAATTGTATAATTATTTATAATGCTCCAATATAAGCCCATTATTAATAGTTGATCTGTAGTAACAACTCCTCTGTTTCTAATTCCTTTTTTACAACTAAATGATAAAGATGCAATCTGTTAGAGGTTTCTGTTGTGTTGCATAGTTTTCTATCGCATGTCTTCAACTGTCACCGCAAGGTAGGGTTGGCTATTGGTTGGTTCGATTCGACTTACTGGTTATCAGTTTGTAAATATGTTAAATCGTTATAGAACCATTAAGATGCTGGTTTATCAGTTATTAGTTTATTGGTGAATCGTTATCGGTTCGGTGGTCAATTTAACCGTTAAGGTTTCACACAAAAATGAATTACTATTAAAAATCACTTAGAAACAAGGTGACAAATCAAATGAACCATGCACATGAGTTAACATATTTTGGCACCTTGTAGAATAGCCGAGGGTTTAATTTATTATCGTATTATTGGTTAACCTAGTTATATTAGGATTGAGAATATATGTACATTTAACAGTTTAGAGAACATGCTTTTGTGAGTCAGTCTAAAATAACTATCTCTACTCGGTCCCGTTCAATACATACAAAATGCACTAGCACAAGAAGTTGGAACTATACCATTCCCATAATCAAGATAAATTATATATAGTCTTGTGCTACAATCATACCGATGGCATGTCCAATTTCCATCTTAGATTGTGAACAATTTTTTTTATACTTATAAAAACCGATGATTTAATCCTCTGTGTATAAGCTAAAACTCTATACACTAAATCATCTACTATATAAGTAAACAGACACCATAAACGAATTTATGATCTATTAAAACTGAATAAATAATTATTCTATAACAAATACTATATCTAAACATATGGTTAATAGTATATATCCCAACAATCTCCCACTTAGACTTTTAACCATCACAATTGTTACTTTTAACCATCACAATTGTTATAATGTACTATATCTAAATGCATGGTTAATAGTATATATACCTTAACAATCTCCCACTTAGACTTTTAACCATCACAATTGTTAGAACACTATTTCTAAATGCATGATTAATAGTATATACCCTAACAATATGAGTTAACATATTTTGGCACCTTGTAGAATAGCCGAGGGTTTAATTTATTATCGTGTTATTGGTTAACCCATTAAGAAAAAAACCTCAAACCATTAACGACCAATATCCCAATATAAAAAAAAAGATTAAAACTGTTAGCGAAACCGCTAAACTAATAACGCATTACCAATATGCATGTGCTCCAATAACGCACATGCTTCATCAGTTCATCCCATCGAACTCATCAACTTCTCATTACCATATCTTTAGGATCAAATTACAATATATACCATGGACTAACATGACCATATTCATATGCAATCATTGTGAAACTGCAGTATTCTTACGGCCAAACGCTGTTATCAGTAATTACTTGCATTATTTGTCTCCTCAGCAACCAACTACATTGGTTGGGAATTGAATTGGTGATCTATTTATATGGTCTTGGATCTGCATATATTAACTTTCTATGTGAAAACACTAGAAAAACACGAGTAATGTTGAGACCAAAAAAACGTAATTTTGATTGTTCTTGTTCTTTATTGAGACAAATTGAGAGTGAAGGTCATTTATTGTTTCTTTTCTATCTTGGAATTTAGAAAAGTTGAATGATTTATTGTTGTTGAAGAAGAAAACAATGTGCTTGTGGAGATGGTTATGTGAGTGAATCATATAGCCAACGGATATGCAGTGATGATGGGAATTGGGAAAAATGCATATTTGATTTCAATCTTGTATGTAGCAGTATCCTGTTGCAGTTGTGTTGGATCAAATATGTGAAATTGCAAGTAACATCAACTAGGATTGCATCAACATCAAAATTGATATATTGTTGATTTTGAATCCCAATTTCCATTGTACTAAAATTTTGATGTATCAATTGCTGAAATCACGAAAACAGAAGCAAAACTCAAATTGCAACTAGGGTTGATTTGAATTGGAAAAGAAGGTACACTTTTTGTTGGTGTGTAATACATGACTATTTCAGCGCTAAAGGTTTTTATCGCGTGATTCTGTTTCGCACAATCTAAATCACTCAGCTGTATGATACAAATGCTGATTTTTATTTCTGAAAAAGCACAACTGAAAAGCCAGCATCCTGTTAAGTGGATGAATCAGAAAATGCTGAAAAGGAAAAGATTCGGTAATGTACATAAAATTCTTCATGCTGACATTTGAAATTTCCCTGTTTAAAGATCATCTATGAAACCAGATCCATGGAGGCATCTCAAATACATCTGGTAGTTAACACACTGACAGAATTTCCAAAGTCAAGAAAAGGAACTGAACTAGGATCTAAATTTAAAACTAAATATCCTTAAGAATGACAATGCAGCTTCTCATATTTAAATGGAAACCTAACTGGACAACCATAAGCTGTTTGTGAACCAGCTCATCCACAGAGACTAACCACTTCAAGTATCTCCCCATCGAAACGATGACAAGATGCAGAAAAATTAGGAGTGGAGCCATGCTAGATTGACAATCACATACTGCCTTCTGTCCTAAGCCTTTTAGGAGCATGATCATAGTTCTCTCCACTGCTTAATGTTGTAGCTGTGGCTCCACTGCTTGTTTTTTTGCTAATATCAAGCTGTACTCTAACATCGGCCAGTGACGGATCCACTCCAACAGATGCTAGTGTGTGGTTTATGATATTAAGCAACCTGCTCGATACCAAGACCCAATATGTCACTTAAATAGAATCCAAAATCAATAGTATATTAGCATCATAATATAATTTCAGATCAACTGAGTTCAGACCAGAATGTGCCCAAAGGTTCTGAGGATAACTGCTCATGTCAGAATGATATGTGCATGTTTGTCATTCATTTCTTCGTTTTAATGGGAAGTCTGGAAAATCCTAAAGTGAGGCTCAAACCTCAAAATCCAGAGATCCGCTTGTTATTTAACCTTCAACTTAGATTTCCATTTGATGGGTTAGGTAGAAAGTTGGGGGAAGCCATGTAGGGAAACCTGATTGATATTTGATTGCTCGGGGTAAACAATGCCGGGTCATATAAAATGACTTCCTTCAAGCCACTGAAATCTTTTTTAAATTGGCAATTTATTCACAAAAAAATGCAAACCCACAAGTTGCAGCAGGTTTTACAAAAAAACTATACTGGAAGGGGCTCAGAAAGGCTACAATTTGCATTTTAACCTACCAGCTAATAACCACGAGAAACATTAACTAGTCTGAAATTAACTAGTCTGAATCTATTTCATGCACTTGGCAATCACGGGACAATTCTGATGGGTAAATTTATGGTAAGAAATTGGAACATTACAGGTAATTCTTCTAAGACCTTGACTGCCACTAGGCCCATTGGGTCCAAGGGACTTGAAAGTGATACTGTTATCACATGCCTACTTTGTAGGTGTAATATAAATTTGGCATCATTACAGAAATTAGCTAGTCATGGGGACATAGAAGAAATAAATTTGAATTTCCACCTTACCAGGACATCAATTCATAGCTATTGAACTCCTGATAAATCATCTTACCTTTGAGTATACGCATGTGATCTTGCAACTGCTTCACCATTGAATTTCAATTCTTCCTGATCATTTCTGCCATAGCTCAGAACCTCCGATTCAATTGTATCTCGTTTACCTGACCAACATAATGATTGTGGCTGGGAAGGGTGCTCAGCATCAGGAGATGGTTCAACAGATGCATTTTCAAACAAATTAGGTTGCAGTGGCATGTTAAAGGCAATTGCTTCATCCGCTGCCATATGAGAATTGTGTGTCGCTCTATATAAAGCAGCGGCAGTCAAATTCGGTTCTACAGAGCTCTGTGCCCTTGCAAGCAATGTTGGGTTAATGACAATATCATCCTCATGAGTAGAGCCATTTCTGATTATTTGAGAATGTTCAACAGAGCCTTCCACGGGCCCAGGAGTGCTTCTCTGTCAACAATAAGAGAAGAACGTTAGTTTTACTTTCAGAAAAGCACTACTGCTGCCATCCTAAAGTTGTGCCCAACTCCTCCAAAAACAGCCTGATATCCGATAATTTTGCTTTGGAGGGAGGAAATTAAAAACAAATGTTAAGCCTTTGTTTGAACCGTAGGCGAGGAGTTTCCCCTAGGAATACAGCTAATGTCTACATTTTTTGTATTTGGCAAGCATCCGAAATAACTAGTGAATTATGACTTTACTGTACAGCAACTGGGGCATACAGGTATAGGGTAACATCAGAGAACATTTTTTTTCTTTAATCCAGTACTTTTCAGAGGGTAATATCAGCAGTAAATTAAACCACACAATCCGATTTTATATAGCTCAGTTTACTTCTCTTGGGTCAAACAATGTCTGCTTTCCCATGGTGCACTGACTTCATAATTTCTATTATTAAAGACTTGAAGATTCCTTAACTAAGCCATGTGGTAATAATGAATCTATTTTAATGCTACAACTAAACTGCCAAATAAGAAGTGAAAGAGAGAATAACAATCGAAGTATAAAAAATCACATAGCTAGAGGACAAGAAGCCAACCATGTGTTGCCAAAGAAGGAAGTTCTTCGTTATATCTTCAACATTATCCATTCCTTAAGAGATGGACTGAAAATTCTATTGCCTCTTTTTCCTTTTTAGGGAGGTAGAAAAACAGTTCAACAATAAGGACTAAACATGAAAGATCCAACAACACTTGAAAAAAGAATCCAAAGCATAACATCAAACAGATGAGAAGTGCAAATGATGCAAGGAACTACTATGCTTTTTACTCAACATAGCAGAAACAAGTCAACAACAATAAGAGAACTTAAATTAACAACAATATAGCAAGGAATAGGGAGACCATACGTAATACTCCTGCATTCAGATTAATATGACACTTCCTATTTTAGAACATTCCAAAATGCTTGACATCATTCTACTAAGGGAAAAGGTCTAAAAATCATTTGCAATTTGTTCTATAGTTATCCTATGTTTACCTATCAGTCCATAAAAGCCTTCACTTTTCTTGTCTCAAATATGCCCCTACAACTAATATTTTCGGCCGTGAAAAAATGGGACTGATTTGGTTGATATGGTGGAGCCACGTAGGAGTATGTTTGAATCTTATTCAATTATGCAGAAGTATTTTTGAATTTCTTCAATTGTTCTATGGGCATGCTTCAAATTATTTTACTGAGGGTATATATAAACCAAGTTTATAGTTTAGGGGCAATTTGAATCTTTTATTTGTCTATGTGGCTCCACCGTGGCAAAAGTCAGAGCCAAGTGGAAACATTAAAGGTAGGGGGGATAATTGAGATGAAAGATAACAGTAGAGGCTTTCATGGAAGACAAGTAAACAGATCGCAAATATAAGACAAATTGAATACTTCAGGGTACATTTGAACATTTTCCCCTTTTACTAATAATATGATTTCTACAATTTCCTCAATCTTGAAGGCTAGAATTATTTCTTATTCAAATATTAAACTAACTTTTTATCCATTACTTTAATATTTTCTCCCACTACTACTTCAATGTATACAAGTTAAGTTTACATCTTAAACTCTATGCCCAGTCTACTATCAATCAAGAAGGAATGGAGAGTAGTGTTGTGAAAAGCAAGCACTTTGCCCCTTTAAAGCGTCGGAGCAATGCGACACTGAAGAAGTGAGTGCTACTACTTCAATGTATACAAGTTAAGTTTACATCTCAAACTCTATGCCCAGTCTACTATCAATCAAGAAGGAATGGAGAGTAGTGTTGTGAAAAGCGAGCACTTTGCCCCTTTAAAGCGTCTGAGCAACGCGACACTAAAGAAGTGAGTACTTCAGTTGAAGAGGCATGAAGCAATTGCTTTGTAATATTTTAGGGAGCAACTTTTCGAAAGCAAAAGAAAAGGACGCCTTTTAGACCCAAAAAAAAACGAGAAGTTCAGACTCACCGGCGCTGCTGCTTTCACTGGTTTTGCCGTTCTCTGCTTCTTCTTCGGCATCTGTTGTTGTGGCTTCTTTTTCTCTTTCTCGCTACTTCTCATCATTTTTTTTTGAAACTGGTAATTTGTATTCTTCAGAACTAGGGGCTATGCTGGCCACCTCCAAAAAGGTACAGTAAAGAGAATAAAGATACTTACAAAGATACTATAAAATCCACTAGTTGGATTTCCTCTTCTATATTTGCTCTTTACCCCAAAAAACCTAGTGAAGTAATAACTTTCCACTTAATCTTCAGTATAGTGCATTCTTTTCCTTCAAAGATCCTCTGGTTCCTCTCCATCCAAAAATGTTCCACCAGATGCAAGCTGGGACCGTCCTCCACCATCTTTTCTGGCTCTTGCTTCCTCCTCTACTGATCCAACAGCTAAGCAAATCTGTAGTATGTTCAGGCATGATCCAATAGACTGCAGCAATGGTAGTGAAGAAGGCTCATATTTGTGTTGTTATTTTACAATGCAGGAAGAGGTGTTTGCTGGTTTCTAGTGCCTTCTTGCATATAAGGAATCTAGAAGATATGTTGATCCACCTCTTTTGTAAGCCCTCAAGTGTCAAACATGCTTTCCTAGCTACCAGCCAAGTGCAGTCCAAGGTCTTGTTGACCTACCTGCAGCTTCACTCAGACCCCTCTTGTATACCCTGCTAATAGTGAAAATTCCATCATTGTGGTACTCCCAAATGTGGTTGTCTGGTTCTAGATTAGTACCTGGGAAGTTTCCTATCAAATTCAGAAGTTCTGACACCCAATCATTTAAGAGCCTTCTAAAGATCAGGTTCCATCCTTGAGGAGACCACGCTACTTGTATACTGCAATCAGGATTCAAGCATATTAAACAGACCAGGGAACAGAGTTTGAAGAGTTCCATGACCACTCCAGTCCTCTTTCCAGAAAGTACCATATCTCCCATTCCAACTCTAACTCTAGTGTTATGCTTGAATGACAACCCAAGATTCTTGATTGACTTCCAAACCCCAACCTCATAGGTGTCAGTCACCTCATTTCTACACCACACACCCTCCTGGCCTATTTATGCAGAATAATCTCCTTCCACACTCCCAATCCTCCAACCCTCTTGCTTTGCTGGACAGTGATCCATTTCACCAGGTTAAAAACTCTTCTCAATCTTGTTCCCTTGCCACAAGAAATTCCTCCTCAGATTGTCCAAGATTCACCATCTTGCCAGGAATGGGAAATAAGGGCATAGGTTGGCAATGAGTCTAGAACTGCATTTATCAATAATACTCTATCACCCAAGGAAAGGTACTGTCACTTCCAAAAAGCTAGTCTTTTCTTTATTTTCTCTATTATTCCATCCCGTATATTCATTGCTTTGTGTTTAGCACCCAGTGGCATTCCCAAATAGATTGTGGGCATCTCCTCTTTCCTGCTCTTCAGAATATCTACAAGTGTCTGAACTGGAAAAATGTTACCTTTCCTCACATTAACTTTCAGACCAGAACAAGCTTCAAAAATTACTAGGATCACCTTTAGGTAGCAAATTCGTTCATGTTTAGCTTCACATAAAACCACTATGTCATCAGCTTATAATAGGTGAGTCACCTCCATAGTTTCATGGTTCCTGTTCTTAATGTTGAAGCCCCTTATCCAGTTATTTGTTGCAGCCTTTCTCATCAGATTATCCATAGATATAATGAACAAAACCTGCAGGCTCTCAATTTATCATAATGGAGAACGTAGTAGTTTTAATAAAAACTCTATTCATTTAACCACATGCTCCCAAATCCCATTTGCCTGAGTATGTTCAACAAAAAATCCCAATTAAGGTGATCAAAGGTCTTTTCTATATCTAGCTCGCACATAACTCTTGGAACATCTCCTCTAATCCTACTGTCAATGCAGTCACTAGCAATTAGAGCAGCATCCATTATTTGCCTCCCTTCGATCAAAAGCCATCTGATGGTTGTTTATAACCTTGTTGATTATTTTCTTTAGTCTCTCTGCCAACACCTTTGCTATGATTTTGTAGACCCCAGAGATGAGACTGATGAGTTAGAAATCTCTTAGAGAATTTCCCCCTACCCTCTTAGGAATCAAAGTTACAAAAGTGACATTGAAGCTCTTCTCAAACTTTTTGGTGTGAGTGAAATCTGTGAAGTGTCTGCATAAGTTCCCCCTTTATAGTTTCCCAGAAAGCTTGGAAGAAAGCCATAGGATATCAATCAGAATCAGGAGCTTTATCTGCAACACACATCTTTATCCCTACCAGGACCTTTTCTTCCTCAAAAACTCCTTCTAGACTCTCTTTCTCCTCCTTTGAGATGCTCTGCATTTCATGTATGTTCAAAGCAGGGCTCCAATTTTCAATTTTTTGTATAAAGTCTTGATAAAAGTCCATAATGGAACCCCTGATAGCCACAGGAACATTTGACTGTCCCCCCATTGATTATCAGGGAATCAATAGTGTCGAGTCTCTTATGTGAAGTAGTCGTTCGGTGAAAAAACTTAGTGTTCTTATATCCACTATTGATCCACTAGACTCTGGACCTCTGTCTCCAAAAAATCCTTCATTTTTGACCACTTTCTCAAATTCCATAGCCAAATGGGCCTTTACTAGCTGCTCATCATTAATTAAAAGTCTGCTCTTGGATTATTCCCAAGCTCCCTATTTGATCTAAAACATGGTTTTTTCTTGCCTTCCGGTTCCCTTGTGCTCCTTGCTCCATTCTTTAAGTTTTGCCTTTAACAGACTGAATTTTGTTGCAAGATTGTAGTAGGGGTACCAGACACAATAAAAGAGCACCACCATTCTTAGACTTTTTCTTTGAAGCCTTCAACATTCCACCACCACTTTTCAAACTTAAAGTAGGATTCCCTGATAGTTTCATCTCCACAAGTCAAAAGGATGGGGTTGTGATTAGACCCAAGCCTGAGAAGAGAGCTTTGTCTGATTTGAGTGAACATTTCATCCCAGGAAAAGGCACAAGAACTGTCTATTATAGAGACATTCATGTGATTTGCCCTTTTTCTCCAAGTGTAAAACCCCCCAAATAAAGGGGGGTCTATGAGTTCCAACTCATTAATGTAGCTGGATAAGTTAGACATTCCTCCAATAGGCTAACACAATTAGTTTTCTCATAGAGAAACATTGTTGGGTTAAAATCTCCACAACCACCCAGCGCTCCTCGCACATACTCCTCATTGCCCTTAATTCTTCCCATAAAACCCTTCTTTCATTCCGATTACAGGATGCATAAACAACTGTAAGAAACCAACCAAGATCCTGATTTATCCCACACAGTTTGCAAGTGATCATTTGGCTACCACTCTCTACTACTTCCCCCGTCCAAGCCCTCTTGTACCACATGATTATAATTCCTCCCTTAGTCCCTATTGCTTCCACTCCCCCAATCCATTTATTTCCTCCCAATTATTGTATATAACTTCCCATTGTCCCACTTAGCTGTGTATCTACCAAGACTGATGTCTACTCCCTCCTGCTGAATTCTGCTCTTGACTAATTATCTTTTCTCCCCCCTGCTTAATTCCCTAACATTCCAGGCTAGTATCTTCAACTTCATAACAACTGAGTAGTTTGTTTCCTCCCTCTACTTCTTAATTCGCTCATTGGTTCTGTATCCTTGTATTTTACATCAAAGATAAGGTTTTTCGTCTACTTTGGAACCCCTTGTTTATCCAGAGTTTCTGTTGGGATCGTAGGTGGGAAAACCTCATTCTCTCTCCTTTGGTCAATCCTTAACAACAGTGTTGTGGTCTCTTCTATACATCCCTCGAATGCAGCTCCAAATTCCTGCCTAAATCTAAGAATATTGTTTTAGACCCATAGGTTTGCACTTTCTTGTGCGTCTTTGGTACACTCTAAGGCATCGGAATTTATTGGGGTTGGATCCCCCAATAAAGTTATCTATTTTATTTTACCTTGGTTCTCTATCTCTACTTCGTTGCATTGCTTCGTTCTTGTAGTCGAGTTCATCTCTTCTGCGTGTAATTGGACTTCCGCTTCCAGAAGGTTGATTTCCTTTGGGTCAAGCAGTTTTTCAGCTTTAGAGATTAGGCTTTGGTCAACATAAGCTAAAGAGTTGTCTTAGACTTCTGTGGTGGTAGGCTTATTCGTAAAAGGCTGGACATTTTTTGGTTTAAAAAAGTGGCCCAACAGAGTTTTGCTGATTTGAACTCTTAGTGGGTTCCACCGGTACTTGGACTTTATCTCTCTCCTTTCTTGGCATGATTGCTCTCATCTCTTTTTTGGTAAGTGGCTGACATTTTCACTCAGATAGGAAGCGAGAATACAAAGTTCTCATCGACAATGTCGATCAATGGAGGGATTTTGGTCACCAGGCCTTTTACTTGAATTTTGGCCCACCTCAAGTGATTCTTCAGTTCTCTTTCTTCTTTTGTTTCAAGCCATCCCCCGCATCTCTCACATATTTTCGTCATTAACGAGCTAGACCAAAGATGGAGAGAGAGCCCTAACACACGAATCCAACACCAGTCGTCTTCGTGGTTCTCAGGAAAAGATTTGAAAGTCGGATTCCACCATTGTCGGTTGAGCTTACAACCTTGTCTCGTCCGAGTTACCATCAGAATATGCACAAGTTCCTTCTTGGATTGAACTCAAAGAGGAAGGTTACACAATTCATGTCATAGACCGAGACTCCTTGTTCTCCTTTCCATGTTTGTTGTGCCCATCATCTCATCTCATCTCATTTCTGGTGGGAGTGTCATCTTTGCCAGCAAAATATCTGACTAGACATCTACTCAGAAGGTCTTCCTTTGCCACATGGATTTTTGCCTATATCACCTCCTCACCAGCACACTCCTCTGTTTCTATAACTGCCTTTGTTTTTGTCTGTGTCCATTTTCCTTTTTGGAGCATCTCCATGTAACTCCTTTTCTGCAGTCAGATCTGTCTCCCCCTTGTATTTACATTCTTGTTTGGTAGTTATATTTCTTTTAATGAAGGTAGTTAATTTGTCTGCAAGTTTCCTCCACCCGTCATTAAATGCATTTTCTGGAATAATAATAACTGTCATGTCTGCCCCCTTGACTGTGATCAGAGAGAGAAACCTTCTATACTTGTTGGACTTCAAAGAAAGAGGGATGTCGGTGAAATAATTCCATGTTTTAAAAGAATTCCCTCACTTCTTATGCTTCGCAAGATCTCTTGCAAATCCAGAGGAGAACACCACTGCTCAACACCATCCTCTGCATATGGTATATGCCACTTTCCACCCAGTTGTACCAGACCTCTCTCTAACCTTGGCTTTGGTGATGTAAAAAGACTCCCCGAATGAAAAAAGATCCTATTGTCCATCCTTTCTGGAGTGACAAAATGCAAGAGGTAAGGAAAGTGGAAGGAAATTGAGAGGAGTGAAAAAAAAGAGGAGAAAGTATTATTCCAGTGGAAGAAGTCCACCGGAGTCTAGAACTTTAAGCTCAGAAGGGACTTTATGGAAAAGCCTCGAAAATAGTGTCTGAGAGCTTTTTTTTAGTCTTTTTTACAAACTGTACATTAATAAGATATTATGTTTGCTTCTCAGGTTTTATTTACTCATTTACTCTGTTTGCCTTCTTTTTTTTGCTTTCTCTTTCTCGCTGCTTCTCAAATTTATTTTCTCCATTTGTCCTTTTTTTTCCAGTTTGTTCAAATCTTGTTTTATTTTCTTCACAAAATTCAATGGGACTACTTAAATCTTTTTTCCTTTTCCCAGAGAATGCCATGGACAAATTCTTTTCTTTTTTCAGTTTGCTAATCTTTATTTCCTGTTTTCACAAAATTCTATGAACAAACATGCCATTTTTGCTTTATTTTTGCTTATTTATAATTCTATTTATTTGTGCAAGATTCATTTTGCTTTTTTTTTCTAAAATTGTGTTCACTTGGCTTCTTGCTTAGAGCCGTAGGGCCATTGTCGCCTCTTTGCACTTCTCGCTTTTAAAAGCACTAATAGAGAGAGTATACTATGAATGAAAGTCCACCTTAACTATCTTCGGCCTCATGGTGTGAAGGATTCAACAGACAACAAGGAGCAAAGACTTGACTCTAGTTGGTCATAACCAGTTTACAACCAGCAAATGTTGGACCAAACCAGGCAAACATTAAGAAGCTCGTTGCAGAAAAGCTGGAGATTGTCTTGTAATAAGGAAAGCAAATTGTTGTATCGATGCTAAAAGTAGTGAGCGAGATCGGAACAGGAATTGTAAGCAAAATACGCAGCCCAAGAAGTTCTCCACATTACATAAGAATCTAAAAGTGAATTAAGTGTAACAAAGATCATACCCATGGCAGCAACTTCGAGGGTTCTGCACTCCATCCTTGGTTGTTTCCCTCATACATCTGTAATTTCTCTTGCAAAAACTGGATATATTGTATAACCTGTATTTTGTATTAAATCTTGAGGCTATCTTTGTGACGATGTAGTAAACATGATTGAAAAAACAGCAAGATTGGCAAGGAACTGAAATGTCACAACTCACACCTCTAACATGAATGAAGCTCGGTCTCTCTTCTGATCATTTTGTGGTATGAGATCTCTTAGAGTCTGAAATCTGCAAATTATTAGGTATTAGTTAGCTTTGGGAAAGATTTTCCTGAAGAAGTGACTGAATAGGTAACTAAAATTCACCATGTACAGAAAGAGACTTAAAAAACCTAGTCTTGTTACATGATGTACATAAGCAAAAGCTGTAAAGAACAATGTTGATCCTTTTCTGCAAAATAACCGAAAAGCTACGTGCATGTAAAACACCTATGGCTTTCCATGCTGATTGACAATAATCAGTTTCTCGTCACTTTGAAATACCACTTGAACCAATAATTAGCCACAAGAACATAAGCAAAATATCACTTCTTACTTAGATTCATATATAGAAGTGTTGTTAATCATTACTGTGAGAGTTGTCCCCAAATGCCTTTTTTAAGCTTAAAACAAACCAAAAGACTACTTCAAAAACTCAAGGATATTTTAACATTTGGAAAGAGCTAATGAACAAATAAAGAAGATTCAAACAAAGAAGAGCACTATCATAGTGATTCCAATTCCACGTGACAGTCATATATGTTAACACGGATAGGGGTGTGGGAGTCCAATAGAGGTAAAAAAATAATAGTCATTCCATTCCATATTCTTCCCAATCCTTTTTTTTTTGATGTGTTTGTCTAAACATGAACTTAAAAATTTTGTCATGTCCCACAATTGCTGAGGGAATGGATTGAGATCTCCTCATATAGTGTTGGGAGCAACTCCTCTCATGAACTAGCTTTTGAGGTTGAGTTAGATGCGTTTCTCAAGGTTGGGTGCTAGTGTTCTGTTATCTACTCTCCAATTGTCCAGTCCTGGGCAAGCAGGAGAGTGTCAAATCCAATTTTTGTGGAGGGATTGAGTTGTGGTCTTCTTATATGGTTTGGGCAATTCTCCCCTCATGAGCTACGCTTGTGAGGGTTGAGTTAGACCCAAGGTCCATTTCTCCCTAAACAATGTTAGTTTTATTTATGTTTATATAAGTAGTAGCAAGAGAAAATATTAAAGTAATAATTGAGAAGTAAATTTAATGGAGATCACTTCCCATCAAAGTTTAAAATCAAATAATTGTGAATATTTGAAAGTTGTACAGTATAATAATACGATCAAGGGTCGTTTAGTTCAAACATAAGTTATGCAGGGATTATTGCATTACACTATAGGGATTATTTCTTGTTGGATGTCTAGTTTGTTGTGAATAAATATGTATAGTTTAAAATAAAAGTGAAAGAAGAAATAAGTTAGGAGGGATATCCTTGTCATTTCAATCGTTTAATCCATGTATAACTAATACCCACATTCTTACTCCACATTATATCCCTATAAAATAATAGGTAGATTCTGAACAGCTTTGAAATGTTTTATCTTGAGCGGTCTATCGAAAACAACTTTTCTACCACCTAAAATAGGGGTGAGGGTCAGGCGTACACTCTATTTTGTTGTTGTAAAATGGAGTCCTTCAACTATACTCAAAACTTAAGCTACATCCTTGAACTACCATAGTTAACAAAAACATCCTTGAAGTATTTAATACTTAGTGACTTTCATCTTTCTGTTTGACACAGTTAAAAAACTAACGAAACCACCCAGGTGAATGTCCACACCAATATTCAAAGTTGCTTTCACGGCTTCACATCATTTTCCACAAGACCCAGCAAAATTTATTCCTCCAGCTTTATACCTCATTTCTTTTAGACTATGTGACGGGGTTGATCATTTCTCATGATTGACAATTTTTAATGATATAAAAGCCGGAAGAAGATTTTTTGCTGGGTCTTGTGGAAAATGATGTGAAGCCATCAAAGCAACCTGAATATTGGTTTGTGCTTATATTGGTGTAGGAATTCACATGGCTGGTTTCGTTACTTTTCTAACGGTGTTAAACAAAAGATAAAAGTTGTTAAGTATTAAATACTTCAAGGAAGTATTTTGTTAACTATGATAGTTCAAGGATATGACTTAAATTTTGAATATAGTTGGAGGATGTTTCTGGCCAAAAACTCTTGTAAAATGTTATTTTGTTGTCATATTTTTTCCTTCCAAAACCTACTTTGAATTCTTTTCCTTTTGAGTTGAGGGTCTATCAAAAACAATTTTGCTCCACCCCACAAAAGATAGGGGTAAGGTTTGCTTATATCCTACCCTCTCAGAAAAAATCCTACTCTCCACAGATCCCACTTGTGGGCTTACAGTGGGTATGTTGTTGTTGTTGATTTTTATACATGTAGTGCAACCTCTAACAAGTCCTTAAACCCTTATACTTTGTTTGGATGGTTGTTATATATTGTTTCATATTGTATAGTATAGTACTGCATTGTTTTTATGAATACAACATTTGGATAAATTGTATCATTCCCATCATTACATAATGTCAAACGTCAGCAATTTGAAGTATAAACCTAAACAAAAGTAGGATATGGGGTAGAACAAAAAGTAGGGTAAATAATAAAATAGAATTATTAAATAACAAATAACAAGTAACGACAAATTGGGAAAAAAAAAAAAGATAATGATGCAATCACACCAAATCAGTTATTAACAAAGCAGGGCTTTTCATCCTTACAACACTAAATTTAACCATACAATAAAATCTAAAAGGTAACAATCAAAACTAACATCCTATTTAAACAAACAACACAAAACAATAGAGTAGGTAACAACCATCCAAACAAGCTGTTAATTGAATAATGTTAATAATTTTGAGACATCCAAAAGGAAAAAAGTGTTAATAGACTTGCCTCTCATTAATCTTGATCCTCCTCCGCTGTTCTGTCTCAGAATGCTTGGAACGATGAGCACTTACCTTCCCATCATTGCTCTTCCCTTCTAATTTCCCTGTCACACTCAAACCCCATTAGCTTTTATTAAAAAAAAAAACCATCAAATCCCAGTTAGTTTTGAAATAGCAAATCAAATACCCTTTTGAGAAGAGCCATTGGGAGTCCTAGATGAAAACTCCTCATCGTCTTCTTCGTCCTCTTCATGCTGATTCTTCACAGTCCTCACCATTTCAAAATCTGAAACCAGATAACAAAATTCAGTCGAAACAACAGCTTAATAACTGTTAACAAAAGAAAATTAAACAGAGAGACTGACAATTTCGATAAAAGGCTCCGATTATCGAAGAACACTTGCAAAACTCACACCGAATAATGGGTGATAAAGGTAATGTGTGTACAGAGAAATGTTGTATAGCTAATTATTGGAAACCCTAGACAATTAAGTTGATGTTTTGGTAGGTGCTAAATTGCCCGTGCAATGACACCATTATTTTTTTCCATTTGTGTTTTAAAAAAATAAAATTAGTATATGTATTTGTGCAATGAGAGTTTTTTTGTTAAGATGTATTTTTTCCGTGTAATAAAAGTTGGTAATATATTGTGTTTCTTTTTTATTTAATTTAATTGTATGTGTATTTTATGTTCGTTTTAATTAAGTAACTTTGAAAGAATTAATAGATGTTCCACATATTATTTTACTTTTATCGGTATATTTATTTATTGAGTGAAGAAGGAGGTAGGAAACTGTGAAATAAATAAATCTTCGAGTTTACGTAGTTATAGCCATGTGAGAGATCAAAACTATTTTCTTTGTTGTTTTTTGAAAAGTAATGAGATTGTTATTTTTGCCTGTAGTAGTAAGTTCCCATAAAAAAGGAACAAATTAAATCTTCGAAAGATACCTCGACAATCTCTTTTTATTGGCAGACGAATTTGATTGGTAAGATTTTTCCTCTACTATGTCTGTATATATATGTATACATTTATATATTGAATACAGTTTTTAAATTCTTTGTGTTATTTATAAAGTTTGCTTCTTGATTTCTCTGTTTGGACTCAAAAAGGTAAAAATTGAATCTCCAACAGAGATCTTGATAATTATTTTTTTCCGATAAATTTAGTTGATAAAGATATTTTCGCGACTATTTGCTTCTTCATTCTTTAGTTTGGATTTAAAAAGATAGAAATCAAATCTCTAACAAATATCTTGACAAGCTCTTTTTTCCGGAGGAATTGATTAGTAAAGATATTTCCTCGATCATTTTCTTCTTAATTCTATAATTTGCACTCAATAAAGTACAAATCAAATCTCCGATAGACATCTCGACAATCTCTTTTTGGAAACTATGCTTTCCATTCTTATTTTCATTAGACTCTGTTTTCTGTTGCAAGTGCTAGTATTTATCACTAACAGTGATTTGTCGCTTGAACCATCTATGATCTAGGTAAAATTATGATCAAGATGATACTATCTTTTATTGTGTTTCAAATTCCTCCACACCAACCATACAAAGATATACCTTCATGGATATATTATTCATGTCGCTGAGAAAATTACATTTTAAAATTACTTACCAATTTTTGCAAACAAACGATTTATTAGTCATGTTATAGCTTTGCCTCTGAGAAGAAAAATATTACTAACTCAAAGGTAATGTATTACATCTATGTTAATCAGATAGACATCATATATTTTTTCTAAGTAATATTTTTTATACATATGAAGTGACCGAATTTCCTAACACCTCAACTATATTAGAAGAAGACAATAATCAAATGATATGTATATACCTTCATTATACATTAAAGTTATATATATTTTTACCGTCATACTTTTGGGTCATATATATTCTTAAATCAAATTACAGACATGTGGTGCCGTCTCAACAATTTACCCTATTTTATTTTATTTTTTATTCAAAATTAAAAAAATCCACTCATCTTCCATTATTTAGTCCACTCATGAATCAAAATAAAATACATTTTCTCAATTATAACCCAAAGCCAACATATCCACCAAACACAAAAGACTCTTTCATTTTTTCTCTAACTAACACTCCAAATCCTAAATTTCATTTGATCTTCTTCTTTACAGAACAAAGAATCGAGTAGAGAGCTTCATAAGTATGTTTCTTCTTCATCTATAATCCTTTTTTTTGGTGTTTTCTTGTCTACTTTTTTATTTTTGTTTGAATGGAAAATTTTAAAAAGTTACTTTTATGTTTGATTTTAGATGGTATTGTTAATTTTAGTGTGGTTATTGAAAGAGTTTTTTATTTATTTTTAATTTTAGGTCTGGGTGGTATTATTTTTTTTAAAAGGTTTTACTTTGATGTCTTTTTCAGATATTTATTACGGATTTGTTTACTTTTATGTTAAAAAAATATCCTTCTTTTTTAGGGTTTTACTTTGTTAGGGTTTTTTAGATATATGTTTGAGAAAACAGTCAAATGCCTCGCTAATCTATTACCGGATTTCCAACTACACATCTATACTTCACGGGGGTCTTATTACCCCCTTGAACTATTTCAAAATGGAATTAATTTCACCCTAAAATGTTATACCCAGATTCATTGTGTGAAGTGAAACACACGCACCAACCTATATTTAACAGGTGTATTTTCTATTTAAATTTATTTTTTATTTACTTTCTTTCTCATTCCTCTTCTCTCCATTGTTTTTTCATCATTAAAACAATATTAAAGCTTCTTCTAGTGATAGCTAAAAATGCAAAAAGGTTAGATTATTGAAAAATATTATCAAGAATCTTTTTCTAATGATAAATCTGAACAAAAATCGTTAATGTATATTGTTGAAAATACAAATTGATAGAACGGGTTGAAGAAAAAAAATCAACATTTCTACCGAAGATGAACAAAGAATTGAATTTGTTTTATTTCTTTCTCTGATTATAAATTGTGTGTAAATAAAATTACAGATCTAATGTTTGTTTTTGGGTAACTCGAAAGATTGATTTGTATATATGAAAAAGATGAAAAGTGAGGTAAACTATGAAGAAAATTGGAAGAAAGAAGAGATTAAAAAGTTGCCGAAGAAAGTTGCCGGAAAATTCATCTTTCTTAGTTCTTTGGCTCCTCTTCTCTGTCGATTATTTCGTCGCCGTCGTCAGCACCATCAGTCCATCGGAGATGAAAGTGTTATGATTGTTGTTTCTTCTTCACCATGGAAGTGGATGAGAAAAAGTAATTACCTCCATTAAAGGGGAGACCATTTTATTTTTAAGAAATAAATAAATAGAAAAAATAAAAAATATATAAATTATTTAATTATAACATAAATATAACAAAGTTTTTACATGTTTATTGCTTCTCACTCTCTTTGAGAGAGTGAAATGCACTCTCTATGCCAACTCAGCACTTAGAGTGTTATTTATTCTACTTTAAAGTAGTTCAGGGGTGTAATATGACCTCTGTGTAGTATAAGTGTGTAGTTGAGAATCCGCTAATAGGTTAGGGGGTCTTTTGGCTATTTTCTATATATGTTTTTTTAAAGGTTTTACTTTATTACCTTTTACAGAGATCTGTTAGAATTTTGTGTATTTTGTGTTAAAGAAATATTTCGATATATGAATCGTAGATATGTTATAAAATATTGGGGTTCAAGTTTGTTGTATATTTGTCTAGTAATTTTTATTTATTATTCTTTTAGCTAATGAGTTTTCATTTCTTTCTTTTTCCTTGTGAATTGACTTTTAGTTTCAGGTAATTAAAAAAAACGTAAATTATTTTTAGGCGTTTGTACACATTGTTAAACAAATATCTTAATTCATATTGTTAAACAAATATTTTAATTCATAATCATATATATATATATATATTATGTATTATATAAGTGTTCTCTTTTGTTGTTCTTTATGGTATGATTAGAGCTTTTTAATATTTAGTCCTTCTTTGATTATGTATAAATATGTGGTCTTCTTCATAGGAGACCTAGAGACTCCTAATGAGCCGCATCACCTAAATCATAGGAGACCTAGAGAAAGCAGCAGCTACACCGCAAAGAAAAATAGAGTAAATATCTGAAAATGTCACTAAACTATGAGAGATTATCTAACAAGATCATTGGACATTGTTTTGTATCAATAAAATCACTCAACTTGTAGCTTTTGTCTTCAAAAATCATTCAAGTTATATTTTTTATGCCATATAATCATGTACTCTACAAATAAATAAAATTATAGAATCTATTTATTTGTATGACATATAATTATGAACTCCATAAATAAACAAAATTATAGAATCTATTTATAAGACGAAGAAAAAGCATAATTACATGGCATAAAAATAAATAGATTTTATAATTTTATTTATTTATGGGATCTATTATTACATATTATAAAATATAAAAAAATCCAATTAAAACATTTTTTTTATACAAGAGGCGGTCCCGAAACATAACACTTCACTAAATTTATAACAAATATAAAATAATGCTGGCTAGTTTTTTTAGGAGGTGGGAGGGGGGGGGGGGGGGGGGAAGAAGCTTCAGTGACAAGATGGAGACGCAATCACCAAAATATAAAAAAAATTTAAAATAGTAGCCTAGTGAGAGCATAAAAAAATAATTTGATTTATCATTTTAAAATTTATTTTAATTATATATGTACTTGGATGATTTTTGAAGATAAAAGCCTTAAGTTTGAGTAATTTTATTGATACAAAACATAGTTTAAATTATATTGCTAAATAATTTCTCATAGTTTAGTGACCTTAGAAAAGCAAAAGAAAAAGTGGCCACCAGACTTAGGAAGAAGAAGCTAGCAATAACGTTTGTTCATTGATTCACCTGAATCAGTCCGAATTCATGTCTTGCCAAGGTTGCTCGTGGAGCTCCAGTCTTAGTCATTGATTCCGAATAACTTTTGTTATACACTTCGATTCGAAAGTTGTTTACTACTCAAAATCATATAAAGGAGATTTGACTCAAAAGGCCCACTCTTTATTCTTTATACACATACATTTTTATGTTAAATCCGTTAAGCTAAAATATTCTATGCATTGATTCATCTATTTTTATATTTTTGTGTTATAAAACTAAAGTAAAATAAGACAAGAAATATAGAAGAGAAGAGCAATAGAAATAGGATGAGAGCTTTTCTTATTCTTGCAAGTATTCAAGTGTATACAATATGAACCCTTATGCCTCTATTTATAGTGTAACATAGAGGCATACAAAAGGTTATTCATAAACATGGCATTAATCATGAATATAATGGAGGAGGTTATGGAGGTGTAAGGTTACAAGAATAATGGTCATAAAGGTGGAGGTTATCTTCATAATGTAGGATAGTAATGGAGATAATTGGTGATACTAACTTCTTGGTGTAGTGGACATCCACATTATAATATTTTATAACACTCCCCCGTGGATGCCCATAGATAATATGCATCGTTAAAACCTTACTAGGAAAAATCCTAGTGAAAGAAAAAGAGTACACGTATCTTTTAATACGCATTATTTGTTGCCTCATTAAAAACCTTGCCAGAAAAATCCAGTGGAACAAAATCTCGATCAAGAAAGAAAGAGTACAACGCGTATTATACTCCCCTGATTAAAACACCACATAATTTCTTGTGATGATGTCATCCAATCTTATATATCAGCTTCTCAGATGTTGATATTGACAATGTCTTTGTGATCAAATCACATGCACGAAGATGCTGCATTTTTGAACTAATCCTAATATATCATTTTATGATTTCATCTATATGATAAAGCTTTGAGCTTAGCCAAATACATTCTTAAAAATTACTTTATTCGTGACCTCGCTATTGCATGTAAACTGCTCATTCAACTTGTTCATAGCAACAATCTTGTTGTGGACACCTTCATTTGCAATTGATTGTCTTGTAGAATAATTTGATATAATTTCAGAGTGATACGACTTACTCCCAAGGATGATATAATTTCCTGATTATGATAGGTCATGATTCCAACCAAGCACATTCCCGACTTACTTCATAGATCAATATTATTTATGCATGATTTGAAGAAGTGATTACTAGTGTTTGATTCTTTGAATGCCAAGATGTTGTTGTGCCTCCACATGTAAATAAATAGCCCATTTACGATCGAGCTTTATGCGGATCAAATAAATATTCTGCATCTACATAATCAGATAATTTCTGACTCGGAGATTGATCATTTCAATTTTATTGAAGCTCATCTTTTCTTCTCAAAGAAATCATACATCTTCTATGTGTTAAGTCACTTACTTTGTTAGTTTCTTGGCATAACTTGAATGATAATATGACAATCCATTCACAGACTTTTGTTATGTAGATCAAATAATCTTTTAGTATTTACATAACCAGGAATCTGTAAGTGCACCAATTGCACTAATACATGATATTTTATAATCATTTTCATGAGATCGAAAAGATTCTTTCTCTGCGTTTAGCAATCTCAAAACCACTGGGTACTCAATGGAATTGTTTTAAGACCTTTTAAATCCTTCAAGGATTTTCATATAACCTTCATCGTCTAGTTAGACATAATAATCATTCATTATACATATTCAAGTGTTTCATCTATTGCCAGACTAAAACAAGTCTCATTGCATCCACCACTGGAGCATATATCTTTATTTAATAATGTCAGAACTTATGCGAAAGTCTTTTATGCCTCGAGACACAAATTGTACTTTATATCTTACGATTATACTTTCACACAATGATTCATTTGTACCTCACTGACATTATATCTTGATCTATGAACTATAAGTTCAAAAACATCACTTTTCTAAGTGAAATAAAATATACTTGAATAGTGTATTTTATTTGGCCAATCATTTATCTATCCACACTATATGACAGATTTGAATTCAAGATCTCCGTCACCATTTATAGCATTGAGTGCTACTTCAAATCAAAGATACCGTCGACAGTCATTTTGATATCGATTCCAATACGACATAACTTATCGAGATCTCTTCATTTTTCATTATTTTTAGGTACCTGAACCTTTTTCGAGGTTTTTTGAAGTGTTATGTCATGGTACTCTTTTAAAACACCTACCTCATTATCATGATTATTTTGATAATTTGCTCCTCTCCTTCCTCAAGGAGTTTTACATTTGGAATCGATTGGTCTATCACGCTTCTGGCGTACCATAGACTTTATCCTTCAAGGATCATTTATTGGAGCATTTGCAACTTAATTAAAATATTGAGTCAGCAAATACATCTAGCAAATTATTTGTAACATTTTGCAAATGAATTATCTCTTGAACTTCAAGTTCACATTTTTTTAATGAGGATATAGATAAGTCACCTCACACATAATTTTCAGCTGCTAAACATATCTCCCCCTAATGTTAGGAAATCTAACATTTACCCCCAACCTCATTTGGAGATCTATCTTTGTGCATGGTGGAGCAATAAAATCATATGTGCACACATAAAATTTTTAGATGGAAATTATTTGATTCCTGACCCTGAACCAATTGTGATGGGAGAACCTTGTTGGCTTGATGCATACATGTTAAATAAACTCATCTCATATCAAATTTTATTTGAGAGTTTTGTTCTCATAGTCAATGGTCTAGCTATAATTGGAGGCATACAATTTCTGCTAAACCAACTAACATTATCAACATAATTTTATAATTTGGAACTGTGCTCTTAATTTAACAATTTGAGCAAATAACCTTACAAAAATCAATTTGTAAGTTGATAACAAACGCACATGTGATCATACCATTGATGCATCTTTTAAATCATAATAGTAAGCGGTCCACATGGCAGGTGAATGAGCACATATTCACCTTTTTATATGTTTCAAGTAATTTCAAGGGATACAATCCCAATCTTAGCTGGTGCAATGATCATTTTATCATGAGAACAAGCAAAACAAGAGAATTCTTGAAGAATATTTTATTTCTTCAATATTTAGCCACGTGAATTCTCAATTTCTTTTGCATCACATTTGAACTGAAATGACCAACCGGTTATGTCAATTGATATGTATTCTATAAACTTCTAGTTTACTTTTACATGCGATTTCATCATCATGTCCATATTTGTATACAACAAACAACAGGAAAAATTGGGTAGTCTTTTACGTAAATATTTATAACCCACTTCGATTGTAGTAATCCGAAGATATTAAATCTTCCCATAATTTATAGTCTCGATATAATAATTTTTCTTTTCAATTCCTCCGAAACTTAAAAAGTTTCTTTTGAGACTTACTACAACTCCAATATTATGAACAATTTCATTCCTCCAGATAGTAACAAATTAGCCCTTTCGGAATTCTCAATTAATTTTGTGTACTACCACAAATTTCACAACACCATTCTTGTGGTGACCATAGTCGGAGAAAATTATTATTATTGTCATGGTTAAAATTATTACATGCAAGACTTGTTTCTTAACAACCAATGACAATTTTTTGTTGCTACACAATAATATTTATTTTAGTCATGGCCACAACCTTGTAGGAAAGAATTATTTCTTTCTTTTGCCCTTTAGTAGTTCATAATAAAACGTACTCCAATATTTGTGATGTACTCAAAACACATGACCAAATGACCATTTACGTCATTTTTAAAAATTATTTTCACAAACCTCCCGTAGAGGTCGGATGTGACATTTATCCAACCATACATGAACATGTCCTTATCCATAGTTTTATCACATTTTGACACATTCACTTTCAAAAATGGATAAGCATTCACAATGCTTATTACAAGTCACAATCTCTTCAAGGAGTTGACTATATCCATTTATACGTGCTCCATAAGTTTTCATTAGAACCTCATTGTCATATCTTGATATTTGACATATTTACATGCCCCACCTCGACATCACCTTGAAAGATGAAAAACACCTTCACTTTGTTTTTCTTTCTTTTAATTTGATGGAAGATTTATAAAACTTTTCAAATTGGACTTGCACCAATAACAACATACCCAATAACCTTTCATACCACTTTGATGGTAAACATTACCTTCACATTTTGAAGGACCGTCTAAAGAACCATAATGTTCTTTTTTTTAATTATCACAATGATGACCATTAACATTTTACTACACCCATATTCATTCATTCAACCACTTGTCATCTTTCAGACAAATTATGCATTGCTAGCATATTCACATAAGAGAATGGAGAAAATCAATTGGGTGGATTTCATGACTTTTAGTCAAAAGTATATTTCTTTGTGTTAGTCATCATTATATTATCAAGAGAAAATACATAATTACCCCATCAAACTTGCCCCATGAAATCATTTTAAAGTAGCATATATACCTCCTTTTTCGGTCATTTCCAGTTGTAATAAGGCAGGTGCAAATCACGCACCAACCCTAATCTACCACCTGTCATTCACTATTTAACTTTTAATTCTTTTCATTTTTGCCTTTAGTTTTCTATTTCTTTTTCTTTTTCTTTTTTTTCTCTTTTCAATTTTTACTTTGCCTTTGACTTCTGGAATTTTTTTTTGAATTGCACCATCACAAATCATAGTGACAAGACTCCATCATTGCACTACTTAATCACTACTAAATCATGACAAATAATCAAAATATGAAAATTAGAAATTTTATCTAACCAAAATTTAAATCACCATCTTCATCCCAAATCACCTTCTTTATCTATTAGCATCACCATTTTCGATCTTTAATTTTTAGGAAAGAGAAAACTACTTAGTCAAGTTTAAAAAAAGAAGAAGAAAGAATCTAATAATATCGCATTTTAAAAATACAAAATCTGAGCAAGAATGGTGATTTTTAATTTTTGACATGTTGAAAAATCTTCTTAAAAGGTTATTAATGGTGATTTGGGGAAAATGGGAAGATGGGTCTAATTTATTAATTAAAAAATCAAACTAAAAATGCCACATGACATTTTAACACTGGTTTGGGGTTGTAATATTACTCCTTCACGCGCCCAGTTTTCGTGAGAACACAATTGCAGTAAAAATGGCTGAAAAGGGTGTATTTATCGTGAATATAAATAGTTTCGTTGGGTAATAGGACCCCCGCAAATTTTAGATGTCTACTTCAAAAAAGGGTATAAGTTTGATGGGATAATTATGTATTTTCTCTATTATCAATATGGTGCATTAGGACTTAAACCCAATGTTTTATCCATATAAAAAAATCTTAGACCATAAATTAATCAGATTTGAACACAATATCTTGTAATTTCACGGTGCATCAAGACTTTAATCCAATGTCTTACCCTCTTAATTTGATGAAACTTGAATTCATCGTTTTACCTTTTTGGTGCGATAAAACTTAATTTCGTTGTCATACCCTCAACTATGGCCTAATAAATCGAAATATAAAGAGATCCTCAAGCCTTTAAAAATATAATAGTAACAAAAAAATAGTGTCACAAATAAAGATGTAACGAATATATTTATCTGAAGATCAATTGTAACATAGCTCATGTAAAGAAAGGATCACAAGTAATGTATATATAGATATAGTAATTAAGTATCATTTATCCATACATTCTATGACCATTAATAGTCACCAATTAAATAGAGTAAGAAACAGAATGTTCATAAATTAAACATAGAGAGAAACATAATGTTTCTCATACTTCAATATATAAATTGATGTCAAATAGTTGAATATGCATATTGAACTCAATTAGCATTTTGATTTGGCTAAATTAACATTTTCCTTTAAAATAGAATAATTGATAAAGGAGGCTCGTATTCTCAACCCCAATAAATTTAAAATTAAAGCATAATAAATTAACATGTATACTCAAAATACCCCCAAAGTTGCTTCACTAGAAACAATATTTAAAAACAATATACTAATATTAGGATTGCTATTTAATAAGCACTAATGCAATTTTTTAATTTACCTTAACTGATTTTACCTTCATATTCTGAAGTAGTGCTTCTAATATATGTACCGACAGATTGAGGTATGAAACTCAACTTGAAAAAAATATATTATAGTCTCGTGCTGATAATGTATTATAAAACTAAAGTAAAATAAGACAAGAAATATAGAAGATAAGAGCAATATAAATAGGAAGACAAGAGATGAGAGATTCTCTTATTCTTCCAAGTATTCAAGTGTATACAATATGAACCCTTATGCCTCTATTTATAGTGTAACATAGAGGCATACAAAAGGTTATTCATAAACACGACATTAATCAAGAATATAATGGAGGAGGTTATGGAGGTGTAAGGTTACAAGAATAATGGTCATAAAGGTGGAGGTTATCTTCATAATGGAGGGAAGTAATGGAGATAATTGGTGAGAGTAACCTCTTGGTGTAGTGGACATCCATACTATAATATTTTATAACAATTTGGGATTATAGAAAACTTTATAATTTTTGAAGTTATAATGAATCATGCCTCTTCAAGCTTTGTTTATTTACGTTGTCTCCAACTTATGTTGATGATTAGAGGATGTTTGGTTCAGTACTTTTTGATTTAATTATTATACTAACTTTTCATTTACTAATTTGATGTAATTAATATTATGACATTTAGCTAATGAGTTAATGAGTGCATCTATTTTGATTTCTTAGATATTAGTTTTCGGTACAATCTTTGATGAATTGTTATGTTTGAATTAATGGGGTTGCCAATTTTAGATTTAACTCAAAGTTCTTTAGGTCAGTGGGTTGTTGGCTTAAATATTAGTACTTAATAGTCTAGTATCAATTTTTAGCCCATTAATGTGAGAAAGAGCAGATCCGTACAAATATATTTTAAACCTCGTCACAAAAAAAGGAGTGAAAATGGACTGTTTGTTGTCTCAGCTTAGTAGATTAAATGCTCCAAGTATAAGCTTTAATGAGGACACAAATAAACGTGTCGTCTTGACTGAGGGTGCAACTTCGCATCTCGAATAAGGACATATAATTAAAATGCTGGGATCACGTTTACGTGTCTTGATCCAAACTCTCTTAAAAAATATAAATCTTTGATTCAACAGATGATTAGTCTCAATCTTTAGGTGCTATACACATGGAAAGGTCACGTTTATACGTCTTGACAAGTGTATGCCGATGCTGAGGTTGCAACTTTGCATCTTAGTTAAGACTGATAAAAAATCAACAATTTAAGAGGCCCATAGGCATAATTAACTATTATAATTTGTCCAAGATTAATTTAAGTCAAGTGTAAGTTGATAAAAATGATTGTGTTAGAACCATGAGACTCATGAGTGCCTTACACCTTCCCCGGGTCAATAAAATTCCTTACCCAATCTTTTATTTTCACAAACGAATAAAAAAAGTCATTTTATTTTAATTAGGAATTCAAAAAGGTGATTTGAAACACCACGACTAAATTTCAAATGACAATTCTATTCTGTAAATAAAATAATCCATTCTTAATAACGTCATTTCAATTGGAAAAATCCAACGAAAAAAGGTGTGATGATCTTGGGCTTATTTATACGTCCAAGTGTCATTTATTACCCATATTATAACTTAGTTCTAGATTAAATTCTATTGTATTCTCACGACTTATTAATGATTTCTTCCATGATTAACTATTGTGTAGGATGAATTTGCATATGAATTAAACTTAAAATGAAGACAAATGTAACGACCCAAGACTACCTCTAGACGTGACATGGTGCCTAGAGTCACAAGTGACCCCAAGCTGACCTCATGACATGACACTAAGATAGCATCAATAAATAGAATAAACTGAACAGCGGAATGAAGTATCAATAGCTATCATATCTTATAGAAGGTTTCTGACACATAACAACGTAAGCGGAAATCTAACTGTCTTTTGCAAGCCTCTTCTCATAATGAGTTCTACGATAAGCCCCTAGCTGACTCTAACATGTTTGTAACTGAAATGAAATACTAAACAAAAACATATAGGGACGTCTTCAGATCACGAGGACTCACCAACTATAGAGCAAGCTAACTGGATCTGTACTAACTGCGGGCCTGATGATGAGCGTCAGAACCTATATTATGAAATAATATAGGCAGAAAAGCATGCGATCAGTACTTGAAAATGTACTTATGAGGAAAAATGCATGAACGTGATATATAAACATGATAAGTCTGTAAAACATGCTAATGCAAAGACCAAGTAGACATAACATGAAAACTGATAACCCAATCTTAGAGCACAGGATATGGTCATGCAATATATGAAAAACATACTGATTTGTGGGATGTGTACAATAACCGACATACATCATGTGAGCTACAATATAGAGTTTAGTGTTCAGCTCCCATACCGGAAAGAGAGTATCCTGCTTGCCAAGTTAAGGACCATGAAATTTGAGCTAAGGTGGATCCACTAGCTAATGCCTATCTAAGACAAAACCTATGATGACACGTAGTTCTGGGGCTTAGAAATTGCTACTAAAGGTCCACAAATGTTAAACCAAAACCTTCATTTCAAAAGTCCACTCGGTGCTAAGTATATTCCCAATAGAAACATGCATAACCATGGAAACAGTAATAATCTGATAGTACTAAATCATATTGAAAATCTGATAGAAAACTGAGTAGCTCCCAAATCATAATAACTGAACATAATCTGAAAGATACTTTGTCTGAAAGCATCAAAATCATTATCATTATATATACACACTGAGAGATACTTTAATCGGAAGCATCATAATTCCTGAGAATCTGATAATATGAGGCATGCATGTCAAAATAACATAATTTTAATCATGAAAATACTTGTATGTCATGGGTTCATGAAAATTATCATTAAGACCTTGAGTTATAGTGAACTCATGCATAATAAGATCAATCATGAAGAAGAAATCGAAATTCAATAAGTATCCATAAGAAATCATGAAACCCTAGATTTTGGAAAGTTCATAAAATTGAGAAATTAAGATTTCTTTGAGACTCAATGGGTGAAGAAGAACCCATTGATGAAGTTCCCACATACCTTGATTAAAACCCTAGCTTGAATTGGGAAGAGGAGACTTGAAGCTTGGATGCTTGATCTTTCCTTGGGAGAGAAACTTGGAAGAGAAGAAATTGTTTTGAGAGAATGAGAGTGAATGGGGAGATTAGGTTAATTAGGAATCAATTATGCACACTTAGAATAGGCCGAAACAATGTAGTATAAGAATTAAAAGAGTTGAAAAAGACTAAAAAGTTCCTAATTACAAAACTATCGAAAGTCTTTCACGGACCCTTTCTTTGGACCATAAAACAGTCCACGGACCGTGAAAGGTCTCGTAGAAGGCAAGGGCAAAAATTCTAAGTTTCTGAAGTTCAAGTCTACGGACCCTTCCACGGTCCGTAGAAGACAGTACGGTCCGTACACCTGCCCATAAAACGGAGTTGCCTAAGTTATGAGGTTTCCACCATATGGACCATTCCACGGTCTGTAAATCATCCTATGGCCCGTAAAGGTCATCTATCATGCTGAACCAATTTTTCTAACTTTCTGATGTTTGGTTTACAACCAGTTCTATGGTCTATGGAACTCCTTACAGATCGTAAAGCCTACCGTAACCTTGATCCTGAAAATTCCATTTCTGAAATACACTTCACAGGTGACATCTACGGTCCGTCAAACCTTATACGGCCTATAAATGCCTTCTGTAAAAATGCCCAAATTGTAGACTTCAGCAAACTTTCTACACTTTCCAACTTTATCTGAGTTAGGCACTTCTGAGGTATTACAATATCTCCCTCTTAGGGACATTCGTCCTCGAATGGGGTCCAACTAGGCATGAAAAGAGTGGGGAAAGATCTATAACCCAATACTGAAAGCTAAACACATAAAACTGAAGGAGTGACTGACTTTGAGCTAACACATGAAGTTTAAAACTTATTTTAATGAACATGCATGCATAGGGAAACATGGAAATAGCTAGAACACATGAATATGAAAGAGTATATAGGAGGAACTATTACCTCACACTGAAACTAAATCGAACAGAAAGAGATGGGGGTACTTGGACATCATATTAGCTTCGGCTTTCCAAGTAGCACCCTCAACTAACTGATTCATCTAAAGGACTTTAACTGAAGCATCTCTTTTTTTGCTCAACTCACGAATTTGGCGATCTAGAATCTCAATTGGGACCTCTTAGTAAGAGAGACTTTCCTTCACACAACACTCTCTAAAGGCAGGCCTGAAGTCGGATAACCAATGCATTTCTTCAACAAAGACACATGAAACACCAAATGCACCAATTCAAATTTTGAAGGCAAATCCAACTCATAAGCCAAATTACCGTAACGCCTTAAAATCTGATATAGGCCTATATAACGGGGACTGAGCTTCCCTTTCTTACCAAATCCCATCACCCCTTTAATGGGTGAAATTTTCAGATAAACCCAATCATCAACAACAAACTCAAGATCTCTTCTCCTCACATCCGCATAAGATTTCTGTCTACTTTGGGCTGTTCTCAGCCTATCCCTGATAAGTTAAACTTTCTCCATAACCTCATGAACCGACTCAGGTCCTATCAAAGACATCTCACCAACTTCAAACCAACCAATAGGAGACCTACACCTTCTACCATAGAGAGCATCAAAGGGAGCCATTTGAATACTAGTGTGATAACTATTATTATAAGCAAACTCAATCAAAGGAAAATGATCATCCCAATTACCTTTAAAGTCGATCACACAGGCTCTTAGCATATCCTCCAAAGTTTGAATAGTCAGCTTGGCCTGACCATCTATCTGCGGGTGTAAAGCTGTGCTAAGCTTAACCTGAGTACCAAGACCTTTCTGAAACAATCTCCAAAACTAAAAGGTGAACTAATTACCCCTATCTGAAATAATAGACGAAGGAACACCATGCAACTTAACCATCTCCCAAATTTAAAGTCTAGCATAATCCTCGGCTGAATAGATAGTCTTAACCGGAAGGAAATGTGCTGACTTAGTCTTCTAGTCTATGACCACCCAAATAGAGTCATGCTGATGATGCGTATGAGGAAAACCTATTATGAAGTCCATATTCAAATCTTCCACTTTCAAGTAGGAATACTGATATCCTATGTCATATATCCTGGTTTATGATGCTCAACCTAAACTTATTGGCAATTTGGACACTTAGTCACAAATTTCACAATATCTTTCTTCACCCTATTCCACTAATAGACTTCCTATAGATCACGGTACATCTTAGTGGCTTCCAGGTGAATAGAATACTGAGAACTGTAGGCTTTTAGAAGTATCTGTTGCCTCAACTCATCAACATCTGGAATATATAATCGACCTGGATAATGAAGCACACAATCTCCCCCTGGGAGACTGCCTCAATAGCTTTTTCGAGAACTGCTTTCTTTAATCCAACCAAAGTTGAATCATTATCTTGTCTTGCCTTAACATCCGACATAAGGGATAATTTTGACCCTTTTTAAACAATAACTCCACCATTCTCTGAATCAGTTAAACGAACTCCCAAATGAGCAAGTCTGTGAAGATCATGAACTAACTCATTTTTCTCATCCGTAATGTGAGCAACACTGCTCAGGACAATCTACTAAGAGTATCTACAACTACATTCACCTTACCCAAATGGTAAAGTCAAGTCATAATCCTTCAACAACTCGAGCCATCTCCATTGGCGAAGATTTAAGTCCTTCTTCTTAAACACATATTGAAGACTCTTATGATTGATGAACATATCCACATGAACACCATAAAGATAGTGTCTCCATATCTTTAAGGCAAATGCCTCCGCCGCCAACTCTAAATCGTGAGTCAGATAATTCTTCTCATGAACCTTAAGTTGCCTAAAAGCATAAGCTATGAACTTACCATGTTGCCTCAACACACAACCTAGGCCAATGCTAGAGGCATCACAATACACCACAAAACCATCTGATCCTTCTGGTAAAGTCAAAACTGGGACTGAAGTAAGTTGAGTCTTCTACTCCTGAAAACTCTTCTCATAAGGTCTATACCACTGAAACTTCATATTCTTCTGAGTCAAACTAGTCAAAGGAGAAGCAATACAGGAAAAACCTTCGACAAACCTTCTATAAGAACTAACTAAACCCAAGAAATGCCGAATGACTGAGGGAGAAAGAGGTCTAGGCTAGTTCTTAACTGTTTCAGTCTTCTTAGGATCTAATTGAATACCCTCCCCTAAGACTATATGACAAAGAAATGCTATAGATCTCAACAAAAATTCAAACTTACTGAATTTAGCAAACAACTGACGGTCCTTGAGAATTTAGAAAATAATTGAAGGTCCTTGAGAATTTGTAAGACAATCCCGAGGCTACCCCTGAGATTCAACACAGTGCTTAATGTCACAAGTGACCCCAAGCTAACCCATGGCATGACATATCTATACAAGTTCAATTAAAACATGCACTTTCCAGAAGCTAAAAACAACTTAATATCTGAAATGGGGAAAGGCCCAAAATATTTGAATATATATAAAATATATGAAGAGTATAGTGATGACTGAAAATAACACCACCAAACAAGCTGAATCTAATCTATGTCTGAAAGCCTTTAACTGATCTGAGTTGCTGGGACATGTGCCAGTTAACTCTAACAAGTCTGAAACTGAAAAGTAAAACATGTCTATCGTCCTCGAACTATGAGGACTCACCACTGAAGCTACTGAGTACGAACTAGAAGTCGAGCTAAGCACGGTCTGGATGCTGAGCACCTGAACCTATATCATACAACGATGTCGCACAAAAGTATGCGTCAGTACTTTGAATATGCTGAGCATGCGGGATATGTGCTAATCTGAACAATACAAAAACTGAACATGGAAATAGATATGTTGAAGCATACATGAAAGCTGAGCTGGATGCAATGACCAAGTACTAATCATAAAGATGTAACATGTTGAACTGAATACTGAAATAAATACTGAATACATGGTCAATGCAATATGAATCGGACTGTGGGAGAGTCTATTAACCGACATAAACCACATGAGCTAAATGTGGAGTTCAATGTATATGCCCCATTGAGAGGACCCAATATACCTTGCCAGAGTATAAAGGCATAGCTGTGGCGTGATCACTAAAACTGATGCCCAATAGAGGGGACTTATAAACCTATGCGGGCACGTAGTTCTGGGACTTGAGGGTACGTTGAACCCTAGTCCAACTCGATGCTAAACACTACTCCCAAACTGGATATAAAGTTAAAAATGCAATTGTAATACTGGATAGCTCAAAATACTGATAATTATCAGAGAATGCATCATACATATACTGAAAAATATGGCATTCGAATTCTGAAGCATGATTGTCTGACTAATCTGCCTAGCAAGTATAATTCATGAAATACGGATGATTAACACCATCTAGGGTTTCTGAGTTTTATACATGGGACTATGCTAATTCTCCAAGAAACATGTAATTAATATTATAGAAAATATAGAAGCTAAATTGCAATGAATCCCTAAGATTTAGGAACCCTATGTCTGAACAATTTATGGAGAAGCTGAAGAACTCAATGCATTTTAGGGACCTAATGGGTGAAAGGAACCCACTAGTAAAATCCCACATACCTGGTGAAGAAAACTACGGAGTAATCCTTTGGATTTCGAGGCTGAACTTGAAGGAGAGCTCTGCTTGTTCTGGAGAGAAAACTGTCGCCTCTTTCTCTTCTTTTCTTTCTAAGTCTGATGATTTTTATAGAATGAATGCTTTAGGTAGTTTTTGACTAATTAATTAGGCTTAGACGAAGTAAAACGACGTAGTTTAAGTACCTAATGCATGGGGGGAAGGACCAATATGACCATGACTTAAAACTAACGAGGTGACTTAAAAGAGGGGCTTCACGGGTCATTTAAAGCATCACGGCCTGTCTAGTGGGTTGTTTAAAGCATCACGGCCCGTCTAGTGGATCATGATGTTGCCCTGCCCGGTAGAGCTTCACTAAAATGGGCATAACTTTTTATCCCAAACTCATATTGAGTCAAACTTGGTGGAGTTGAAAAGAGGACTCAAAGACCTTTAATTTGATAGGTCATGGGCCACCTAATTCATTTTGTGCTGAGAGATATGATCATTTAAAGTTAACCCAAAACTCAAAATTTGATGGGTGACTTGTACGGACCACTAAACGGACCGTACAAGTCACCACGGGCTGTTTAGTGGCCCGTCTAGGCGACCTTCACCTTGGCTGCCTTGGGCAGTCCTTTATGATGCCCAAGACGGGTTGTGGTCCCCTAAATAGGCCGTCTAAGGTCTCGTGAAGGGTCCATGGACAATTTTGGGTTCGTGGACTTGCCCATTTGTCCTTTCTAGCCCTTGTTCGAAATCTGAGGTTTTACAATATCTCCCACTTGGGGTCATTCATCCTTGAATGATGACAAAACAAGCTGAGTTTAAGGGAAAGAGCTGTATTCCCTACCAACTGAGTACTAGAAAGTGATTTCTTACTGAGTTGAGTCCTATCGACATGAAACCATGCTGAAATGCAGGAATAGCTAAGGGAACTTGATACTGAGACTGAGTTACATATGAGTAAACTGAGAGACTGGAGAGGAACTATTACCTCAAGCTGAAACAGAATCGGAGCATAAGAGGTGAGGGTACTTGGCCATCATGGTTTCTTCGGATTTCCAAGTAGCTCCCTCTACGGACTGATTCCTCCACAAAACCTTACTAAAGCGACTTCGTTATTTCTCAACCTACGAACCTGACGGTCAACAATCTCAACTGGGACCTTCTCATAGATGAGGCTATCCTTCACAGCCACACTCTCTAAAGGTATTATCAATGTCGGATCACCCACACACTTCTTCAACAAGGAAATGTGAAAGACTGGATGAACCGCTGCTAGTTCTGTTGGAACCTCTAATTCATAAGCCATATTACCAACCCTTTTCAAGATATTTTAAGGACCTACATACCTGGGATTGAGCTTCCCTTTCTTTCCAAATCTCATCACCCCCTTCAAACCTAATCATCGATTTCGAACTCTAAGTCCCTTCTCCTCATATCTGCATAGGACTTCTGACGACTCTGAGCTGTCTTTAGTCTATCTCTGATGAGCTGAACTTTCCCCATAGCCTCATTAACCGAATCTGGCCTAATCAAGGCTGCTTCACCTACTTTGAACCAACCAACCAGAGACCTGCATCTACGCCCATACAGTGCCTCATAAAGGGCCATTTGAATACTGGAATGAAAACTATTATTATAGGCGAACTCTATGAGAGGTAGGTGATCATCCTAACTACCCTTGAAATCGATCACAATGACAAACAAGTCCAAATACTGTTTGAACACCCTATTCATTAAGTCCATGAAAGCTGCAGGAGCATTTGTTAGTCCAAAAGACATAACTACAAATTCATAGTGACTATATCAAGTTTTGAAGGCTGTCTTCGGGATGTCACTATCTC
Source organism: Solanum appendiculatum (assembly GCA_018342035.1). NCBI lineage: Eukaryota > Viridiplantae > Streptophyta > Magnoliopsida > Solanales > Solanaceae > Solanum > Solanum appendiculatum. Next base: position 91,887 of record JAGDQO010001180.1, read on the forward strand.
TAACTCTGAGCAGATGATAGCCAGATTTGAGGTCTATCTTAGAAAAAGCAACTAGCACCCTGAAACTGGTCGAACAAATCATCAATCTTGGGGATGTGATATTTATTCTTGATTGTGACTTTGTTCAACTGATGATAGTCAAAGAACCGTCTTTCTTACGCACGAACAACACTGGAGCACCCTATGAAGAAATGTTGGATCTGCTGAAGCCCTTATCTAGAAGGTCTTTAATTTATTGTCATGTTGTCACTTTTTACTATTTATTGATAATTATTCTTAGTTTCGTAAATAATAGGAATTTATTTTCATTGTACAATTTTAATGGTCACGATATTTTTGCAGTCATCTACACACGTACACAATATAGCACTGTACATAATTTATTCTTTACAACACAATACATCTTTCAAAATATCGATTATATTTTTTATTTTAATAATTACATTTCGATACACATATTTTTACATTAATTATATATTTAGCACAATCCATAAATACATAAGTCAGAGCAATTATTCTTAAATACGGAGCAATAACTCAATCAAATCAAGATCTCGTCACCTTTTAAAAAGTTGACATTTGAAGTGATAGATCTCTTCACCTTTTAATAAGTTGACATTTGAGGTGATAGATCTAAAAGGTGACATTTGAGAGGATAGGTTGAGGCTTTTATCTTATGGTCAAAGAGCCTTAAGGGGACAAGGAGAGGAAGCTTATTATTTTTTGGGCAAAAGAATGAGTTATTTTGTATTATAAAAGGGGGAGGGGTCTCTCATTTTCCATACACACTTACACACTACCTCACATACATTTCTTTTCTTCTCTCTATACTTTCATATGTTTTCTTTTCATAGAAAGACTAGCAAGACTTGCCTCATTTTTTGCTTTACATATTTACTCATACAGTTTTGGTTACATTATTCATACATTTGCCTTTATTTATTCATACATTGACTTTACATTTCTTATGCATTTGTCTTTATATACATTTATACATTGCCTTTACTTTTATTTATATACATCATGTTTATATTTATTTATGTCTTGTCCTTACATTCATTCATACATTACTTTTATATTTATTAATATATATTAGCCTTACATTTCTTTATTTACTTTTTACACACACACACACAAATATATATTGTCTCTACATTATTTTATATGTATATATTGTCAATTCTTTTTTTACATTTTTGCATACATTTCTTCATACATTTTTTTTATACATTTTGCTTACATCTTCCTAACACTTTAACACACATATTTTATTTTACAGTATTTAAATATTTATAGTATATTATATTATATATATATTTTTCACATATTTCGTATACACATATTGTATACATAAGAGGGGGAAACTTATCATTAAAGAGGGATACACTTTATTGACCAAAAAGCTTCTTACATTTTTATATATTGTTTCTACTTTTTCATACATTATCCTTAGACTTGTGCATATATTATTTATTGGATTTATATTCTATAAATAATATTTACATTGTTACTTCATGTCCTTCATTTTTCTTACAATTATGTGTACATTTTCTTTATCCTTACAAGCATCTTTTTTTATAATTTTCGTACTAACATCATCATAACACCTCACATATCTCTTTATCTACATATTTTTGTTAAAAAATTGTTATATACATTTTTTAACATTTGCAAGCACTATACTTTTGGCCAATGAAAAAATCTCTCCGTCGGTTTTAGAGGCCTCCCCATTTTAAAAGATGAAAATTTAGTTCAAGTTGAATTATATGTTATACATTATAAATTGAATTGGCCGATGAAGAAATTATCGTCGATTTCAAAGACTCCCATGTTCATAAGACGGGTTTTTATTTTTAGTTATTATTTGATTCATTTATTTTTATTCATATTTTATTTATTACTAACACTTTTACTAAGTGTCTTTACAGGTACCCAGAGTGACTTTTCGAGAAAGCTGTTCGAATGATATTTTTTAATTCATTATTGTATATCTCACTAACGTCAGACAAACATTAGGTCGTTTCTTATATTATGATTTACTTTTTTCTTTGTGTATATTTCATGTTTATTATACTTGTACATTATTTTTATCTCCTCCTCAATTTGAAAAAAATGAGTTTAGCCGAGAACCACAGTTGTGGATTTTGAAGGGTGCTTAATACGTTCCCTTCAGAATTACTTGAACCCTTACCTAGAATCTAAAACTAGTTTTCGTAGATTAAAATGTTAGTCATGCATGTCAATAATCAAATAAGTTTTCCTTAAAAACTAGGTGGCGACTCTATACAACGATTAATCATTTTAGAGTTATAAGTTGTGCTTTATCGAACCTTGGTAAAAATAGAGCATAACAGTTTGACGACTCTGCTGGGGATATCCAGGTTTTAACCATAATAGACTCAATATTTTAATTGAGAGAGGTATTTTTATTTGCATTTTCATATATCAATTTTTAATTGTTTGATTCTTTTTGTTTCATACAATGTGAAGTGTATATATGCTATTTGTATTTCACACATATTTTTTTTATTAATAACTCTCATAAACTATATATTATCATCAATCATTTGATTCATTATTTCATACACCGTAGTTGTATATTTATTATTACTTTATTTAATTATTACATCATTTCAATCGAATCTTTGGCTGTATACCTCACACACTGTGGTTCACGCGGGGAGTATCTCACACTCATCCAAATTTTCTTTCGAATTCTTTAGCTTCAGAGTTGGTGCAATAAGGTTAGTGTGCCTTCTTGTAAATATACAATCTTACTCTTGAACATCTAGAATAATTCATACTCTAGAAAATAGGTCATGTTGCATACTGATTAGGCGAAATGGTTCAAGACATCGTCTCCACAATTAGGAAGCCACCTTTTGTAAAAGGATAAATGATCCATGGACTTCACAAGGGCCTTGGACTCTATGAAGCATCAACATATAGTGGACCGTGCAGATAAATTAGGGGAGTCTTTGACTATATGGTCATACTTTTTTATTTTATTATTTTTTCATGACTTTTCTACTTTCACTCATTTCTCATATTTTATAGGAGAACTGTCTCGACCTACAGGTGGGGATGATCATGATTATGCACAATCATAAAGGCATCTCAAGAAGCAATACAATAAAGAAGCACTCTCTCACTGAAGATGTAAACCAACATCAAACTTACGAGGCATTGCTCCGAGTAAGTCTATACCTTTGCATTTAATTCTGTACATTTTTTATATTCAGTAAGTATCTTTGATTTTCTTTTTCTTGCATTCCTTCAACACATGAATACATTCTTATACATACATTTTATTTCATATCTTTACGAACTACGTGAACCTGATTCTCATTTCGATGAGATACGTAGGCAACACTTCTTGGGTTCGGTACTCTTTTACAAAAAAAAAAGTTTGCTTACTTGCTTGGCATCTTATACTATAACTGCCTGAACTACGCAGACCTGATTCTTATTTTCTACAAGATACGTAGGCAACCCTCATTTGGGTTCGGTCCCATTTTTTCTTTTAATTTTTTTTTAAAAATAAACAAATAAACAAAAATAAATCAAATTCTAGACTTGATTGGTACCAACATAGTTAGGAGTGTGCATGAAGAAGAAATATTTGGTATGATGGAGAGGATCAACTTCATGGTAAACCATAGATTTTTTTGGTAACTCTTAATCTCACCTTAGTGACACTTGAAATAATTCTCTTGCATACATCTAAGACAAGAACGAAATTAACTTCATCGTTTCATGTGCATTTGTGTGGTGAGCCTTAGATTAATTCATTGCATTGCATTGTTGATCTAGAACTTGGCCTAAATGTCTGTTGAGGCGAAATCATGAGTAACACTTGCTTGGGAAAGGATTGTAGGCCTTCTTTGACGCGATTGTGCTTATCATAGCCTACCAAATGACATTTTCCCTAGCATCCCCCTTTGAGCCTGTAGCCTTTTCTTTGAACAACCACATTTTTAGCCTATTCCCTTTGAGTGCTTAAATGCACTATCCCTCTCTTGGCACAACCTTCCTGAGCACACTAAGACGTGCAAATTTTGAATATAAAAACAAATATCAAAGACTTCAAAGACAAAAGATGCTAAGTCCCAGAAGAATAAAAATGAAAAGATGACTTCAAAGAGAAGAAACAAAAACCCCTCTCAAAATAAAAAAAAAACTCCAACAAAGGTGGAGAAACTTCGAAAAAAGGGAAAAAGAAAAAAAAAAGGATTTCGAGAAAAAGAGGGGAAAGGACTCCAACAACAAACGATTCAAAGGAAGACAAAACAAATTCAAAAGAAAGGGACAATACAACAAAGAAGATCAAACGTCGAAGTGGAACAAATGTCAAAAGCACATATCTAGTGCTTGTTCAAGGAAGAATTAGTCACTTTTATCCAAAATAATATCCTACCTGTCCCCAAACCCACATTACAAGACAATAACAAGTCCTACACGATCCTATTTCAAGTGTTCTCACATTAGTGGATACTTACATGAGGGCCAAGCCTATAGTATCACAATTGCATGCATGAATATCTTCTTTGAGCGTGATCGTACTTTCCAAATTTTCTAAAACTAAAATATTCAAATGTGTGAAAATTAGGACTTTTTATAGTGGTGAGGGCACTTGAAACATGAGGATATGTTAGTTCGAAATCTTTTTTTGAAACAAGACGAACAAATCTTGTCAACACTTAGGTATGTTTGAGGTACCCCTAGAAACTTTCTGAATTACTTTGATGTTGATCTCGGTTAGCTCAGAAAAGATAGTGGAATTCTTAAGCACAATACTAAATGTTGGTACCAACTGAAGTCAAAACGTGACTCTATCTTTTTCACTTTTCAACGTTTCCTTAAAAAACAAACACGAATTTTAAAAAAAAAATCATGTTTTACAGGCGCCCCTCCTTCTAATACGGGTATTTCAGTACATTTTACAGGCACCCACCTTCCAATACGGGTATTTCAGTACATTTTACAGGCACCCACCTTCTAATACGGGTATTTCAGTACGTTTTACAGGCGCCCACCTTCTAATGCGGGTATTTCAGGTCATTTTATAGGTGCCCACCTTCTAATACGGGTATTTCAATACATTTTACAGGCGCCCAACTTCTAATACGGGTATTTTAGTACATTTTACAGGCGCCCACCTTCTAATGCGGGTATTTCAGGTCATTTTATAGGTGCCCACCTTCTAATACGGGTATTTCAATACATTTTACAGGCGCCCAACTTCTAATACGGGTATTTTAGTACATTTTACAGGCGCCCACCTTCTAATACGGGTATTTCAATATATTTTGCAGGCGCCCACCTTCTAATACAGGTATTCTAGTACATTTTACAGGCACCCACCTTCTGACACGGGTATTTCAGTACATTTTACAGGTGCCCACTTTCTAATACGGGTATTTCAGTACATTTTACAGGCGCCCACCTTCTAATACATGTATTTCAGTATATTTTTACAGGCGCCCACCTTCTAATATGGGTATTTCAGTACATTTTATAGGTGCCCACCTTCTAATACGGGTATTTCAGTATATTTTTACAGGTGTCCACCTTCTAATATGGATATTTCAGTACAATTTACAGGCACCCACCTTCTAATGCGGGTATTTTAGTACAATTTACATGCACCCACCTTCTAGCGCATGTATCCACTTTCTGGTGCATGTTTTCAATACATATTACAAGCACCTACTTTTTAATATGGGTATTTAACATTTCAGGTACATTTTACAAGATTTTACATTTTTGTTGTCCCGCCAATTGAAGGCCCTTTACATTACATGTTTGACCCTCCATTTGTACTAAATTCTTTCTACCATTATCACAAATGAAAAAAGTGTCATCACGATTAAAAACTGGGGCAAATTTTGAGAGTCAATCAAAATTTGTTATAACTTTGTATTTTGAACTACATTGACCTGATTCTCATAAAACTCGAGATATGTGGGAAGCTCTATGCAGGGTTCGGTCATTACAAGGACGTAATCATTCTTTCTCCCCAGCAAGTGTGTAGTCTTGCATCCTGGGCATCTCACAACTCGCTACTGGGCAATTTTGGAAGAGACATCGAGAACATGCGAAACCTTTAAATAGGACACAGGGTCATCCACCCCAAGCAACAAGACAAAGAGACTATTTGTCTCAACTTTCGAACTATACATGGCCTGATCTGCATGCAACCTAAGATATGTAGGTAACTCTCAGCCAGAGTTCAACCAATTTGTTTTTTATCAAAATAATTTATTTTTTACCGAGCAAAATTGGATGCGTGTCAACATTTTCGCCCGAAGACTTCTACGTCATCTTCAGTCGAAAAGGGGCAAACTTTTGACATCCAATTTTGGCTCTCCGTGCTAAAAAATAACGTCTTCAGACTTCTGATTGTTGAAGAGCACACAAAATATAATTTTTACGCATTTTCTTTCATTCTAACAATTTATTGATAATTATCCTTATTTAAGGATTTTTATTAATTTATTGTCATGTTGTCACTTTTTACAATTTATTGATAATTATTCTTAGTTTCGTAAATAATAGGAAATTATTTTCATTGTACAATTTTAATGGTCACGATATTTTTGCAGTCATCTACACATGTACACAATATAGCACTGTACATAATTTATTATTGACAACACAATACATCTTTCAAAATATCGATTATATTTTTTATTTTAATAATTACATTTTGATACACATATTTTTACATTAATTATATATTTAGCACAATCCATAAATACAAAAGTCAGAGCAATTATTCTTAAATACGGAGCAATAACTCAATCAAATCAAGATCTCGTCACCTTTTAAAAAGTTGACATTTGAAGTGATAGATCTCTTCACCTTTTAAAAAGTTGACATTTGAGGTGATAAATCTCGTCACCTTTTTAAAAGTTGACATTTGAGAGGATAGATTGGGGCTTTTATCTTATGGTCGAAGAGCCTTAAGGGGACAAGGAGAGGAAGCTTATTATTTTTTGGGCAAAAGAGTGAGTTATTTTGTATTATAAAAGGGGGAGGGGTCTCTCATTTTCCATACAGACTTACACACTACCTCACATACATTTCTTTTCTTTTCTCTGTACTTTCATATGTTTTCTTTTCATAGAAAGACTAGCAAGACTAGCCTCATTTTTTGCTTTACATATTTACTCATACAATTTTGTTTACATTATTCATACATTTGCCTTTATTTATTCATACATTGACTTTACATTTCTTATGCATTTGTTTTTATATACATTTATACATTGCCTTTACTTTTATTTATATACATCATGTTTATATTTATTTATGTCTTGTCCTTGCATTCATTCATACATTACTTTTATATTTATTAATATATATTAGCCTTACATTTCTTTATTTACTTTTTACACACACACACACAAATATATATTGTCTCTACATTTTTTTATATGTATATATTGTCAATTCTTTTTTTACATTTTTGCATACATTTCTTCATACATTTTTTTTATACATTTTGCTTACATCTTCCTAACACTTTAACACACATATTTTATTTTACAGTATTTAAATATTTATAGTATATTATATTATATATATATTTTTCACATATTTCGTATACACATATTGTATACATAAGAGGGGGAAACTTTTCATTAAAGAGGGATACACTTTATTGACCAAAAAGCTTCTTACATTTTTATATATTGTTTCTACTTTTTCATACATTATCCTTAGACTTGTGCATATATTATTTATTGTATTTATATTTTATAAATAATATTTATATTGTTACTTCATGTCCTTCATTTTTCTTACAATTATGTGTACATTTTCTTTATACTTACAAGCATCTTTTTTTATAATTTTCGTACTAACATCATCATAACACCTACATATTTTTGAATTGGCCGAAGAAGAAATTATCGTCGATTTCAAAGACTCCCATGTTCATAAGACGGGTTTTTATTTTTAGTTATTATTTGATTCATTTATTTTTATTCATATTTTATTTATTACTAACACTTTTACTAAGTGTCTTTACAGATACCCATAGTGGCTTTTCGAGAAAGCTGTTCGAATGATATTTTTTAATTCATTATTATATATCTCACTAACGTCAGACAAACATTAGGTCGTTTCTTATATTATGATTTACTTTTTTCTTTGTGTATATTTAATGTTTATTATACTTGTACATTGTTTTTATCTCCTCCTCAATTTGAAAAAAATGAGTTTAATCGGGACCCACAGTTGTGGATTTTGAAAGGTGCTTAATACCTTCCCTTTAGAATTACTTGAACCCTTACCTAGAATCTAAACTAGTTTTCGTAGATTAAAATGTTAGTCATGCATGTCAATAATCAAATAAGTTTTTCTTAAAAACTGGGTGGCGACTCTATACAACGATTAATCATTTTAGAGTTATAAGTTGTGCTTTATCAAACCTTGGTAAAAATAGGGCATAACAGGTGCTGACTCAAGAGTTGGGGTCTTGGAGTTTGAATCGTCAACCCGAACAAGATGATAGATATACCCTTTGGCAATCATTCTCCTGGCCTTAAGGTAATAGATAAATAGACTTACAGGCACTGAGTTACTACTCTTCCACTCTAAGACTGGCTCGTTTAAATTCCTTGACCTTGGCCTCCCTGAGCTCAAGTGGGAAAACCTAGTCCAGAAAAGCAGTCTTGAAAAGATTCCAACTCACTGGACCTGCATTAGTACCAAGAGATTCCTTCCACTGCTGGTACCAAGGGTAGGCCACTCCTTTCAACTGATAGGTGGCCAAATCTGCACTTTTGACTGGAGTGTCACTCATAATGTTTGTTACTTTCTGGATGTCGTCAAGAAACTCTTGTGGATCCTCTTCTGACTTAGACCCATGAAACTCCGAAGGGTTCATTCGAGTGAAGTCCTGGATTCTTGTTGCAACAATGTTAGTCTGCGGCGTAGTTGGGGCCACAATCTGCTGATTGACCTGGGCGATCATGGCCTAACTCGGTATGCATGACTTGTTTATTCAATGGGTGTCCTAGAGCTGCTCGCTGATTCGTGGCGTTAACACTTCTGGGAGTCATTTTCTGAAATGCGAAGAGCAGGAGTTGGAAGGAGATTAAATAGAGTTTATACTCTATAGCATGAGTTGGAAAAGAAAGAAGGGAAGTTTTTCCTAACGACGTCTCATAGCTCCTCCTCCATAAGTGTGGCACGCTTCACACCCATGAAGAAGACCCTACTTGACGTGACTTTCAGACACCCTAGGACACTTAAACCTGATGCTCTGATACCAAGTTTGTCACTCCCCGAGACTACCCCCTAGACACAACACGGTGCTTAATGTCACAAGTGAACCCAAGCTAACCCATGGCATGACATATCTATACAAGTTCAATTAAAACATGCAATGTGCAGAAGCTAAAAACATCATAATATCTTAAATGGGGAAAGGCCCAAAATATCTGAATATATATAAAATATATGAAGAGTATAGTGATGACTGAAAACAACACCAACAACTCAAGCTGAATCTAATCTATGTCTGAAAGCCTTTAACTGATCTGAGATGCTGGGACATGCCCCAACTAACTCTAACAAGTCTAAAACTAAAAAGTAAATACTAAAAAGTAAAGCATGTCTATCGTCCTCGAACTATGAGGAATCACCACTGAAGCTGCTGAGTACGAACTGGAAGTCGAGCTAAGCGCGGTTTGGATGCTGAGCACTTGAACCTACCTCATATAACGATGTAGCACAAAAGTATGCATCAGTACTTTGATTGTACTGAGCATGCGGGATATGTGCTAAGCTGAACAATATAGAAATTGAACATGGAAATAGATATACTGAAGCATAACTGAAAGCTGAGCAGGATGCAATGACCAAGTACTAATCATGAAGACGTAGCATGTTGAACTGAATACTGAAATAAATACTGAATACATGGTCAATGCAACATGAATATGACTGTGGGGGAGTCTATTAACCGACATAAACCACGTGAGCTAAACGTAGAGTTCGATGTATACGCCCCATCGAGAGGACCCAATATACCTTGCCAGGGTATAAAGCATGGCTGTGGCGTGATCACTAAAACTGATGCCTAATAGAGGGGACTTATAAACCTATGCAGGCATGTAGTTCTAGGACTTGAGGGTACGCTAAACCCTAGTCCAAATCGATGCTTAACATCACTCCCAAACTGGATATAAAGCTAAAAATGCAACTGTAATACTGTATAGCTCAAACTACTGACAATTATATGAGAATGCATCATACATATACTGAAAGATATGGCATTCGAATTCTGAAGCATGATTGTCTGACTAATCTACCTAGCAAGTATAATTCATGAAATACGAATGATTAACACAAGCTAGGGTTTCTGAGTTTTATACATGGGACTATGCTAATTCTCATAGAAACATGTAATTAATATCATAGAAAATATAGCAGCTAAATTGCAATGAATCCCTAAGATTTAGGAATCTTAGGTCTAAACAGTTTATGGAGAAGCTGAAGAACTGACTGAATTCTAGGGACATAATGGGTGAAGAGAACCCACTAGTGAAATTCCACATACCTGGTGAAGAAAACTACGGAGTAATCCTTTGGATTTCGGGGCCGAACTTGAAGGAGTGCTCTGCTTGTTCTGGAGAGAAAATCGTTGCCTCTTTCTCTTCTTTTCTTTCTAAGTCTGATGATTTTCGGAGAATGAATGTTTTAGGTAGTTTTTGACTAATTAATTAGGCTTAGACAAAATAAAACGATATAGTTTAAGTACCTAACGCATAGGGGGAAGGATCAATATGACCCTGACTTAAAACTGACGAGATGGCTTAAAAGAGGGGCTTCATGGGCCATTTAAAGCATCATAGCCCATCTAGTGGGTCGTTTAAAGCATCACGGCCTGTCTAGTGGGTCGTGATGTTCCTTGCCCGATAGGGCTTCACTAAAATGGGGATAACTTTTTACTCCAAACTCGTATTGAGGCAAACTTGGTGGCATTGGAAAGAGGACTCAAATACCTTTAATTTGATAGGTCATGAGCCACATAATTCATCTGTTTTTGAGAGATATGATTGTTTAAAGTTTACCGAAAACTCAAAATCTGATGGGTGACTTGTATGGACCACTAAACGAACCGTACAAGTCACCACGGGCCGTTTAATTGCCCGTCTAGGTGACCTTCACCTTGGCTGCCTTGGGAAGTCCTTCATGATGCCCAAGACAGGCCGTGGTCCCTTAAATGGGCCATCTAAGGTCTCGTGAAGGGTCCATGGTCCATTTTGGGTTCGTGGACTTGCCCGTTTGTCCTTTCTAGCCCTTTCTCAAATTCCGAGGTGTTACAATATCCAAATACTATTTGAACACCCTGTTCATCAAATCCATTAAAGCTGCAGGAGCATTCACCAATCCAAAAGACAACCAAAAATTCATCGTGACCATACCGAGTCCTGAAGATTGTCTTCAAAATGTCACATTCTCTGACTCGGAGTTGATGATTGCATGATCTGAAGTCTGTCTTCAAAAAGAAACCAGCACCCTGAAGCTGATCGTACAAGTTATCAATTCTGTACAAGTTATCAATTCTTAGGATGGGATACTTATTTTTGATTTTGACCTATTTCAATTGTCGATAATCATTACTCATCCTGAGAGAACCATTTTTCTTGCAAACAAAGAGAACTCGAGACCCCATAGAGAAATACTCAGTTTGATGAAACCTTTGTCTAGAAGGTCCTTTAACTGATCTTTTAACTCCTTAAGCTTATCTGGAGCCATTCAGTAAGGAGGAATGGAGATAGGCTGTGTATATGAAAGAAGGTCTATTCCAAAGCCGATTTCCCTTTCGGGAGGAACTTCGTGAAGATTTTTGGGAAACACTTCCTAAAATTCATTTACTATGGGAATTGACTAAAGAGTTGGGGTTTTGGAATCGGTAACCCTAACCCAAACTAAATGATGGATACAACCCTTAGAAATTATCTTTATGGTCTTAAGGCACGAGATAAACTAACCTATAGGCGTTGAGGTACTACCCTTCCATCTGATGACTAGTTCATTCAGAAATTGGAATTTTACGACTCTGGTTCTAGAGTCGTCTGAGACATAACAAGCATGAAGCCAATCCATGCCAAGAATAACATCAAAATCAAGCACATCTAACTCTACTAGATCAACTGAGGTGATTTTCTAAAAGATTGAGACCGACCAATTTCTGTATACCCATTTAGGTAAAACTGACTCACGAGTAAGAGTAGTAGAGACTGAGAAAGTTCTGATAGGATTTCAGGACTGACATTGAATTTCATAGCAACATAAGGCCACGAAGGAAAGTGTGGATCTTGGGGATATTATGGCATAAACATCAAACTGAAAGACTCGTAACATACCAGTGACCACATCAGGGGAATCCTCCTGATCCGATCATGTCTAAAGGGCAAAAAACCTATTTTGATGTTGTCCGCCACTAGTGCTAGATGAGGTATCCTGCTGAGTCGGGCGGCCTAATGAAGTGTTAGGCTGAGCCTGATGATGAACATAACTACCATTGCCTACAACTGATGGGAAATCCCTTAATATGTGACCAGTCTTACCACACCCATAGCAACCACTAGTAGCATTAATGCACTCTCCCATATGGTTTTTGCCAGACTTTTGACAAGTAGGGAAATAACGTCCACTAGAAACACTACCTTGAGAGTTAGAGCTTGGCGCCCTATCCTTGTTGAACTTCGGCACTCGACTGCTAGCAGGAGATGGGGCCGAGCTTGAATACCTTTGAGGAAACTGAGAACGACCACCATCACTAGATCTCTAATGAGAGTAGTCACCACTATTGGTCCGAGCCCTCTTAGTCTCCCCAACACTCTCCTTAAGCTTTTCTTCTTTAAGTTGTTGAGAATGGGTCATCAACCTAGAGATATCCATCTCTTTGATCAACATAGTGGTCCTAAACTATTTCACAACCATCTTTGAAACACTGAAACAAACTTGCTCATACGGAACCTAAAGTTAGCCACCATAGCCCGAGCATTCTTGGAAAATAGCATAATGTTACCTTGACTCAGATTAATGAACTCTTGCACCTTAGCCTCTCTCATCTCAAGAGGGAAGAATTTGTCTAGAAAAGCACCCTTGAACTTGTTCCAATCCAATGGGCCTTGATGTACCGTGAGTTTACGGTACTTTTGTTGCATTAAACTTATAATTTTGCATGATACATAAGTGGTTTGGTATTAGATTTGATGTTATTTGTGCTAAATTTATAGGGAATAGGCTTTTGGAGCAGTTGAGGAGAATAATGCAGCAACAGTTGATTTGTTGGTGATGAACGAGACAGTCTACGGACTGTCAATGACTTGTCGGGTCGTCAGTTGGGGTCGTAGGTTCAGGAGCCTGAAGAAATTGGCCAAATATGGAATGACGGACCAAGATGACGGTCCGTATATACTGCTACGAATCGTAGATGCCCAACCGTAGAAAACTTCAGAGAGGGTCGCCTGCAGAGCTTGAGTGACGGAAGAACAGGACGGGTCGTACACGGAATGACCAATCGTAGATCAAAACCGTAGAAAAAGCCCTCAGGATTTTGCACAACTGCTGATTGACGGTTGGAACCTACGAGCCGTAGGTCGGTATATGAGCCGTAGGTTGACAACCGTAGACGACACTGCCCAAGCCGAATTTCCCCAGATTTCCTTTTCCTAGTTTAATTAGGATTTATTTTCTATATATACCCTATGTAAACTTCGTTTTAGGGTTGTTGAATATTGTTTGAATATTAAGTTATTACTTTGGGAATTTCTTTTCATCTTTGGAGAGAATTAATTCTTAAAGCTTGTTTATGCAAAGTACTTTTGATTTTCAATTCAAGATTGTGGAATCCATCTCTATTCACTGTAAGTTCATGATTTCTTCAAACCCGAATGTGAATTGTGATCAAACAAGCATGAGTAGCTAAATTCCACAACTAGGGTTGTGGGAACCATGAGTAATTAACAAAAGTAAACTTAATATTGTGTAATTCTTGAATGTGTTTATGCATGCTTTTGTAAATCTCTTTGCTTAGAACGTTTTCTAATGGTTGCAAACATTAGAACATCTCCTAATTCTTGCGAACCCGGTATAGGTAGTAATGAACATCTAAGAGATTTGCAACAGAGATTTAGTCGTCGATAATCCGCTATCTAATAACCCAACCTAGAAATAGTTGTGGGTTAATCTGGGTCAAAGGTAAGGGTTGGTAAATCAATACACGTAGACGGACCAAGTTATTTAGAGGACCAATTACTTAGGGATACATAACTTACTGATCATGCATGGTAGACATTGAAGAGAATTACCATTGTTAGGTTTACTGCGTTAAGAGCTTATGGGGAACACGTAAACCCTAGTTTCATTCTCAGATTGATATCTCAAACTGCAAGTTTTGTGTTTTGGTTACTTGTTACCAATCAAATCGTAAATTATTATTTCTTTCAATTATTGCAAATTCCCCCCTTTTTACTTCTTCTAGAAATAATCTGAATAAACATACACTTAATATTAATTAGCCTAAGTCTGAACCATATTCCTCGTGGGATCGATCCTAACCTCTGTTAGGTTCTATATTTGACAAGCGACCACTTATACCTCCTTAGGGAGGCGTAGTTTGGGCGATATCAAATTTTGGCACCGCTGCCGGGAAATAAGGCTTTTAGATTAGACTAATTGTGTTAGTGCACTTTTAGTCAATTATTTCTTAATTTACCTTTTATTGTTATTTTTGATTGTTTTCAGACTATAGTTCCTGTGTATGCCAAGTACATGAAGTCAAGGTAATCCCCTGACTCCTTACGACTCGGAACTCAGAAAAAATCTGTGAAAAATGGCCGGACAAGGTCAACAAGTTCTGAGAGAGGATAATCCAAATGGCGAACCTCGCCAAGAGGTACCTGGCATTCAACCGCCAGGAGTTGTGGTTCAACCTCAGAATCCACAACAAGTTCAAGTACAAAATCAGCCTGCACCTGATGTTCGCCGCAACTTGGAAGTGGATTATAATGATACAGGCTCAACTGGCGCTATAGTTGTTCCTCCACTACCACCTGGATTCACGTTTGTGATCATAAGCAGTCTGATGCAGATGTTGACCGCTCGAGGACTATTTGCTGGATTACCATCGGAAGATCCTCATGCTCACTGGACCAAGGTGACCAGCATTTGCAAAAGCAGTGTGGGAAATCCAAATCTTGACGTGAACGTGGTTGGCCTACGAGTGTTTCCATTGTCTCTAACTGGAGACGCTACTGTGTGGTTGAATGAGCTCCCATATAACTCTATATTCACATGGAATGAGCTGCGCAATGGGTTTATTGAGAAATATTTCCCAGTCTCAAGAAAGCTGAATCTTAAGGACAAACTCAACAATTTCAAACTCTTCCAGGAAAGTCCGTCAGCTGTGCTTGGGATAGATTTACAAGCTGTATGAGGTCCGTGCCAAACCACCGCATCGATGATGAGTCACTCAAGGAATACTTCCACCATGGAATGGACGATAACGGTAAGGCGGTGCTTGATACTATTGCAGGAGGATCTTATGGATCAATGACTTTCTTGGAGATTGCGGAGTGGCTTGAGAAGATCTCAAAGAACAAGGCATGGAACACTAGAACGTCATCTACGACGAAGAGTACCTTCTCAATACAAGCTGCTGAAAATTCATCTCAAGGTGAACTCCGTCAAGAGTTGGCGCAACTAAGAACTGAAATGGGCTTAGTACTAAAGCATGTGAGTGGTAATGCAGAGA
This sequence comes from Solanum appendiculatum, assembly GCA_018342035.1. NCBI lineage: Eukaryota > Viridiplantae > Streptophyta > Magnoliopsida > Solanales > Solanaceae > Solanum > Solanum appendiculatum. The sequence goes on from JAGDQO010001180.1 coordinate 107,671, forward strand.
AGATTAATGCAGTCCAATATCAACAGAATGTACCACCAAATGATTGGTACACATATGAGGTGGATGCAAATCTTGTGAATGAGCAGCCGGTGGGTTTTCGGCCAAACGCCCAAGGATCTAATCAGGAAAATTGGCGCCAAGGTCAAGGAAATCAAGGTCGGAACTATGGCAACTACAATAGGGATGGACAATATAACCGCGAAGTGAACTTCAATCGCAACAACAATTACAACCAAGGTGGTTAGTACAACAAGAATGATAGGAGCAGTGCATATATCCCTCCTGGTAATAGAGATGGTGGATCAAGTATGACTCGCATTGAAGATATGATGAACAAAATGATGAGGCGATTTGATGCCACGGATAACAATGTGAAAGAAATGCGGACTGATATCTCAGGCATCGGGCAAAAGGTGGAATCACATGCAGTAGCAATTCGGCAAATAGAACAACAGTTGAACCAACTGTCGGTGAATGCAAATCCGCGTCAATGAGGAACACTTCCCAGCAACACTATGTACAATCCCAAGAATGATGGGCAATGCATGGCAGTGACAACCAGAAGTGGGGTACAAACTATTGACCCACCCATGCCAACAGAAGGGGAAAGCGCGAAGGCGTCTGATAAGGGTGAGAAAGAGGTAGCAGAACTACCTAAACATCCAAAAGAGGTTGAGGCTGAAGTAACTCAAAAGGTCATCCCCATGCCACGACCTCCACCTCCCTTTCCACAACGATTAGTAAAGAGAACAGAGGAAGGGAAGTATAAGAAATTCTTATCTATGCTTAAACAATTATGTGTTAATGTTCCTTTGATTGAAGCTTTGGAGCAAATGCCGAGTTATGCTAAATTCATGAAAGACTTGGTGACCAAGAAGAGAGCTGCAAGCTTAGAGGAAAGTGACAAGTTGCAGCATTGTAGTGCCATCGCCACAAGGTCACTGGTCCAAAAGAAGGAAGATCCTGGAGCATTCACCATTCCATGTACTATCGGCGTGATGCACTTGGCAAAGGCACTTTGTGACTTAGGTGCGAGCATAAACCTCATGCCGCTTTCCGTGTTCAAGAAATTGGGCTTAGCAGCCCCTAAGCCAACTGCAATGAGGCTACTGATGGCCGACCGGACGGTAAAGAAACCAATTGGAGTACTGTAAGATCTCTTGGTAAAAGTGGAGACATTCATCTTTCCAGCGGACTTTGTGATTCTGGACTGTGAAGTGGACTTTGAAGTGCCCATAATCCTGGGCAGACCGTTTCTTGCAACAGGGCGCGCTTTGGTAGATCTGGAGAAATGACAGATGAAGTTTCGCTTAAACAATGAAGAAGTGACCTTCAATATTTGCAGAACAATGAAGCACCATAGTGACATCAAGGCGATATCAGTGGTGAGCTATGGGGAGGAGCCCAACCCGGAGGTGCCCATCAAGGAAAGGCTAGGAGTTGAAGCACTTGCGGCCGTAATCATGAATTTTGAAGGCGATGGAATCCCAGAATATGATGCATTGGTGGCTGCATTAGATGGAAGCGTGATCCCTCGTCGTCAACCCAAGCTGGATTTGAACTTACTAAATCGAAAAACACTGCCTACAAGACCATCTATTGAGGAACCCCCGGAGTTAGAGTTGAAAGCTCTTCCAACCCACTTGAGGTATGTATTCTTAGGCCAAAACAACACATTGCCTGTTATTATTGCTGCTGACCTTAATGTGGGGCAAGTTGAGGCTTTAGTTGCGATGCTGAAGCATTACAAAAGGGCGATAGGATGGACAATTGCGGACATCATCGGTATCCCAACAGGGATTTGCACTCAAAAAATTCAACTCATGTCGGAAAGCATTCCTAGTGTGGAGCATCAGAGAAGATTGAATCCACCAATGCAAGAGGTGGTAAAGAAAGAAATTATCAAATGGTTGGACGTCGGTGTGATATATCCCATAGCTGATAGTAAATGGGTATGCCTGGTCCAGTGCGTGCCTAAAAAGGGTGGAATCATGGTGGTTCCAAATTCTAAAAATGAGCTTGTTCCTATGAGGCCCGTCACCTACTTGAGAGTTTGCATGGACTACCGCAAGCTGAATGCATGGACAGAGAAAGACCACTTTCCCATGCCATTCATGGATCAAATGCTACATCGTCTTGCTGGGAGAGGGTGGTACTATTTTTTGGATGGATACTCAGGGTATAATCATATCTCTATAGCCCTTGAGGATCAAGAAAATACTACATTCACATGTCCCTATGGTACATTCGCTTTCAAGAGGATGCCATTTTGACTCTGCAATGCACCGGCGACCTTTCAACGTTGCATGATGTCTATATTCTCAGACATGGTGGAGGACACCATTGAGGTATTTATGGATGATTTTTTTGTTGTTGGTAACACTTTCGATGATTGCTTGTTCCATTTAGGTGAAGCGCTGCGTAGATGCGAAGAATGCAACCTGGTGCTGAACTGGGAGAAGTGTCACTTCATGGTGAAAGAAGGTATAGTGATGGGCAACTGAATCTCCCAGAACGGTATTGAAGTGGATAAAGCTAACGTAGAGGTGATTGCAACATTACCCCCTCCCATCTCTGTAAAAGGTATAAGGAGTTTCCCAGGGCATGCAGGTTTCTATCGCAGATTTATAAAGGACTTCTCCAAAATTGCACATCCTTTGTGCAAACTACTTGAAAAGGAGGTGAAGTTTGACTTTGATGAAGCATGCTTGAGGGCGTTTGAAGCACTGAAGGAGAAGCTGTCCTCTGCACCATTATCATCTCACCAGACTGGGAAAAGCCGTTCGAGGTTATGTGCGATGCGAGCGGAGTAGCACTTGACGTAGTGTTGGGACAAAGGCGCGACAAAATACTGCATCCTTTATATTATGCTAGCAAAGCATTGAATGTTGCCCAGAAAAACTATACGGTCACTGAACAAGAGTTGCTTGCGGTCGTTTTTGCTTTTGAGAAGTTTCGATCCTATCTTCTAGGTACCAAGGTAATAGTACATACTGACCATTCTGCATTGAGGTATCTCATGGCGAAAAAAGATGCTAAACCAAGGCTGATCCGGTGGATTCTATTGCTACAAGAGTTTGACTTCGAAGTCCGAGATAGGAAAGGAACAGAGAATCAATTGGCTGATCACCTATCCAGAATAGAAGATGAAGCTATGCAGAAGTTGGCTGATGGCCTGGGGATTAATGATGCCTTTCCAGATGAATAGGTATTAGCTGCTTCTTTTGATCTTATTCCGTGGTTTGCAGATTTTGCCAATTATTTGGCTAGCAATGTGGTGCCCTCGGACCTATCATTCCACCAACGGAGGAAGTTCATGGCTGATGTGAAGAAGTATTTTTGGGAGGATCCTTATTTGTTTTGCATTTGTGCTGATGGGATTATTCGTCGTTGTGTGCCTGAGGTCGAGATGATGAGTATATTGGAAGCTTGCCATTCATCCCCTGTTGGTGGTCATCATAGTGGCATCCGTACTGCTCACAAGATCTTGCAATGTGGGTATTACTGGCCTATAATTCACCAAGATGCTCATGATTTGGCCAAGGCATGTGATCGATGCCAAAGGGAAGGAGGTGTTTCAAGAAGGTAGGAGCTTCCTATGAATCCAATACTAGTCATTGAACTCTTTGATGTATGGGGCATCGATTTCATGGGCCCATTTGTGAGTTCGCATGCCATGAAGTACATCCTGGTAGCTATTGACTATGTGTCAAAATGGGTGGAAGCTATATCGCTTCCAAACAATGAAGGTAAAAGCGTCACCGCCTTTCTAAAAAAGAACATATTCTCCAGGTTTGGTACACCAAGGGCCATAATCAGCGATGGAGGTTCCCACTTTTGCAATAAGTTGTTCAAAGCGTTGCTGGAAAAGTATGGTGTACGTCATAGTATAGCAACTCTGTATCATCCACAGTCGAGTGGGCAAGTTGAAGTGTCCAATAGAGAGATTAAGCAGATTCTGTCAAAGACTGTGAATGCAAACCGCACTGATTGGTCAAGAAAGCTCGATGATGCTCTATGGGCTTACCGCACGGCATTCAAAACTCCCACATGTATGTCTCCTTACCAACTTGTTTTTGGAAAATCATGTCACTTACCTGTAGAGCTTGAGCACAAGGCGATGTGGGCACTCAAGAAGCTGAATCTTGATTGGGGTGCTGCATCCAGTCAAAGGATGACGGAGCTAAATGAGATGGATGAGTTTCGTCTCAAAGCTTATGAGAGTTCAGCTTTGTACAAGGAAAAGATGAAGATGTACCATGATCAGAAGATAGAAAAGCGCAGTTTTGCTCCTGGTGATATGGTCCTCCTCTTCAACTCAAGGCTGCGGTTGTTTCCAGGCAAGCTAAAATCAAAATGGACGGGTCCATTCAGAGTTGTCCAAGTGTTTGCCCATGGCGCCGTTGAACTTGAAAACACGGAAGGGACCAAATTCAAAGTGAATGGCCAGAGGATCAAGCTCTATGTAGGCCATAAGGAGATGGTAAATGAGCTAATTGAGATATGGGGTTTTGTTGAAGTCTGAGTAGGCAAGACAACTGCGTCGTGCCGCGACGTAAACTCAAGCGCTACTTGGGAGGCAACCCAAGCTATAGTTTTTTTGCCAAGTTAGGATTTCTCTGTGTAATGTTTTGTTTTGTCATGTTTTGCTTTTCCTCTTTTTGAGTCTTAATATTGGCTAGAATAGGTTAGTATAGGGTCCGTGTCAAAAAGAGTCAATAGAAACAAAGGAAGCCTTAACGTTTGTGACGTATGCAGGAAAATAAGACAGGTTTTGCAGAACATTAAGTGTAGAAGGGTCTACGGGTCCCATCTACGGAACGTAACTCCAATGACGAACCGTAAATGGCACCCGTAGACTCAAATATTCCGGAGCAGTTGCAGCTTTAAGTCTACGGTTGCACAGTACGAGCCGTACATAATTCTACGGACCGTAGTCTGCATCCGTAGACCCCAGGTATGTTTTGAAATTTTGTCAAGTGTGTTAAGGACCATTGACGGAGCTTATTGACGGTTCGTCGAACCACCTACTGCCCATCGACGGGAAACCGTAGAAGGCAGTCAGGGTTTAAAAATTGACCCGACCCATGGGTTAAAATTATAAAAACCCCATTTTTTAAAATTCTTCCCCCATTTCCCTCTACTCCCAACCGTTACACCCATTCCACTTTCCACCCCTCCATCTACCAAATACCCTTTCATTCACCCCCCCCCCCCAATCTACATATACTCCCCACCAAATCACTCTTTCTCTCCTTCTTTTTCAATTTTTTTTCTTCCATTTTGTTTCTTTTCTATTCCACCACCTCCACTGTTTTTATTCATCATCTTGTGGGTTCGGAGTTTTCCTCTTGCGTAGTTACGAAGTTTTCATACATAACATAAAAGGTATGTGATTTTTTGGCCATTTACTTTAATTACCAAACTGGAAATTGGCTTGGTCCGTGTCATGGGTAGTCACTTTTGTGCGAAATTGTGATTGTGTGTAGTTTTTAATGTTTATGAGGTGTTTTATGATAAGGGAAATTGAGTAATTGCTTTAAAATGCATGAAGTTGGTTTTGTTTAAATTTTGGACCGAAAGGTTGCCTATTTTAGTGATCATTGCATTAGAGAGTATAGTTGAAGCCTTATGATAACATAATTACTTGATTCTATGATTGTTTGGCTTGGTATTGTGGTTTTTGCTTGGTTAGAATTGTGTTTGTGAAAAAAAAACTTGGTATGACTGACACTGTGTGGTTGACGACCATTACCTACGGTTCGTAGGACAACCTACAAACCGTAGGTCCCTCCCGTCAGTCAGTCTCCCCAGATTAGGCAAAGTTATTTTTGACGGTTTGATCTACGACCCGTAGATCCGTTGACGAACCATCCTGCAAACCGTCAATTGAACTTTAGAAAGTTGAAAATAGGACTCCCATATCTACGGTCTGGTCTACGGCCCGTAGTTCTGTCTACGGTCCGTAGCTCCTTCCCGTAGATACCAAAAATAGTGGCAGCAGTTTGTTTTGTTTTCTTGCTTTCTTTTGCTTTGCATTTTTTTTCTAGTTACTAATGATGGCTCTTCAGATACAATGCCTCCGAAAATAACACAACACTATAAATGGAAGGCTACTACTTCTGCTCCTGCACCAGCTTCTCCGGCCCGACGTCGGTTGCTCATAGATGAGGATTCTGAGGAGGAGCGGAGTGGGTCTGAATATGACCCACCCTTGGGAGACAGCTCCCCCAGGTCACCCCGGACCACTAGGCAGCAGGCCAGTCAGATGGCTACAGCACAGACACCAAAGCAGTCTACTTCCGGAGGAGAGGAGAGCATTTCCTAGTTTGATGAGGAAGTGCATAGTTTGAGCAGGGGTGGAGAGGCTTCTCTGGCCGGAGTTGCCCCTATCCTCCCGCCAGTGGCCCCATCCGCTGCCCAATCTGAGCCTGCATCCACTTCAGGGTCGGAGTCTGATTCCGATTTTGCCTCTGGGACCGGTTCGGGTGATGGCGACCTTGGCGAGGAACACCCAATTCGGGTTGCAGGAGAGCCCAACCTATGGTGTGTCCCTTGCATGTTTCGTATTTATCAAGAAGCCATCCTGCAGAATGCCCAAAACAAGTCCGCTAGGTAGATAGAGGAAGAGCGGCGGATTCTTACAGGTAGCCTTCACACTATTCCCCAGATACATGAGCTGTTCAGAAAGCATCGCTGTGAGTGGATGGCTGAGACGCTTACTAGGTATAGTCCGATCATGGTCCGTGAGTTCTATGCTTCCTATGCTGCCACTGTCCTTCAGACTTTACCACGGCGGGCAAAGCCATTAGACCAGCCACCACTCCAGTCTACCATAGTCCGGGACATTCCCATTGACATTTCTGAGGCCACATTACGCCGTTTTATTTACGGTCCTTCACATGCTCAGCCTATCAACACGGCCGAGTTTGATTATCGGATGCAGCAGGTCCACGGTCGAGCTATGAGAGATGCTGCGCAGTGATAGTCCTTGTTGAGATGGGTGGCTGGCCATATTGCTGAGAAGGGAGTCCATGTTGAGTGGGTTCGAGACATGACCCTGCCGATTAAGAAGGCCACACTTAGCTTTGCAGCAAAATTCTGGTGGTCTATCGTACGTACCCAGTTGTCCCCTACTATGGCGGATAACCAGCTGACTTGGGACCGAGCTGTGATGGTTACCTGCCTGATGGCAGGCCATGAGATTGATTTTGCCCGTGTGCTTATTGCGGTGATACATGAGCGTGCCTTCCGGAAGACGACGACCTTGCCCTTTCCTTGCCTCATTTTTAGATTGTGTCGTGAGGCGACAGTCCCAGTCTATTTTGCTGATTCATACGTTATGGTGTCTAAGACTATGGATATTGGTCTTATCTGAGATGACACCAACCCTGTCACATCGCGCAGGGGTATTTCGGTGGAGCTACTACCCATGGGAGGGGCCTTGGCGCCCGAGCAGGTTGATGTTACAGCCCCCGCACCTGCAGATGAGCCACAGGGGTCCGTGCCCCCACCTACTGCTTCAGCTTCAACAACAAGCACACCCCGGGCTCCACCTACTATAGGGGCTGCCCTACTCCCCATTGCTAGAGTGAGCCGGTTAGAGGCTTAGATGGCGGCTCTTCTACAACATATTCCCTTGTGGATGTAGAGATTGGTAGAGGAGTCCGAGGCTCGGATCGAGCGGATGGTAGATACCAATATACTTACAGTTACCTGGCGGATTGATGCATTTGAGAGCAGGATGATGGAGAGGTCCCAGCCTGGGCCTGTGGTTGATCTGACGGCCTTCCAGACGGAGTTAGCCAGTCTCTGTGCTGACTTTACCGCCCTGGCTGCTGCGGAGATTGCTGTCCTGACACCTACACCAGAGCTTGATGCTGATGATCTTATGAGGACTGCACTGTTTGGGGGAGAGCAGCGGGCTACTGAGCCCTCTCATGGGGAAGGTAAGCGTACCCATGCTGGCCTTAGCACTGAGGGAGACCTGGATGAGGTACGACAGGCCCGCAAGAGAGAGAGACGGGCTCTAGAGGCTGCCCAGCGCCAGTCATTGATTGATGAGTAGATGCGCCAGGAGCGCGAGCGGGCGATGGCAGCAGGTGCGTCTGGTTCGGGGCTTGTTACTGATGGTGCACCTGACACTACTACTGCGGGTACTATTGATGGTGCCCTATTTGATGATCCCGTGGGTTCTGTGCTACCGGACCCACCAGCACTTGAGTGATCTTCGGCGCCACAAGTTTGTCTCACCCGATGTTTTTACTTTTCTTGTGCATTGAGGACATTGCACTATTTTCTTCGTGGGGGTGGGGCAAATGGGTTTGGTGTTAATGTGAAGTTTGAGTAGCATAATTTATAAATCCTTCCTTGGGGTTTTCTTTCCTGTGTTCTTTTTTCCTGAGGAACTGTTTAAATTTCTGTTGAATTGGCATGTTTAGGATTGTGATTGTGCATAAGTAATCTGGAAATAAAGCATGATGGCATTAGTGTGCATGAAAGTGATATCCCTCCAATTTTTTTTTTTTTTGCTTTGTGCTGTGAATGTGAATTGAATGAGTTGAATGTGTTGGATCTTTGCATGACATGATGTAGTATCGGTATGACACTATTACTTAAGCTATAGCATTAACTAGGTTCATTGGTGCTTCGATAATTACAACAAGGTGTCATATGTGTGAGAGTTTTTGATGATTCATATGAGATGTGCCAATCTAGAACTTGCCCTGCTAGTCTTACTAAGGTAATTTGAACTAAACACTAGGAGTTGATCATAGGCCATTGATTGTTTAAGTCCACTAAAAACCTAAAATGAATCAACAAATCCTGTGTGAAAATCTTTCCCTTTGATCCAAATGTTTGAGCCTAACGAATACCATTCTTTCTTTATATCCAGTTCACCTTCTCTTTAAAGTATTGTGAAATATTTGTTTTGGCCCTGGTCCCTCCGTGGACATCGTGTACCTCAACATAGGCCAAAAGCCTAAGTTGAGGGTGGCTACTGCAAAGTACCTGAATTCTGGCCCTGGTCCTTTCTAAGGATAATGTGTACCTTAGCCCACACTAAATGTGTAAGTTGAGGGTGGCTATTAAGAAGGAAAGCAAGAAAAATAAGGGTATGAATAGAGTTGTGTGTAAAGCAAAGGAAGCAGATAATGTATGAATGACAAAAAGTCAAAGAAAAAAAAAGAGAAAAAAAAGAGACAAAAAAGAGACATGAATCAAAATCTGTAATAATAAGTCACACTTAAGCTGATGAAAGACTTAGGGAAAAGAGTATGAAGTGTAAAAAGAATGAATGAAAAGAGGCAGAAAAAGAAAGGTAGTGAGCCAACTTAGAGGTCGAGGAAGGGTAGGGCAAAGTCACTTAATATCCCGATATACCACACATGACCCCGAGCTTACGTTACAAGCCAATAAAGTCATATAGTGATCCTAGTAGGAAGTTTGAAAAGCCAAAGTAAAGAAGATAAGGGCAAGCCTATGGTATTGTGCACAGATTGTATTGAATTCGTTCTGAGTGTGAGTGTATACTAAGTACCAGGATTGATAAATCAAAATTATGTGTGAAAAAGGGGATTTCTTTGTAGTGAGGGCACAAGTTGTGATTATTGGAAAGTCGATGCTTTGGTAAATTGCTAGATGTGTATGTATGTGTGTCTATTGGTACGTCGATGTCATATGTTTGATCCTCATGAGTTAGCTTATTGGGTTTGCAAAGAATGTGCACTTAGTTGGGAATGAATAAAGAGGAGGAAGATTGAGGTAATTGCTGTGTGATTGCTTGAAATTTGGGTTGCTTGTAAGCTTGTGTCGTTTAGAGTCTGTTTTGTTGCTTGAGGATAAGCAAAGATTTTAAGTTGAGGGTGTTGATGTACCGTGAGTCTACGGTACTTTTGATGCATTAAACTTATAATTTTGCATGATACTTAAGTGGTTTGGTATTAGATTTGATGTTATTTGTGCTAAATTTACAGGGAATAGTCTTTTGGAGCAGTTGAGGAGAATAATGCAGCAGCAGTTGATTTGTTGGTGATGAACGAGACAGTCTACGGACCGTCAATGACTTGACGGGTCGTTTGTTAGGGTCGTAGGTTCAGGAGCCTGAAGAAATTGGCCAAGTATGGAATGACGGACCAAGATGACGGTCCGTATATCTTGCTACGAATCGTAGATGCCCAACCGTAGAAAACTTTAGAGAGGGTCGCCTGCAGAGCTTGAATGACGGAAGAACAGGACGGGTCGTACATGGAATGACTAATTGTAGATCAAAACCGAAAAAAGCCCTCATGATTTTGCACAACTACTGATTGACGGTTGGAACCTACGAGCCGTAGGTTGACAACCGTAGACGATACTGCCCAAGCCGAATTTCCCCAGATTTCCTTTTCCTAGTTTAATTAGGATTTATTTTCTATATATACCCTATGTAAACTTCGTTTTAGGGTTGTTGAATATTGTTTGAGTATTAAGTTATTACTTTGGGAATTGCTTTTCATCTTTGGAGATGATTAATTCTTAAAGCTTGTTTATGCAAAGTACTTTTGATTTTCAATTCAAGATTGTGGAATCCATCTCTATTCACTGTAAGTTCATGATTTCTTCAAACCCGAATGTGAATTGTGATCAAACAAGCATGAGTAGCTATTCCACAACTAGGGTTGTGGGAACCATGAGTAATTAACAAAAGTAAACTTAATATTGTGTAATTCTTGAATGTGTTTATGCATGCTTTTGTAAATCTCTTTGCTTAGAACGTTTTCTAATGGTTGCAAACATTAGAACATCTCCTAATTCTTGCGAACCCGGTATAGGTAGTAATGAACATCTAAGAGATTTGCAACAGAGATTTAGTCGTCGATAATCCGCTATCTAATAACCCAACCTTGAAATAGTTGTGGGTTAATCTGGGTCAAAGGTAAGGGTTGGTAAATCAATACACGTAGAAGGACCAAGCTATTTAGAGACCAATCACTTAGGGATACATAACTTACTGATCATGGATGCTAGACATTGAAAAGAATTACCATTGTTAGGTTTACTGCGTTTAGAGCTTATGGGGAACACGTAAACCCTAGTTTCATTCTTAGATTGATATCTCAAACTGCAAGTTTTGTGTTTTGGTTACTTGTTACCAATCAAATCGTAAATTATTATTTCTTTCAATTATTGCAAATTCCCCCCTTTTTACTTCTTCTAGAAATAATCTGACTAAACATACACTTAATATTAATTAGCCTAAGTCTGAACCATATTCCTCGTGGGATCGACCCTAACCTCTGTTAGGTTCTATATTTGACAAGCGATTGCTTATACCTCCTTAGGGAGGTGTAGTTTGGGCGATATCATGCCTGCATCAACAACACTTTTGTCAGCCCCAAAACTAGGGGAGGGTGCGATTAGCCTTGATATTGACTAAATCGAGAAGCTGGATATATATCATCTAAAATTGTAATACTTAGGCAAACAAGGCCACCTGTCACAACCACCTAGACTGACAGGTCATAACTAAATAAAATTTGATAAAAATAAGGTCAATTAGGCCATAAAAAAACTGAGTTGAGCAATGGAAAGCTGACAAGGCCATAAAATAAAACTAATCTAAACTATACATAAACGTCCACAAAAGCCTCTAAAGAGTAACAAACTTAGTGCTTGGAAAAGGGCCCCGGCCTACCCATACAAAACAAAAAGGAGCATAATAATGCCAAACTAGAACATGGCTCATGAAAGAAAGGAGCATACCAACTCTCAAGTGAAGTCGGACTCCTATTGCATTTGATGATCAGAGCCTCTACCTGCACCTATAGCATGAATGTTGCCTCGCCAAGAAGAGGGACATCAATACGAATAACATGTACTGGTATGTGTGGCTGAAAGCTGTAAACATAACTATATCAAAAATACTGGACTAGAGTAAGGGATAGAAACAACCTGAGACTCCAGAAGCTGAGATCTGATAACGACTTAACATTTATCCGTGAATGCAACCAAGTAAGTACATATTCAAATCATACTACTTTAATGGTGAACTGTATAATAATCTTGTCATATTAGTGACCTGCCCTGCCGAGATTGCCATCTTGGTGGTGTAATGAATGAGTAAGCATCTTCCCACCAGACATGCCTGTCGTGGTAGTGCAATGATTGGGTTATCTGCCCACCAGACATGCGTGCCATGGTGGTGTGGTGAACTATAGCTACAACTATTACCATATCTACCTACCGACATTACCCCATCGGTAGTGTAACATAAAGTCATAATCACTATCATCTAATGCGCCGACTCGGCTTATATCAAGTATCTCAAATGAATATAGCACGTACGCAAGCTACCTCTAAGACTGTGGCCTCAATTGGCCCCTTCAAGATTCGTGAATTTCAACTATGTACATGTAACATATAAAGCTTTCAAATAGCATATAAGTATGCCTGCTCAATACTTAAACAACCATTAGAAGGTTTAGATGTCATGAGAAATCTAGTAGGCTTATGAATGAGGTACCTAAAGATATTCTACCGCCGTAGAATATAGCTTGAACAAGAGCACATATATTTCTATTTCTATATAATCCACTAACCTTTAGGGTCTGCAAACACACATATATATCCTGCCCATAAAGTGCCTCTTTTACCCATGCCGATAATTGTACTATTGGACTTCCATTATTAACTCAACGTGTTGATAAGCACAAACAATTCTCAATTCTTCGGCCTTACTCATGTGGGGACTTAGAACTCATATACAAAACTACTTCTTAATGAAATTACATACAAGACCAGCTCACAATGCCCACGATAAGGGATATCAGAACTCAATTTACAACTACGACAACAATTATGTATATATTGTCATTCGCGTCTCATACCTTTATCTTAAACATTCAGACAACAATAGATTTCACCATGTCTTCACAACCTTCTAACATAACCATACCATACCTCAATATTTGTTAAAAACATAGGAGTACTAGTCCTATCAACGACGTGGATTCGTGCTTGAAAATTGAGGAAAGGGGTGCCTTTACATACCTTGATTTGAGTCCTTTAACGTACTACACCGGCTGAATTATCCCTTGCTCCTTCATTATAAAACAAAAGCTAATGAAAATTCAACTTTAGGCAGTAACACAACACATCCAAGTCGGTTCGTCAATTCAACAACCACATGGTGGGTGTAAACTCAAGAGACATTCAAATCGATCAGTGTCCATAGTATTCAACCCCTCATATTGCTAACAACAATACACCACATTTAAATAACTCCAACACATTAACCAACAGCTACCAGACAACTCCACACACTCGCTCCTCACCAAAAACATCAATTAACATTGGCGAAACTTGGACTCACGGCTTCCTATTGCCGTCCCATGAGTCTTACCCGTAGAATATAGCTAGAACATGAAGAACATCACATACATGAGAGAAGGAAACGTGGTCATACCTTAACTGAAGAAAATACAGTCCCTTAAGCTTACATTAAGCAAGGATAAAAGCTATCCCTTTAATCCAAAGAGAAACTTGTATGAATTCTAGGCTTGGTTGAAGCACCAAACTTGATTCTTGGTTGATTTCTCAACTAGGGATATTGGAGAGGAGAGGACTTGAAGAACCAGCAAAGAGGAGCTTCTAAAGTAACTTAGGAACTGTCTATAATGAATTCAACTCCTACATATTTGTTTTAAAATGTTTAAACAGACTTAACATGTGCCAGTCACGTGCCCAGTGCGGCCAATTTATGCCTCTGTACAATCCATAGTAAAACAAGCATATCCTTTTATTCCGAATCATATTGAAGAGAGGTTTTTTACATTGGAAAGTAGAATCAAATATATTTAATTTGATATATTATAGGCCCTCTCACTTAATATATATTGGGAGATATGATTATGCCAAGTCAGACCATATACAAGATTATAAGAAATAATCCGTCTCAATGAGACCTTTAACTGGTACTATTGTTCCAAGGCTTCCTTTGGCCTCCAACCTTAGAAGAAGACTTATGTTGATGTACTATAAGTTACGATCAATATGATCATCCATTTAAAACAATATTCTCCCAACAACTCATCAATAAACAACATAAGGTGAAAAGTATAATTTTTGACGCGTATGTGTTAAGCTTAGTGAGTTAGTCACCTTAAAATATATGGGGTGTTACATCTTGAATCTTTCCACTATTTGAACCAAATCTGAGCAACCCTTTTTAACTGATAAGCGGCCAAATCTACACTCTCGATCGGAGTGACACCTATGATCTTAATGATCTTCTGAATACACTCAATGAACTCTTGTGGATCCTCATCCACTTTTGAACCATGAAATTTGGAAGGGTTCATCTAGAGTGAAGTCCTAGACTCTAGTTGTCATCGTACCAATATTTGGGTTCATGGGAGGTACAACCCCTCGATTGGCCTGAGTTGTCAAGGCTTGGGATAGCACTTGGAAAACATCCCTAAACTAAGCATGAGTGGCTTGTTTAGCCAAAAGGGTAGACTGGGCCTGAAGGTTCTTATTGCTCCACATTCTGATTCCTTCTGACGTAAGCTCTTCTTGGAGGCATTATTTTATAAATGTGCAAAACATGAGCCAGAAGAAAAATTTAAAGAGTTGCACTCTGTCGCACGACTGAGAGTATAAAAGAAGTGAAGTATTTCTTAAAATGTTTCATAGCCTCTCATTCATAAATGTGGCGTGCTTCACACCTATGAAAAGTACTCTACTTAATGTGGCTTTCAGACACCCTAAGACGCTTAAACCTGATACTCTGAATACCAAGTTTTTCATGACCTAAGATTACCCCTAGATGTGACATGGTGCCTAAAGCCACAAGTGACCCCAAGATAACCACACGACATGACATGAAATAACACTAAAATAACATATATAAATAGAATAAACTAAAAAGTAGAACGAAGTCTCAATAGCTATCATATCATATAGAAGGAATCTGACACATAACAATGTAAGTTGAAATCTAACTATCTGTTTGAAAGCCTCTACTCATAATGAGTTTCTAGGACAAGCCCATAACTCTAACATGTCTAAACTGAAATAAAGTATTGAAGAAAAGCATAAAGGGACATCCTCATATCATGAGGACTCACCAACTATAGAGCAAGCTGATTAGACCTGTACTAACTGCGGGTCTGATGATGAGCATCAGAACCTATATTATGAAATAATATAGGCAGAAAAGTATGCGGTCAATACTTGGAATGTACTAAGTATGAGGAGAAATGCATGAATGTGAAATATGAACATGATAAGTCTGTAAAACATGCTAATGAAATGACCAAGTAGACATACAATGAAAACTGATAATCTGATCTGAGAGTATAGTACAAGGTCATGCAATATCTGGAAATCATACTAATTTCTACGATGTATATAATAATCGACACAAATCATATGAGTTACAATATGGAGTTCAATGTTCTTCTCCCACACCAAAAAAAGAGTTTCCTACTTGCCAAGGTAAGGAACATGAATTCTGAGCTAAGGTGAATCCACTAGCTAATGTCTATCTGAGACAAAACCTATGATGTCACATAGTTTTGAGGCTTAGGGACTGCTACTAAAGGTCCACAAACACTAAACCGAAACCTTCATCCCAAAAGTCCACTCGATGCTAAGTATACTCCTAACGGAAACATGCATAATCATGGAAATAGTAATAATCTGATAGTACTGAATCATACTAAAAATTTGATAGAAATTGCGTATCTTCTAAATCATGATAACTGGACATAATTTGAAAGATACTTTGTATGAAAGCATCTAAATTTTGATAATCATACAAACTGAGAGATACTTCAATCGGAAGCATCATAATTCATGAGAATATGATAATCTGAGGCATGCATGCGAAAATAACATAATTTTGATCATGAAAATACTTGTATATCATGGGTTCGTGAAAATTATCATTAAAACCTTGAATTATAGTCAATTAATGCATAATAAGATCAATTATAAAGAATAAACCAAAATTCAATAAGAGCCCATAAGAAATCATGAAACCCTAGATTTTTGGAAATTCATAAATTGAGAAATTAAGGTTTCTTTGGAATTCAATGGGTGAAGAAGAACCTATTGATGAAGTTCTCACATACCTTAATTGAAACCCTAGCTTGAATTGGGAAGAGGAGACTTGAGTATTGGATCCTTGATCTTGCCTTGGGAAAGAACTTGGAAGAGAAGAAATTGATTTTGAGAGAATGAGAGTGAATAGGGAGGCTAGGGTAATTAGGAATTAGTTATACCCATTTAGAATAGGCCGAAACAACTTAGTATAGGAATTAAAAGAGTGGGAAAAAACTAAAAAGTCCCTGATTAAAAATTGTAGGAAGCCGTTCATGGACCCTTTCTACATACTGTAGAACTGTCTATGGACCACGAAAGGTCTCGTAGAAGGCATGGGCAAAAATCCTGAGTTTCTGAAGTTCGAGTCTACATTGGGAAGAGGAGACTTGAGTATTGGATCCTTGATCTTGCCTTGGGAAAGAACTTGGAAGAGAAGAAATTGATTTTGAGAGAATGAGAGTGAATAGGGAGGCTAGGGTAATTAGGAATAAGTTATACCCATTTAGAATAGGCCGAAACAACTTAGTATAGGAATTAAAAGAGTGGGAAAAAACTAAAAAGTCCCTGATTAAAAATTGTAGGAAGCCGTTCATGGACCCTTTCTACATACTGTAGAACTGTCTATGGACCACGAAAGGTCTCGTAGAAGGCATGGGCAAAAATCCTAAGTTTCTGAAGTTCGAGTCTACAAACTCTTCCATGGTCTATAGATGATAGTATGGTCCGTATACCTTCCCATAAAGCTGAGTTGCCTGCGTTATGAAGTTTCCACTATACAGACCATTCCCTGGCCCATAAATGATCCTACGGCCTGTAAAGGCCATCCGTCCTGCTGAACCAATTTTCCAACTTTCGAAAGTTTGGTTTACGACGGGTTCTATGGTCTGTGGAACTCCTTACAGATCGTAAAGCCTGCTGTTACCCTGATCCTAAAAATTCCATTTCTGAAGTCCACTTCACGGGTGACATCTACGGTCCATGCAACCTTATACAATCCATTAATGGCTTCCATAAAAATTCCCTAATTGCAGACTTCAACAAACATCCTGCACTTTCCAACTTTATCTGAGTTAGGCACTTCCTACGTGTTACAAAAAAAGGGAGTTTAACTTGAAGATTGAATGCATTGGAGTTGAAGCTAAAGCTAATGGATGAATGGGAAGTGATGAAAAATCAAAAAAAGAGAAGTTGAAGCAAAAATTGCACGTCAGTGGACCAAGTCCGTGGCACGGACTTGAGACAGAGACTTTAAGACTTTTAAGCAACGAGGTCCGTGATAAGTCCGTGACACAGAGCTGACATATATTTGGGAAGTTCGTGATAAGACCGTGCCACGGAGCTATTACGAAGTTTCAAAGTCTACGATAAATCCTTGAAATGGACTTGGCTTCCATAAAAAATAACTACTAGTCTACTATAAATAAGACACTTATGTCTTGTGTTATTGATTGGCTACACCTTGGGGATTGCTTGGGCAAATTGGGAGGAGTTTTTAAATTTTTTTTCTTTCCTCTTTTCATTATTTTAATTCTTATATGAATTTTTCAATCTGTGCAATTATTTTTCAAATCATTAGCGGCTAGAACCCTTGTTTCTAGGGTTAAGGCTACGAAACATGATTGTATAATATTGTTTTGAGTTTGTTATTGTGATTTATATTTGTTGGTTTCTCTTATGATTTTGCTCTTACTACTTTAATGCTTAGCTACCATTATAGTAAATGTATATACCTTTTGTGAACTCGGGAGACAGAACCTTAGGTTAGAACGAATGACATAAGGAAAGAGTTCTACTTTCTAACTTGAATTATGGATAGATTCACGCCTAGGATAGGTATACACCTACATTTCCTTGTTTGGTTCAAATACATGTATATAGCTTAATACACTAGAATTAGTTGGCCTATACCCGCTCAATAATGTAGTTAGGCATCCAATTTTGGTAGAAGGTTTGAGGATCGAGAGACCATAGCCATACTATCAACCCCTTGAATCAATAACTAGGATAAGTAACTTAACCAACAAAGAACTTAGTGGTATACATACTTGTAAAGTACACCTTGACCCCGAAATTCCCCTCTCATTGTTTACAACCCAAGCACTTATGTCCTCTCTAAATTTATTTTACATTAGAAGTTACAACACATCAACTGTATTCTTGTTATGATCGCATTTGTTCATCTTAATAGTTTAACTTGAAGTAGTTATTTGCTAATCAATTTTGTCCCTGTGGGTTCGACATTTGGTTCCTAAAAAAGAGCAAATATATTATTTATACGAACACGTACACTTGATGGTGTGTTTGTGCCGTTGTCGGGGACTTGAAAAATGAACAAATTCTTAATTTTCAAGTTTTACTTTTCAGTTTATAAGTGCTTGTATATATTTTATTTTTTGTACAAACATTTATTTTTTTTCCAAATTTTGGTACTCTTATTGATATAAAAGCTTCAGATATATAATGGATGGATAGTTGTAACACCTTGGAAATTGGAAAGTTAGAAGTGAAAGGAAAATTTTAGTTCTTGGCACTAGTACAGGGGCTACGAGTCCTATCAACAGACCATAGAAGGTTGTACGGGTTGTAGGAATGAAGTCATAGACTATAAGTTGAGTTTCAGAAATTTCAAGTCCCAGTAAGTGAATCTACGACTTGACAAGATGAGGCGTATGAAGTTTGATGGGTCATAGGACTGACCCGTAGAGTTGATTAAGTGATTTGATTTAAGACCTCAGGTCTATGAAATGGTTTGACGGGTCGTAGTTGGTTCTACGGGTCATAGAAGAGTCTCGTGGAAAGTAAGATGATTTTGGGTTTCTGAAGTTGATTCTACAGTTGACCAGTAGGGGCCGTAGAAGCTTTTACTGACCATAGGTCCAAACCGTAGACCGAGTTCGATAGTTATTAAGTAAGGGTATTTGAATCTTTTCCTATGCATTTAATACCTATACTATGTCGTTTTGACCCTTATTCTAAGCCCTATGACTACTTTTCTATTCAAAAAAAAAACTAACCCAACTTCCTTATTCTCTGAAATCCTAAATCCCATCCACATTCATCCTCTCCAAATTCTCTCAAGCTCAAGGAAGAACACCTAGGTTTTTGAAACGACCCCAAAAATGCCCGAAAATGTGCTTCGGAAACACCTATAATTGTAATTTCCATATATCTCAAAATCCGTGCATGATTTCGGAAATTCGACTTCATATTCTTATTTGTGGGGTCAAATTGAGTGGGAAATGGGTCTAACCCGAATTTTAGAGCAACCGTATCAAAATTCGAAAATCGCAAAAATTGCGATTTGGAGGGTCAACTTTAAAGGGGCATATCTCTTAGCACACAAGGAACTGGAAGGGCTGCAACCTATCAAATTAAAGCTCTTTGAGTTAGCTTTCCAACGCACTTGGTTTCACCTCATTCCAAGTTAGGATGAGGGAGTTATGACCATTTTCGTAAAACCTGTCTGTGCAGATTTGCAATTTCCAGTGAGCAGTTTTTTTTGAGGCGGGTTGGAGTCATTTTTTTATAAAAAGGGGATATGTCCCATACTTAGTCATTTTCTAAACTCCAAAAACACTCTCTAAGCCCTCTCCAAAAATTCCACCAAGATCTTCAACCAAATTCAAACATCTCAAGCTCTAATTCCGGATTCAAGACTCAATCTCAAGCTTCGATTCTCCATTCCAATCTTCATCAAGGATTCTCCAAAGTTGAGGTATGTGGGTTTGATTGTGGAAACCTTCCTTTCCACAAGTCCAACCATTTATCCTCTATTTCTACTTCAAGTTTATGGGTCCTTATGATTATTTATGAACTCTTGAATTATGGAATTACTACTACACACCCTATTATGGTCCATTTTGCATATTATCATGAAATGGAATTATTATGTGATGTTTATGGTTTACATGCTTCCATGATCAAATTATGAAGGTTGATATATATATGTATGTTGTTGGTGGGCTGATTTATATGGATTTTGGAATTGGTTGGACTTAGTATTCTTGAAATACATGATTTCATTTACATGAACAATTGCCCACCTTGTGTTTGATAAAATGCCCATTTATAGAATTCTTAGGAAAGGGAAGGTCCAAGGTACGTCCTATGAGTCGGATGGTTATGTAATTACTGAAATGATGATGAAATGGACACATGTATATGATTTTCTCTATATAAGTGTTGTGAGTCGACCAAGCCTAGTACGGGGGGTAGTAGGCCCGTATAACCGTATCGAGGGGTTGGTACCTTGGTTGCTAGTACGGGGGGTAGTAGGCCCGTATAACCGTATCGAGGGGTTGGTACCTTGGTTGCCTAGTACGGGGGGTAGTAGGCCCGTATAACCGTATCGAGGGGTTGGTACCTTGGTTGCCTAGTACGGGGGGTAGTAGGCCCGTATAACCATATCGAGGGGTTTGTACCTTGGTCCCTAGCTCGGGGGGTGGTAGGCCCGTGTAACCATATTGAGGGGTTTGTACCTCTTTCGCCTCTCCAAGGGGGTGGTAGGCCTTGGAAATACTATATTGATGGTCACTCGCCACACATGTACTACGTCCCACTAAATATGATTTTTATGTAAGCATCATTATACATATCATTTCATTAATATGCTATTTATCGGGTATGATTACGCATTTTTCCTATGATGTCCATCTAATGTAGCATTGCATTGCATCCCATATACTTAGTACATTCAAATGTACTAACGCATACTCTATGCCTACATGATGTCACCATGTAGGGACCGGAGCACCGCTTGACCATCCTCCTCCGCGTGGCTAGTACGATTTTCTATAGTGGTTATTGGTGAGTCCTCCATTTCGGGGACGTTGCTCATGATCTTTTGCTATGTATTAAACTTTTCCTTTCTAGTTATGTTTTGACTATGAGGGTGAGCCCGGTAGTTTGTCTTGGCCCCCGCTAAGTACTCATGTTTAGAGGTGGTGTTGGACAAGTTGTGTATTATGCTTGAGCTTGACTCATTTATGGTATTTATGTATCATTTCTTTTTTTTTCTTGCTTCCTTAGTCCCGATTTCCCCCTTGATTATGCTTATCGTTTATGGTCATTTAATTGCTTCCGCGACCAAGGATGTGTAATGATACGCTATGAGGCTTGTTTGGGGTTCCTTCGGGTTCCCCATTCGCCGGTCACATCTAGGCCCTAGGCTTGGGTCGTGACAGTTTTCAAGCTTCAAATCTCCTTTTTCTCCATTGCTTTTGGGCTTTGTTTATCAAGGCATGTGGGGATTCACCATTGGATTCCATTCATCCATTGGTCTCAAGAAATCTCAAATCTCCAAAGTTAATTTCACCTAATTAACTAGGGTTTCATGCAAATCTCCATGGGTCCAATTTATAATGATTTCAATTGTTTGATTTCAATCTTAATATGCATGATTTGATTCAATTACAAGGTTTTTAATTAATTTTATATGGACCCATGATTGTTACTTTATTATGATGATGAATTTATGAAGAAAGCTTATGAACTTATGAATAATGATTTATGAAAGCTATGCATGTCTTATGAGAATGATCTTTTATGAACTAAGGACGCTTTTGAGATAAGTGTTAATGAATTGTGAAAGGTTATCTCACATAAGCATGAATTGTGAAAGGTTTTCTCACATATTATGAAATCATGGTTATGAAAGGTTTTTCTCATGTATGTTGAATCATGATTTAAAGGAGCTACTCTATAATGACTCTAAGATTGGGTTGGTAGTTTAATTATGCCTTTCCAAGTATGATGATATGAATATGTTTATGACTAATTTCATTGGAATTTTACTTAGCACCAAGAGGATATTGAGATGGAGGCTCTTCAATTAGTAGATTCCAGGTCTCTAGTAGCAATCTCCTTATCTCTAACTACGTGCCCCCGTAGGATAGTCTTAAGTGATTAAGCTAGTGGATCCACCTTAGCTAAAAGTTATGGTCCTTACCTTGGAAAGTAGGACATCTCTTTTTGGTGTGGGAGTAAGACACCGGATTCCATATTATAGCTCACATGGTCTATGTCGGTTATCGGTAATTATCCCACAAAATGAACTAAATTACCTTCAAAACTTTTATGAAAATCTTTCATTATGTTTTAAGATGCATTGATCATGTTCATGATTTATGATTGATCTTTAAAGGTTTTACTCTGTTTTAGCTTGGTCATGCATATCATGTTTAAATGTCCCTATATAATCACGTTTATGTTTTTATGCATTTCCCTCATACTTAGTACATTCCATGTACTAATGCATACTTGTGCCTACATTATTTAATAATGTAGGGCCCGACGCTTCTCCTCCTCCCGCTCATGGCTGGTTGGTTGCTTGATTGTTGAAGACTTGGTGAGTCCTCATGTTTCGAGTGATGAGTGGTAGATTTACACTTATTTGAGGCCTTTTTAGTTCAACAATTAGTGTCCTCAATGCCTAATTATGTCCTATTCTGATGATATTTTGATAATTTGCAGCTATGAAGGCTAAAGGACAAGGCCAAGATGAATACTTAGAAGAAAGGCCAAAAATAATGAAAGAAATATAAACTCCACGCTGGCAGTCGTTTAACAGAAAGGGAGGATTTCCCAAATGGCTTGACCTCACCTAAAGTGACAGTGTTCACAATTGAAGATGTTCAAGGCAAGCCGACGAACTAAAAAGTGAAATGATGACTCATAAAAAATGAAGGGCGAACAAGATGACCATTACCGAAGGTGACAGGACTTGGATGAAAAATAAAGGCTTAAAAAGTGAACAAAGGTGGTAATTGGTGATCCGCCAAATGTGAAAGGAGAACAAATGTGGTAATCGGTGATCCACCAAATGTGAAAGGCAGACTTAAACGAGTTCAACAACTAAGGAATAGACAACAATCCACCCAGTCTACTTGGTGAGCCCAACTAATGTTGCCGAGTTAGTCACGCAGTGGATTTTGAGCCAAAATTTGGGAAACTATAAATAAGCCTAAAGAGAGAGAAAGAAGAGGGGATTTTTGAGAAGGAAATTTTGAATATCAGTTTGAGAATTAGTTTGACGTTTTACCTTTAGAAAACATTTTTAGTTCTTGGGGTTTTCAATTAGCCTTGTAATCGACAATTGAAGGTTTAAATTGAAGTGGGTTGAATATTGATGCTTAATTTCAATTCCCCAATGGCTGAATTCACTATGGGTATGCTTTCTTTTCCCTTTTTAATGATTGGCTAAAACCCCAAATCTAGATGTGTGATTATGGGGTTGGGTGTTGATTTATTGTAGTGAGTTTTGTGTCTTGCTCTATTTTATTGCTGTAGATTCATGGATTTAAGCTAATTAGCATGTATATAATTCATGGGTTAAGGTTGCAAATTTAATCGTTGCCTAGATCTTTGATTGATGCTTGAAAGAGATTAATTGGAGTGAGTAATTAGTTTAATGCCTACAATTTAGATTTGTTTACTATAATTTGCTTGAAACAGAAATTGTGGTTCAATTCTAGTTGCGTAGATCTGCTCAAAAGAGAGATTCTAGTAAGGTAATGGGTTGATTTGTGATGCACATAGATGAGACCGAAAGGAGATTCTATGATCTAATGCTATGAGATCGAAAGAAGGTTAGTGTTATCTAAGATTACCCAGCCTATCCATGATTGTGTAGCAATAATACGCAAGCACAATTACCCCTACTTGACATCGATACCTATCCCAACACCCCTAGATCATCTTTTACTTGATTGAAATCCATCTTTTAGTTTAATTGTGTTATTTGATAACCAAGCTCTTTTTGTAAGTTTGGTGGAATCATCCACCCATCTCTTTTAATTTCTACAAATGAATTGGTTCACATTTTAAATTTCTTAATTGAATTCCTTGCGTTATATCACTCCTTGTAGGATTTGACTTTGAATATTTTGTTGGGTTTTTATTGCTAACGACCGCTTATTCTCTTACTTGTTTTGAGGGTAGCTTGAGCGTTATCAAAAAGGCCACCACCGCCGGGGAGTGATGGCTAAGAATTCAATTTGTGAAGTTAGTTTCTAAACTTGTTTAGTTGTAGTAGATTGTTATTTGGTGCTGTTGTTTTGTCTTAATTGCAGGTGGGACAATGAGTGATAATGGAAGTGACGATGCTAGTCACTTTGGGAAAAATGATCACATAGGTGATATGAATGATATGCATGTGAACATCGTCCAAAGCACGAGAGCAATTCGATTGACTCCTACCACCGGGAGGGCAGTATTCCATGTGACCGGAACCATGCGTCAATTGCTTCAAATGCGTAGAATGTTCGGGGGCCTTGCTCATGAAGACCCCCATGAACACCTTAGGAATTTTATTGATGTCTATGGGCCATTCACCTTTAATAACATTTCACAAGAGTCCATTCGGCTGAGGCTATTTCCATTCTCCTTAAAAGGGGAAGCTACTAGTTGGTTAGTCGAGCTACCTAATGATTCTATCACTTCGTGGGAAGAGCTGACCGATGCGTTCCTTAAGAGATTTTTCCCTCCCTCGAAGATGATAAAGCTTAGGGACAACATGTAAAACATTAAAAAGGTGCTTGGTGAACCTCTTCATGAGACATGGCTACAGTTTCGAAAGTTATTATTGCAGTGTCCAACACATGGTATTCCGGACAACTTGTTTCTACAATACTTCTATTGTAGCTTGGATTCTGTTAACAAAGGGCTAATCGACCAACTTGTTCAAGGTGGGCTGATAGGCAGCCATATGAAGTAGCAGTATTATTGCTTGATGACATGAAAAAAATCAAGCGAGCATGGCATTCTAGGGAGGATCAGGTATCTTCTCTATACTTGAGTATGAGCAAGGAAAAAATGGAGAAGGATCATGAGCGTGATGAGAATATGGCCAAGATGATGACCCAACTTGACTAGCTATCTAAGCATGTCATGGGAAGTGGACTTATGTCGGTGAATGCGGTTGGTACAAGCAGTGGGCAATGCCCAGATGATGCCAAATTTTAGGCATTATACAATAAAGTAGTACAATTCTTAGGGAATCAAATGGAGGGTTGTCATCTAAACTACCCAAGACCGGGTGGGAACCAAGGTTGGAACAAGGAGCGAGACAATGGTTGGAGAGATTAGAGAGATCGAGGTGGTAATTGGAGAGAGCGTGAGTTTGAAAAAGATAAGTGTGTCCCACCTCACGATCTCCCGAAACCAAAAGACCAAGCTGGACCAGAGGTAAACCGAACGGATGATAGGCTAACTAGGATCTTCAACAAGGTTGAAGGGTCCGATAAGATGTTGAAGGATTTGAAAAATGGCTTCTCCACCTTAACCCAAATGGTTACTTCTCATTCCCTATCAATAAAACAGCTTGAGACTCAGTTGTGTCAACTCTCCACCCATCTCAATCAAAGGCAAAATGGAACGTTGCCTAGTGACACCATCCCAAATCCCAAGAATAATGGTTGATGAGTAAGAAATGTGTCGTGCCACGACATTAAATAAGATGCTTCTTGGGAGGTAACCCAAGTTTATTTTATTGTTTTTAATAATGTGTGTTATGAGTGCAGGTTGAAAAGAAGTCAAAATGGTTAAAAGGATGCAGAATGCGATGCAAAGTACCTAGTCGGCGATGCACCAAAATGATTGGGAGGACTTCTAATTGTTTGCCGTTTGAGCCATAAAATTTGAAAAATGGTACTGTCAACTTCGGTGATCAAGGATCAAATCGGTGATTCGCCCAATCATAGTAGGTGAACTACATCGGGTCCGCCAAGTTGAGCATCAGATTTGGTATTTGTTCAGGCCTCATCGGTGAGATTAAGCTTCTGAAGAGATTCACTAAATGCACTCGGCGATGTTAGTCGCAGATCACCGAGTGTGCCTACATATAAAGACCAAGAGTCTTTCCAAGTTTTAAAAGAAAACCTTTCATCTTTTTGAACTCTTTCACTTCCCAAACATCCCATACTCTTGTTTCGTTGCTTGTGTGACCTCTTTTGCATGGATTTTCGTGTTTGTAGTGCATTGTTGTGTTTAGTTCTCAACCCCAGACCTTCTCCCCTCAATTTTGTGCTTTTTGATCGTCTCTGAGGTTGGTTTTTGAGGTCTTTTGTGATATTTGAGCTTAATCTTGATGTTTTCAATATAGGTCTTTTGATATATTGTTGTTTTGCTGTCTGATTTGATTGGATCTTGCTAAATATTGTCGGTTGAACTATGCCCATGGGTTAGGATAGTTGATTTAGTGCCTAAAATTGTCAAAATTGATTGTGAGAGTTGTTTTTACAAAATGCACACGCAAGTGTATGTGGTCTCGTAAGTAATATATTGGCTCTAAAAGAGTCAGATTATCGAATCCAAAGGACTTGTCGATTAACTATTTACTAAATTATACTAATTCTGATTATTTTTTCAAGGGGAGGACTTCAAAGATGAATATAAATTAACTAAACTAAAAATAAAGATAAATAACTAAGAAACAATTAACGAAGAAAAGATAGATTTTTAACACAATCAATGAATGAATTGATCTAAGATTATGATTAAACTAACAATCATGTTTAGCATCAATTTCATCACTTATTTGATTATCTAGTTGTTGATTCATGGGGTTGATAATATGGTCATGATCTCCCGACCTCTAACGGTCTACATGATTGACAGTTTAACTACATCATGGAGCGGGGATAGACTGAACCAACTACAGAGCATTACGTTGTCTTCCCGTATTCGAACCAAGCATGACACCTAGGTATATCCCTATCCTAGAGACAAATCAATTCTAGTGATATGCGAGAAAGAATTATGCTCCTTATATTCCATGTTCTATTCCTCTATTCCTCTCCCAAGTTCAAAAGAAGATAATAAATTTATTTTAATTTTGAACAAGCAACAAAATAGTAAACATAAGAATATAAGAACAACCAATATGAAAATTAAATATGCCGAATCAAAATTTACTAAACAATCATTTTATAAGTTAACATAATCCTATAACGAGAAGTTTAACTCCACATAGACATAGAGCAATTACAATAAATCATTCAAAGAAAAGATGTAAAACTAATTAATAAAGAAGAAGAAAAGATAAAATCCAAGTTCTCCGGCCTCCATGGCGGCTTATAACTCTTTCTAGGTCAAAAGTTATTTTCTACCTTCTGTCCTCCCCTCAAGAATTATTATTATGGAGTATTTATAGATATAGAAAACCCTAAGTAAAATAATTGAGTCCAAAATAAATTGGGAACCCAAAACCCAAAAGGAATTGAGTTCCGTGTGAAAAGCCCGTTTGCTGTAGCCGACTTCAATTTGAATGTTGCCTTTGTGGCTGACACATAGCACTTGACCATATTGAAATTGTAACTTTTGATTCCAATCAACATAGGAGTATATTATTTTATAAAATTTAATCCATTAAGCTGTCTGCTTGATTTTCTTCTATAATCTTCCATCTTTAATTTGTTTTAGCTCCAAATTTCTCCATCGTCACGTCAATTTAATCCTATAAATAAAATACACTATTACGCACAATTCATAAAATCCATGCTTAAAAAGGAAAATTAAAAATACTAAATATGAGCTAAATAATGATTAAAAATATGTATTTTAGGCTTCACATCAAAGGTTAAAATTTAAAATTGAGTCATTTAATGTGTTGGGTCTTGCTTAATTTGAATGTGGGTGAAGTCTGATTAGCCCAGTGTTACCCCGAAGGCTTGTATTTGCCCAATGATAGACAGAGTGATGACTTCCTTAAGGGAAAATCATCATTTTGAGCAATGCTTTATGAAATTTGGGCGAAGTCTGAGTACCCATGGCTAGAATAACATGTAGGTAGATTGTAAAACTGATTGGGTGATGGGTATTGTTGCGTATTGGTGTTGAACTTGTGAAAATAGGCATTGAGCTAAAATTACCTGTTCGGCAGGCTTGTCTTAGCTCGCCAAGGTGATTAGGCGAATCATCAAGTAAGTCCCACATCACCTTCTATGCTTGAATATGTGACTTGGATCCTACCTCATTCGGCGAACTTGTCTTATCTCGCCAAAATCAGCGGATCGCCAAGTTGGAGTAGACATCGCTATTTATGCTCGTCTCTTTTAGTTGAACTCTGTCACTTTCGGAAGTCTTTTCTAGCCCACCGAAACCAACTTGACGAATCGCCGAGTTGGAGATGATTCTGCCTTTCATGCCGGAATGAATTTGAGCTGTGGTCTGTCAACTTTGGCTAGCTCACCTAAGCTCGCCTAACCTGTTAGGTGAATCACCTTCCTAGTCGGCGAGCCTCCGAGCTTATTTCAAACTGTGTTTGTGCTCGAGCTTGATTTAAACTAACCTTCACCCGATTTGTGTTTTGAAACGTGTGCCTTGCAGGAAATGGCCAGAACCAAAGGCAAAATAGTTGTGTCCTCTGACTTAGAGCCTGAAAGGGATTCTCCTCCTCCTCCTCCTTCAAAAAGAAACAGAGAGATCTCTATCAACGAGCCTTCTTAGGCTCTCCAAAAATAAGCCACTCCATGTTTCTTTACGCATGTGGGTGAGTAGCCAAAAAGGGGATTACTAAGAAAAGAGCAGACATTAGGTCCAAGTTGGCACCAAATCGAATCTCTAATGTGAGTGCTACATAAGTTCTCTCGATTATCGCTCCAAGGGCCTTTAATAGGCTCAAAGAAGCAAGAGAACGAACGATCCTTGAGGAGAGGCAACTCTCAATTGATGGGGTGATGAGTGATTATCTGGCCCTTTGGGACAATATCAAGTTTCATGGGTTTGAAAGTTTCATGAGAGCTCGACCTCTTTATGTCCCAGCATGGGTGAGAGAATTATATGAGGCCTATGCAAAGGCCTTACCAAAGAAGAGAAAGGGAACTGTTCGAAAGCCCTTAAAAGAGGTGGAAGTTCATGGAAAGATGGTGCAGTGCCATACAGGTGCCATTAATGATATTTTGGATACCATAGGCACTAGGGATGATTACTACAAGCTTCGGATGAAATAGGGCCTAGATGCACTAAAGGGGTGGCTGGCACCCCTCATTTCTGATACCTCTCCTCCATGGATGGTTGATGAAGCACGGATAGAAAAGAAAGATATGAACATCACCTCCAAATATTGGTTCGACTTCACTAGTAGCAATCTCATGCCATCCTAGAATGAGTCCATCCTCCGGCATCCGAAGGCCGTCTTAGTTGGTAGCATCATTGACCGGACAGAGATCCACACCGGTGGGATTATTGTTGAGGATATGCTGATGCAAGCTCATCAGTAGTAGAAGTCTCTCCCCTTCCAAGTATTGATCACACAAATGTGAGGCTGCAGGAGTCCCTTTTCGGGAGAGGACAGATGTAAGGATTACCCCACCTCCTCCAGTGATATTAAGAGGATCGAGACAGATTATTTGGGAGATGATGCTGCTTGAAGGAAGCTGCCACCACCAGATTCCACTCCTATAGTTGATCCTGTTACACTTGAGGTTGATACCACTCAGTCCGCTCCTTCTGTGGAGCCATCAGGTACTCCTCAACCTTTTTCTATGCCTTCTATCTCCAAAGCTGCTACACTAGCCCCCGTGTCTTGACCTCCCTTGACCCAGGCCCTAATCTATCAAATGGGCAACCTTGCTCGATCTACGGATGTGCGAGCGAATAGGGTAGAAAGGGATATGTCCAAATTTGCTAAGAAGGCCATTAAGGATGCATTGCTCCCAATTAGAGGTCAAATGGTGCAGTTTCAAAATACTTTGGCATCATATGGTGAGAGGTTAGATAACCTCGTAGTTAAGAGGGAGGCTAAGGAGAAGATCGAGTGTAGCTCAGATGAGTTGATTGCTATGAGGGTTGAGATCACTATTCTTAGGGCTGATGTGGACCAGCTGAGGTCCATCGATATTTCTATGTTGTGGGGTGAGGTGCCCTTACTCGATATGCCCGAGTCTGTGCCTCCTTCTGAGCTGAGAGTGGATGTGTCTAGTGGTGCTAGTGAGTAGCCTGGTGGTATGGAGGATGTTGGTGATGGTGAGAGAGATGAGGATGTTGAGGAGGAGATAGATGAGGATGAGTTCTGGATAGAGGATGAGCAGCGGATTGCTGAGACTTTGACGGAGTTGTATGATATCAAGGAGATGATGGTGCTATCTACGATGGAGTGATCTCGTATGGAGAACTCCACAGTCGGTACTAGTGGGGTGCCTTGAGACCCTACTATTCCTCCTTCAGATGTGTCGGGCACTGATGCCTCGGTTGATGCTACACTGTCGACTCCTACTCCTACTTTACTGGGCACTGATGGCCGAGATGATGCCGTACCCTCTGAGACTCCAGATCTGAGTACTTCATAGGCATAGCAAGGGGATTTTTATATCACTTTCCTCCCATTTTTTACTTTCTATCGCATTGAGAACACTGCTAATTTTATTTTGGTGGGATAAGGGCACTTGTGCCAATATTCCTCTTTTTGATTGTGTTTTGTTATTTTGTATTTTTTGTTTCAGTTTGAGACATTTGTAGTATTTTGATATTTTGGTTTTTGTTATATATGATGGTATTGACTCGTTTTGTCTCTCTATCCTTTGCCCATAAGTTTGGAAGTTTTTGAAATGCTTAAGTTTTCATTGTGATGTTCAAGGATTGATTGTGGTCAATATCGATGTCTTGGATAGTACTTATGTTGAGAAATGTGTTTTGTGCTATTGATTGCAAGAATAAATCAGTTTTGCTTTGCTCTTGAATGATCTTTTTGATTCTTATGTTGACTAGCTGGATTTTGATGTGAGCCTCGCAATGAACATCACATGTAAGCTTTTGATCTTGTAGGGCTATGCCAAATGATTGTGTTCGAAGTGCCTTGTGTGGTGAGGTTTTATTTGAAATCATGCTTGTTGAATCCTAGAATTTGCCTTGTTAGTTCGATTGTCTAGCTTTGGTGAATGCAAGAAATGATCTTGGGCACGAATTTTGAAAGGAAATCCAAAT
Organism: Solanum appendiculatum; assembly: GCA_018342035.1. Classification (NCBI taxonomy): domain Eukaryota; kingdom Viridiplantae; phylum Streptophyta; class Magnoliopsida; order Solanales; family Solanaceae; genus Solanum; species Solanum appendiculatum. Next base: position 138,679 of record JAGDQO010001180.1, read on the forward strand.
GTCCATATCTTTTGTGACTACCTTGTGAGGGTGTGCAACCATTTTGTCATCCTTTGAGCCTAGACCATTTGTTGTCAACCTTGTTGAAACTCCTTGATCCAAATTGCCCATAACTTCTCACCCATAAATCCATTTCTAAGCATTGATTTATTTGAATAGCCAACTTAGGCCAAAAGCCTAAGTTGGGGGTGTGAAAAAAAAAGGAGCAAAGAAAACCAAGTGGAAGAAAAAGTGAGACTCAACTTTGAAGTTTGTTTCAAAAAGAAGGAACCCCCCTTACAAAAAAAAGAAGTAAACAAAAGTTTGGTATTTGAAATGAAAAATAAAGTGTGATGAAATAAAAAGGGGTTTCCAATAAATTGAGTGAAAGCTTGAAGTTTGAGTCTCCAAGTGAAAAGAATGAAAGGAACTTGAGAAGGGGTGAAGATGAGTACAACAATGTTTTGAAAAGGTGAAGTCACTAAGCCAAATTGACCATTCCTTTACCCTCAGCCCCATTACAATCCTAAAATACCCTTGAGATCTAGCATGAACTTGGTTGTGGGATGATTGGAAAGTATGGGCAAACCTATGGGGTGAAGCTTGCATGTATTTCTCTTTCGTAGAGTGAGAGTTGTATTGATTCCTAACTTCTTTATTGACTTGCTTTGTGAGAGCATGAAATTATTCTTGTTGTGAGGGTAGTTGAATGAATTTGTTGAAACATGGCTTTGCACTAGAAAAGAAGCAATAGTGAGCTTGAGCTTGGATTGATACCAGCTAGTCATCATTTGAAGATTTTTGATCATGATTGAGTGTTGAATTTTCTTGAGAGTAGTCTTGTAGTGGCACTTGCATGTTAGCTCTCATTGAGAACTGTTGTAGACACCCTTGTTGAACTAATTGTGTTCTTGATTTACTTGAGGACAAACAAAAGTTTAAGTTGATGGTGTTGATGAGTAGTAGATTAACACTCATTTGAGGCTTTTTAGTTCAATAATTAGTGTCATCAATGCCTAATTATATCCTATTATGATAATATTTTGATGATTTGCAGCTATGAAGGCTAAAGGACAAGGCAAGGATGAATATTTGGAAGAAAGGCAAAAAATAATGAAAGAAGTATAAACTCCACACTGGCAATCACCTAACCAAAAGGGTGGATCGCCCAAATGGCCTGACCTATACCTAAAGTGACAGTGCTCACAATTGAAGATATTCAAGGCAGGTCGACGAACTGAAAAGTGAAATGGCGACTCGCCAAAAATGAAGGGCAAACAAGATGACCATCGCCGAAAGTGACAAGACTTGGATGAAAAATGAAGGCTTAAAAGGAGAATAAAGGTGGCAATCGGCGATCCACCGAATGTGAAATATAGACTCAAATGAGTTCGCCAACTGAGGTTCAAACACTTGAAGCCTGAAGCAAAAAAAAGGTGAGCTAAGGAACAGATGGCGATTCGCTGAGTCTGTTTGGCAAGCGTGACTAATGTCGCTGAGTTGGTCATGCAGTGGAATTTGGACCAAATTTTGGGAAACTATAAATAGGACTATAGAGAGAGAAAGAAGAGGGGATTTTTGAGAAGGAAATTTTGAATATCTCTTTGAGAATTAGTTTTAGACTTTTTACCTTTAGAAAATATTCTTAGTTCTTGGGTTTTTCAATTAGCTTGTAATCGACAATCGGAGGTTCAAATTGAAGTGGGTTTTAAATATTGATGCTTAATTTCAATTCCTCAATGAATGAATTCCTTATGGGTATACTCTCTTTTCCCCTGTTAATGATTGGGTAAAACCCCAAATCTAGGAGTATGATTATAGGGTTGGGTGTTGATTTATCGTAGTGGGTTTTGTTTCTTGCTCTGTTTTATTGATGTAGATTCATGGATTTAAGATAATTAGCATGGGTTAATTCATGGGTTAGGGTTGCAAACTTAATCCTAGCCTAGATCTTCAATTGATGCTCAAAAGAGATTAATTGGAGTGGTAATTGGTTTAATGCCCGCAATTTAGATTTGTTTATTATAATTTGCTTGAAAGAGAAATTGTAGTTCAATTCTAGTTGCCTAGATCTGCTCGAAAGAGAGATTCTAGTAAGGTAGTGGGTTGATTTGTGATGCACATCGATGAGACTGAAAATAAATTCTATGATCTAATGCTATGAGATCGAAAGAAGATTAGTGTTATCTAAGATTACCCAGCCTATCCATGATTGTTTAGTGATAATGATCAAGCACGATTGCCCCTACTTGCCATCAGTACCATACCCCACACCCCTAGATTATCTTTTACTTGATTGAAATCCATATGTTAGTTTAATTGTGTTATTTGATAACCAATCTCTTTTTGTAAATTTGGTGGAATCATCCACCCATCTCTTTTAATTTCTACAAATGAATTGGTTCACATTCTAAATTTCTTAATTGAATTCCTTGTGTTATATCACTCCTAGTGGGATTCGATCCCAACTCTTCTGTTGTGTTTTTATTGCTAACAACCGCTTATTCTTTTACTTTTTTTGAAGGTAGCTTGAGCTTTATCACCGATGACCATGTCACCTTTACTATGCTTTCTTATGTCTTAAATTTTCAGATGCTGTACGTGATGTAGGGGTTACGTTCCAACCACTCTTTTGATGTATCAGATTGGCTTGTCAAGACTTACGATTAGACTTCTACTTTGATGTCAAATTCTTTTATGATATGAGACTTTCTACTTAAATTCTTGTATTTTCTATTACATTATGTTGTATGCATGTCAAGTGGCTTGTGTAGGGCCTCTCGGGGTCTTATACGCCATCTCACGTCAAGGGTGTACTTTAGGTTGTGACAAACTTGGTATTCAGAGCGCAAGGTCTTAGAAAAGGTCCTAGGATGTCTGACAAGCTGCATCGAGTAGAGTCTTGTTCATAAGTGTGAAGCGTGCCACATTTATGAATAGGAGGCTACAAAGCATTTAGGAAACTTCACTTCTTTCACTACTCTAAAGTCATGCCATAGAATTTATCTCTACAAAGGTCCTTCTCCTAATTCTTATCTTGCTTTTCAGGATATGGCTCCCCAAAGAGCTTACAATGTGGGTGACAATGTGTAGCTCGAGGTTCCTCAAGCCTCGATTGACCCTTTGGCCAAACAAGCGATTCATGCCGAATTTCGAGTCACTTTCCAAGTGTTGGCTCAAGCTGACGGCCCAAGCTAATAGGGAATCAGTTGCAGGTATGGGTGTAATAAGGGTAAGGGACTTCACTAGGATGAATTCCTAGGAGTTTTATAGGTCGAACGTTGATGAGGATCCTCAAGAGTTCATTGATGAGGTGTATAAGATAGTGGAGATTATGGGAGTTTCACCGGTGGAAAAGGCGGAATTGGCTGTTTATCAACTTAAGGGTGTTGCTCAAGTTTGGTTCAAACAATGGAAGGAAGAGATGGCTATTGATGTAGGTCCTCTTGATTGAGAGAAATTCGAAAGGGCTTTTCTTGATCGTTTCTTTCCCTTTGAGATGAGGGAGGCAAAAGTGCTTGAGTTCATTAATCTTGATCAAGGCAATATGAGTGTGAAGGAGTATGCTTTGAACTTTACTCAATTGGCTAAGTATGCTCCGACTATGGTTGCCGATTCTAAGGGCAAGGATGAGTAAGTTTGTGTCGGGTGTGTCTGAAATGGTGGTTAAGGAGTGTCGTACCACCATGTTGATCAAATGGATGGATATCTCTCATCTAATGATTCATGCCTAACAAATTGAAGAAGAAAAGCTAAAAGAGAAATCTAGGGAGTCAAAAAGGGCAAGGATCGGTGATGGTGACTTTTCTCATTCTAGGTCTGGTGGACATGGTCGTTCTAAATTCCGGCAAAAGTTTTTTGGTGAAGGTTCTTCTAATGCTCTAGCTTCTAAGTTTAGCAAGGATAGGGTGTGTAACCCTAAGCCTCAAAGGAGGTAGTGGAAATGGATTTTCTCTTCTCACTTGCCAAAAGTGTTGCAAGAGTCACTGGGGAAAATGCTTAGCCGGTACAGATGGTTGCTTTAATTGTGGGAAGAGTGGTCACAAGATGAGAGATTATCTGACGCTTGCTACTAAGGGAAGGTATGGTAGGCAAACTCAGCCTAGTGGTTCTGGTTTAGGGGCTCCTTGTCAAAATATGTTCTAAGCACTTCAGACTAGACAGGATCATGAGGGTTCTCCGGATGTTGTGACCGGTATGTTAAAAGTCTTTCATTTTGATGTATATGCTTTGCTTGATCCGGGTGCTATGTTGTCATTTGTTTTTAATGTTAAAAGTGCATTGACTATCGGCAATTGAATAAGGTTACAATAAAGAATAAGTATCCTATTCCAAGGATTGATGACTTGTTTGATCAACTTAAAGAAGCAAATTTCTTTTCTAAGATTGATCTTCGGTTGGGTTATCACCAATTGAGGCTGAAGGAGAGTGACATTTCGAAGACGGCTTTTCAAACTCGGTATGGTCATTATGAGTTTTTGGTAATGTCATTTGGTTTTACTAATGCCCCGGTGGCATCCATGGATTTGATGAATAGGGTCTTCAAGAAATATCTTGACATGCTCATGATATTGTTTATTGATGATATTTTGATTTACTCATGGAGTAAGGATGAACATGTTGAGCATTTGAGAATTGTGTTGTAAATTCCCAAGGATAGGGAATTGTATGCTAAGTTTAACAAATGTGAGTTCTGGTTGAGGTCCGTTGCTTTCCTTGGCCATATTATCTCCGGTGAAGGTATTCAAGTTGATCCTAAGAAAACTGAGGCGGTTAAGAATTGGCCTAGACCTTTGTCTGCTTCAGCTATACAGAGTTTCTTGGGTTTGGCCAATTACTAAAGAAGGTTTGTGGAAGGATTTTCCTCTGTTGCTTTGCCCTTGACAACTCTGACTCAAAAGAAGGTAAAATTTCTATGGTCGAAAGCTTGTGAGATGTGTTTCCAAGAGTTGAACGATAGACTCACTTCAACCCCTATATTGACCTTACCGGAAAGATCAGATGGTTTTGTGGTTTATTGTGATGCTTCTTGGATTTGTCTTGATTGTGTCTTGATGCCACATAGGATATTCATTGCTTATGCTTCGAGACAATTGAAGGTGCATGAAAAGAATTATCTGACTCATGATTTGGAGTTAGCGGCGGTAGTATTTGCTCTAAATATTTGGAGGCATTACCTATATAGTGTACACATATATGTGACCATAAGAGCTTGAAGTATGTGTTTACCCAAAAGGATTTGAATCTTCACCAAAGAAGGTGGCTTGAGTTATTGAAAGATTATGACATGAGTGTCCTCTACCATCTGGGTAAAGCAAATGTGGTGGCGGATGCTCTTAGTCGGCTATCAATGGGTAGTGTTACTTATGTTGAGGATAATAAGAAAGAGCTGGTTCGTGATGTCCATAGATTGGCCCAATTGGGTGTTCCCTTGGTTGATTCTAATGAAGGTGGTGTGATTGTTCAGAACAAATCCGAATCGTCTCTTGTATCGGATGTGAAAGTTAACAAAATCTTGATCTGGTATTAGTTGACTTGAAGAAGTCGGTTTCCAAAAAATCCATTGAGGCTTTCTCCCAAGGGGGAGATGGTGTCCTTTGATATCAAGGTTGATTATGTGTTCCAAATGTTGATGAGCTAAGAAAGTAGATTTTGACAGAAGCTCATAGTTCTCGATATTCTATTCACCCGGGAGCCACCAAGATGTACCGTGATCTACAGGAAGTCTATTAGTGGAATGGAATGAAAAATGATATTGCAGAATTTGTGGCTAATTATCCGAATTGTCAACAAGTGAAAGTTAAGCATTGGAAATCTTGTGGTTTGGCTTAAGACATTTGTATTCCTACTTGGAAGTGGGAATATTTGAATATATACTTCATTACGGGTTTACCTCGTACTCGTTGACAGTTTGATTAGATTTGGGTTATTGTGGACCGAATGATGAAATCGGCTCACTTTCTTCTCATATAGACTTCATTTTTAGTCGAAGAGTATGCCAAGCTTTATATATGAGAAATGGTGAGGTTGCATAGAGTGCCTTTGTCCATTATCTTTGATCGTGGTACTCAATTTACATCTTAGTTTTGGAGGTCATTTTAGAAAGGTCTTGGTACCCAAGTGAAGCTTAGTACAACTTTCCATCCTCCGACTGATGGGCAAGCCGAGCATACTATCCAGACTTTGTAAGATATGTTGAGAGCTTGCGTGATTGATTTCAAGGGTAATGGGGATGATCATTTACCTTTGATCGAGTTTGCCTATAACAATAGTTATCATTCTAGCATTAGAATGGCTCCATTTGAGGCTCTCTATGGTAGGAGGTGTAGGTCTCCTATAGCATAGTTTAAAGTTGGTGAGGTCACTTTGATAGAGCCCGAGTTGTTGCATGAGGCTATTGAAAAGGTTCGACTTATTCGAGAGAGGTTGAAAACGGCTCCAATTCGACAAAAGTCTTATGTCGATATTAGAAGAAGAGAGCTTGAGTTTGATGTTAATTATTGGGTTTACTTGAAAATCTCACCCATGAATGGTGTGATGAGATTTGGAAAGAAAGGGAAACTTAGTCCCCAAAATGTGGGCCTGTATCAAATTTTGAGGCCTATTGGCAAGGTTGCTTATGAATTAGAGTTGCCTAATGATTTAGCATTGGTACATTCGATATTTCATGTCTCTTTATTGAAAAAGTGTGTTGGAGATCCGACGTCCATTGTCCCTTTGGAAACTTTGGGAGTTAAGGAAAGTCGATCTTATGAAGAAGTTTCGGTTGAAATTTTAGACTGATAATTTTGAATGTTGAGAAATAAAGGAGTTTCTTCCATGAAAGTTCTTTGGAGGAATCAATTCGTTGAGGTGCTACTTGGAAGGCCGAAGCTGATATGATGTCCCAATATTCTCATCTCTTTCCCTCCGCTCCTAATCTAGCTTGAGGTATTAGTTCCTCATGGTTCATTCTTTCAGATTCATGCATTTTAGTCATTCTCATGTTTCCATATGCATGCATGTTAATGAAAAACCTAATTTTTATGTTATGATTTAGCTTGGAGTGATTTCTCTATGTTTATGTCCATTATGATTAGATTTGCATTCATGTTGGGTTGTTAGTTTCTCTCCTACTCTATTCATGCTAGATTGAGTCCCATCTGAGGATGAATGTCCCCTAGGGAAAGATAATGTAACACCTCAAAAATTGGAAGGTTGGAAGGGAAAGGAAAAGTTCAGTTCTTGGCCCTGATATAGTGGCTACGAGTCCTATCTATGGACCGTAGGAGGTTCTACGGGCTGTAGAAATGAAGTCGTAGACTATGAGTTGAGTTTTGGAAATTTCAAGTCCCAATAAGTGAACCTATGACTCGACAGGACGAGCCGTAGGAAGTTTGACAAGTCATAGGACTAACCCGTAGAGTTGATTCAGAGATTTGATTTACGACCTCAGGTCTATGGAATGGTTTGATGGGTCGTAGTTGGTTCTACGGGTCATAGAAGGGTCTCAGGGAAAGTAAAATGATTTTGGGTTTCTGAAGTTGATTCTATGGTTGACCAGTACGGGCCGTAGGTCCAAACTGTAGACCGAGTTCGACAGTTATTAAGTAAGGGTATTTGGATCTTTCCCTATGCATTTAATACCTATACTATATCATTTTGAACCTAATTCTAAGCCCAATAACTACTTTTCTATTCCAAAAAACTAACCCAACTTTCACATTCTCTCAAAACTCCGAATCCCATCCATATTCATCTTCTCCAAATTCTCTCAAGCTCAAGGAAGAACACCTAGGATTTCAAGCTTCATGTCTCATTTTTCTCCATTGATTTTGGGTTTTATTTATCAAGGTATGTGGGGATTCACCAATGGATTCCATTCATCCATTGGGTCCCAAGAAATCTTAAATCTCCAAATTTAATTTCACCCAATTATCTAAGGTTTCATACAAATCTCCATGGGTCCAATTTATAATGATTTCAATCTTATTATGCATGATTTGATTCTATTACAAGGTTTTTAATTGATTTCATATGGATCCATGCTTCTTACTTCATTATGATGATGAGTTTATGAAGAAAGCTTATGAATTTATGAATGATGATTTATGAAAGCTATGCATGTCTTATGAAGATGATTTTTTATGAACTAAGGATACTTTTGAAATAAGTGTCAATGAATTGTGAAAGGTTTTCTCACATATTATGAAATCATGGTTGTGAAAGGTTTTTCTCACATATGTTGAATCATGATTTAAATGAGCTACTCTACAATGACTCTAAGGTTGGGTTGGTAGTTTAATTATGCCTTTCCAAGTATGATGATATGAATATGTTTATAACTAATTCCATTGGGATTATACTTAGCACCGAGAGGATATTGAGATGGAGGCTCTCCCGTTAGTAGAGGACAGATCTCTAGTAGCAATCTCCTTTTTCCTAACTACGTGCCATCGTAAGATAGTCTTAAGTGACTAAGCTAGTGGATCGACCTTAGCTAGAAGTTATGGTCCTTACCTTGGAAAGTAGGACATCTCTTTTCGATGTGGGAGTAAGACACCAGATTCCATATTATAGCTCACATGGTCTATGTCGGTTAACAGTAATTATCCCACAAAATGAACAAATTACCTTCAAAGGTTTTGTGAAAAGCTTTCATTATATTTTAAGATGCATTAATCATGTTCATGATTTATGATTGATCTTTAAAGGTTTTACTATGTTTTAGCTTGGTCATGCATATCATATTTAAATGTCCCTATATGATCACGTTTATGTTTTTATGCATTTCCCTCATACTAAGTACATTCCATGTACTAATGCATACTTGTGCCTACATTATTTAATAATGTAGGGTTCAACGCTTCTTCTCCTCCAGCTCGTGGCTAGTTGGTTGCTTGATCGTTGAAGACTTGATGAGTCCTCATGTTCCGAGGACCATATCTCTTTACTATGCTTTCTTATGTCTTTAATTTTTAAATGTTGTATGTGGTGTATGGGTTACATCCCAACCACTCTTTTTATGTATTAGATTGGCTTGCCAAGAATTATGATTAGACTTCCGCTTTGATGTCAAACTCTTTTATGATATGAGACTTTCTACTTAAAGTTTTGTATTTTCTATTACATTTTCTAGGGTGCACTTTGGGTCGTGACAATGATGGATATCCTTGTCAGTACTGCGGAGGACTTCACTTTGATGTCAATTGTCATACTATTCAAAAGAGCGGGTTGTGTGCACTTACCCAATTTTTTGAATGGAATGTATGTCATATATGTGGTGGTCAAGATGGCCATTGGAATGGTTATCCTAACTCTTATCCCCCTTCCCCTAAGCCCCTATTGTGATTCTTCTGTTATTTGTGATGTTGGCAGGAGTAATGAAGAGGAGGATACGAAACAAGAGGCTCATATTATTGATTTATTTAAGCAACTAATGGAGCAACAAGCAGAAATAAGGGAAGCCATAGAAATAAATCATTCCAAAATCATGAAAATGCAGGATAAGGTTGACACTTACAATATGTAAGTTATAGGTCGAGCTAATAATCAATTAAAAAAAGAGAGTGAAACCCTACAAGGAGAAGTTGTGAGGAAGCAAAAATAATGAGCCAATCTTAGCTATACGAACAAGCTCAACTTCTAAAGTTTCAGGAGTCTCTCTGTGATACTCTTACATAGTGGAAACCCAACTGAGAGAAGGAAGAGTTGAGCTCAAACAAGAGATGAATCAATTCGGCTCATATATTCATGACTTGGAGACTCACTTGAACAAAAAGGTTGGTGCATTTGGTACCCAACCACTAATTGTCGTGGATAATGACCAACTAGTGGAGAATAAAGATGAATTCTAATCATTCAACTATACTTTATTCCATAGTGTCGATATTGAGGAGGGGTAAAAAAGTGAGAATTTCGTAAATAATATTTCTTTGAAGTTGAGGCATATGGGACCTTATTTGGAATGTTTTTTCTATATTATTCTTAGATAACAACATGAAATTCGAGTCATCTAAACTTGTGGAGGAGTGTATAGATGAGGAACATGTCCCAAAGATTGCAGTTCATATAAATAGAACAAAAACACTGATGCAAAATTAAGGGTACCATTTATACCCTTAAAATGGTATACCACAACCCCTTGAGCAAAAATATTTGATGCAAAATTAGGGGTGCAATTCATATCCTTAAAGTGGAGGAAAAAATGGTTGGTGACTTGCGTCGTGCCGCAACGTTAAATTAGGCACTATTGGTAGGCAACCCAGGTTTTTTTTAATAATATGACAATTTGTTTGTTTTGTTTGTTTGTGTTAACAGGTTTTGGGAAAGTCTGAGAACCTGAAATTTGGAGTTAAGGAGCATAGCGAAGAATGAGTGTGGGGTCACACACCCCTCATGTAAAAAATTGGATATACATGTTGTTAGCTAAGCCAGAGGCCTTAGGGAGTTTTCCTAACCCTTGTTGTAAATTTTAATTGATGCTTTGGGAAGATATCATATTTTGATGTGTGGGATAAGGATTCTTTCGAATACATGGTTTAGGGTGGAGTGTTCTTTAGGTTTGTTTAATATTCGTGATAATGGAAAAATTTGCAAACATACAAAAAATATTTTAGTTTTGTGTTAAATTTTTAGCTTTTTATTCTTTAGTAGAAGCACACTTATCCCATCCTTGGATTTTAGTAGAAGCACACTTAACCTTTTAATGGATGGATGACGACCATACTAAGGGTAGCTAAGTCATTTTTATGGTGTTATTGCTAGGTTACATGAGTACACGAGGCAAGTTTTGAAATGTGAAAAGCAAACTAAAAATGGGATGACTATATTTGACACACCTAGGCTCATTTATTTGATTTGGGTTGACTTATGCTTAAATTAGAATTCTCGCTATTGCTTGGTTGAGAGTCTATAGAGATACTTCTTTATTTAAAGATGTGTCAGTTATGTTGAGGTTTTCTTACATTCCATTATTACATATTGATGTCTAGAACTTGCCCAGTGTGTTTGTATACTGAAATGAAGAATGTTGAGTTTATGAAGTGATGTAGGCATTTCTTTAATAACCTTGTATTATACCTTGATTTATCTACCTCAATGTATGATCCTAGTTAGCCCCTTTGAGCCTTTAGCTTGTTCTTTGGCAGCCTCATATGAAGCTAATTCCCATTCTTTCAATAAACTATGAATTTGATCCAAAACTCCTAAGCTTTATGAGAAAAACAACTTTAATAAGGAGAGAAGATTGAAGAAAGGAAAAAGTGAAATTGGAGTCTCCAAAGTAATAGTTGTTGGTGTGTGAAAAAAGCTTATTTCTTGTTGGTACGGAGCACAAAAGAACTAAAGTGTTTGAAAATCTAAATCAAGAACTCCCTACTAAAGGTATATAAGCCAGCTTAAAGAGAGGGGATAAAGAAAGAGAATTGGGAAAGAGAAAAGTGGTGCGGAATAGGTTGTTTGAAGATGTTCATAAATTAAATTTCAATGTATTAAACCTCTTGGGAACATTAGTCACTATTATTATCCATAAATAGTTTCTACCCCTCCCTTAGCCTGTGTTACAACCTGCAAAGTCCTATTCTTGAACTTTCATATTCTTATATTAGTTGAGCATTACACTAAGGGCACGCCCATGGTTGATCTTGTGTTGCATGAGAATTCTTTTTGGGAAAGTGAGCGAAATTCTATGATCTGTACACCTGATCCAATGCTAAAGAATCATCCACAGGGTCAAAAAATGCAACGATGCTGACAAAGGCTCAAAACACATATATAATCAGGAGCATGATAAACACATATATAAGAAAATGTAGAACCAAGATCAAATAAAACCGAGGTGGGCTGATGGCATAAAAGAATCGTACTTGTGATGACACCGTCTGATGCCTTAGCCTCTGCCTTCGCTGGAGTTGCATACAGGTAGCCCTATCCACCTATGAACTGAGCATCCAATTTACCACCTGTCCATCCAACTAGGGGTCCTCCTCAAGCTACCTGGTGATCACCACGTCAGTCCTGACCCTAGGCACCACCTCTAGCTGAAGGGGCTACTGCTAAAAATAGTCAAGGTAAATATGGAACTTGTTCACTCATCCCATGCCAGGGACATTCTCTAAACCTTTGAACAAGCTCATCACACTCAAAACAACCATGAGTAGTTTAGCTCTGAGAAAATCGACCACGAGGGTCTAAAGAACCTAAATGTGAGTCTCTAGAACTCTGATATGCACCAAAACCACTCTGACTAAATTTCTCACCCTATGAAGCCTGAAGTGCTGCCTGAATAGGCCACCTAGACTGAACCTGCTGTTGATACCGCTAGTCATGAGTTCTATCATAAAAGTCTATAACCCTAGAATGGGACCCACTATAGATGCCTTGATGATGAGCCCTCTTATCGTTGCCCCTATGGACCTCATGACAGAGCTCCTCCATAGTATATGCATTAACAATAACATCTAGGAACGATATTTCCACTAACGCCATAGACTCAGTCTCAATCCATAGCTATAACCTCAACCCACAATCAAAGCAACAAACTGTCTCCTGCTCAGTATCAGTGTATGAGGCTCCAATACGATCATGGAGCCCTGCTCTAATCTAGCAATCTGATCCTAGAGTTGATATCTGGCACTCCGTGGTATAAACCTAGCCAAGAACACCTAAAAATAGTTAGTCCATGACATGGGAGGCGGCCCAACTGGTTTACACTCTATAAATGTATGCCATCACTGTCTGTCTGGCCTGTAAAGCTAATAAAAAGTGAAGTCGGCTCCTCTCAAATCCACAAAACCTAGAGTATACAACCACTTATGGTAGGTAGCCAAGATCCCGTGGGCATCCTCTCCTACAACCTAGAAAATCTCAGAGAATAAAGTCTCAGAAATACTTCGAGTATCGTATGCTCCTCCAATGGCATAGCCCCTACTGCAATTATTGGCTGGGCAACAATGGGTGCTGGTAGCACTTCAACCTGTGGAGCCGCTACTGCAGGCTGATTTCGTGGTGCTGTCATAGCTGGAGCTGGGCTTGCTACATGCCCCTAGCATGGCTAGTAGCTGAGTGATAGTCGTCTGTAGGTCCAGAGCCATAGCTAGCCTGGGTGGCGGCTGAGCTAGTCCCTGTCGCACCGACTATGGAGGAATAAGAGCTTGGTGAGGCTTTGCCACTAGCTCCGAAGTCACATCTCTACCCTAATCCTGAGTAGGTGCTATAGCTCTTGCCTGACCTTAGGGTCATCTTTTTCCCCAGCTGGGGCTCTACTTGGGGGCCTGAGTGCATCACCCTTGGCCGTTGAGCCACGCATATGAGCCATCTTGCGAAAGAGTGAAACAAGTGAGATTCCATAAACCAAAAAGACAACCAAATGCACGATAAATGAACCAAAAAGAGGGAATCTTCCTAAAGATGTCATGTTGCCTTCCGAAGATAGGATACAAACGTCTTTTACCAATATGCATGACTCTACTAGATATTAGCTTTGCACCAACTACACCGATGAACTTGGGCACTAATACTAACTTTTTCATGACCTGAAAACTCGAGCCATGATGACACCTACAAAAATCCACCTGTAGGTAAGCCAACCTATATCTCAAAATGACAAGCAATATGCTTGTTGGGTAGAAACAATAATCAATGAGAAATAAAGAAAAATTGAAGGGAAATGTAGTGGAAAAAAAACAACAATAATATATACAAATCAGAAAATAAATTCAATCCACGATCTGGTAGGTGCAAGTACAAAGCTACTAAAAGAGAATACAAGTCCAAAAGTAGACCAAAAGAACAAACTTGTTGTATACAAAATACTAGCCAAAACTATATATAGAAGGATATTGGCGAAACTAGGACGCCATCAACTCACCCTCAAACACTGAAGATCTCTACAACTGGCCCGAATCAACATTGATAGCTAGCGCTCAGATCTGTATCAAGAAACATATGCATAGTGTAGTATGAGTACCAAAAATAATAGGTACCTAGTAGGCATCATAGGCCGTCTAAGCCTTGAAAGTAAAGACAATGTGTAAAGCGAGAAAGTAAAAGCAACTAGAGGTCATAAGAGTGAAATGATAGCGGAAAACCTAACTATAAATCACATGAGTCTAGAAAGGACAAACGGTAAAGTAAATAGCTAAATTACAACGTAACTGACCCCTAGAAGCCCAGAAGGTACACTCGAGTGCAATTGAAAATAAATAACCCAAACAGACCCCTATAAGCCCGATGAGTACAAAGAAGAGCTAAGGAAACTACTACCTAAGTCTAAAAGTATTCCAGAACTGCAATGACTATCCATTAACTTGAACCGCGATAAAGGAAACCCAAATAATCCAATCGAATCACCAAGTCAAGACTCAAACCCAACTAATAGAAGTGACCCCAAACTTTAACTGTGGCTAATAAGGAAATACATGAGCCTCGAACCCAAGATGATAGATACTCACACAGACCTCGAACCACGTCTAGTGATCATAAGCATGGATCTTGAACCTGTCATAACCCAAAGCATACCCTAGGTGTAACATGGCGTATAGGATCCCGAGAGGCCCTACACAAGCTTCTTGACATACATCATACAAGCTAATAGAATATAGATTTAAAGATAGCTTCATATTGTAAAGAGTTTGACGTAAAAGCGGAAGTCTAATCATAAGTCTTGACAAGATAGTCTAAGCAATATAGAAGTGGTTGGGACGTAACCCATACACCACGTACAAAATCCGTAAACTAAAGACATAAGAAAGCAATAAAGGTGACATGGTCCTCAGAACATGAGGACTCACCAAGTCTTCAAATCCTTAGCAAAATCGACTTGCCATGAGCGGGAAGAGAAGGAGCGTCGGACCCTACATTAATGAAACAATGTAGGCACAAGTATGCATTAGTGCATGGAATGTACTAAGTATGAGGCAATATGCATAAAAACATGAAAACATGCTAGGAAGGACTTCAACATGACATGCAATGACCAAGCTAAACCAAAAAAAGACATTTGAAACCATAAGTCATAAAACATGGTCAATGCAAGCTACAACATATAAAAACACTTTGTGAATACCTTGAAAGTAACTTAGTTTGGTTTTTTATGGGATGTTTACCATTAAGTGACATAGACCATGTGAGCTATAACATGGAATTCATGCTCCCACACTAAAAGAGTATGTCCTACTTAGCTAGACCATGAACTTCTAACTTACGTGGATCCACTAGATAATACATCCTACAGGGGCACATAGTTAGGGACAAGGAGATTGCTACTAGAGACCCCGCCTCTACTAACAAAAGAGCCTTCATCTCAATATCCTCTCGGTGCTAAGTAAAAATCTCAATGGAATTAGTCATTAAACATATTCATAACATACTTGGAAAGGCGCTATAAACTACTGATCCAATCTTAAGTCATATGGAATAGCTCCTTAAACATGATTCAAGCATAAGTGAGGAAACCTTTCATCCTTATGAATCCATATGTCACAAACCTTTCACAATTTCTTTGATACTTTCATCTAAAAGAATCCTTACATCATAAACATCAATTCCATAAGATATGCATAGGTTTAAAAAATTCATATTTCATAGTTCTTAAGTTTCTTCATAAGTTCATAGTCAAAAATCATGGATCATGCATGGGTTCATATGAATTCAACTTAAAATCATGTAATTAGTTCAAACTATGCAATATAAGATTGAAAACAAATAATTGAATCATAATTAAAGAGAACCCATGGATATTGAAGAAAACCCTAACTTTAAATTGAGAAATTGAATTGGAGAATTTGAGAACCTTGGACACCTAATGGAAGAATGGATTCTATTAGTGAATACCCGCATACCTTGATAATCTAAGCCTAGATGCAATGGTGAATTGAAGATCCTTAGTTGAAACCCTAGCTTCTTCTTCCTTAGCGTGAGAGAGAATTGGAGAGGATGAATGTGGTTGGGATTTGGGATTTAGGAGAATGAGTTTTGAGTGGGTAGTTTTAGGAGTTAAAAACCTTATATTGGGCTTAGGAATAGAGTCAAAACGACCTATTTTAGGCATTAAATGAACAGGAAAAAGACAAGAATACCCTTAAGAAATAACTACCGAAGTGACCTACGGGTTGGACCTACGGTTCGTAGAACTTTCTATGACGCATACTGGTCAATCGTAGAATCAACTTCAGAAACCCAAAATTGGTCATCTTCCCATGAGACCCTTCTACGGTCTGTCTAAATTCCTATGGTCCATAGACCTAAGCCGTAGAACTCAACTCAAACCTTAAATTTTCACCAAGTTCGGAACCTTTCTATGGGACCTTTCTATGAACTGTAGACCATTTGTCGACTCGTCGTGGTCAATCGTAGAATGAGATAGTAAAACTTGATTTCCAAAATTATTTTCCCACTTTCTACGAGACTGTTCTACGACCCGTAAAATACCTTACGAACCATAGACTGATCTCGTAGACTTGAACCAGTAGCAAATCTTTTTTCCTTCTTTCCTTTTTCCAAATTCTGAGGTGTTACAATATCTCCCCCTTGGGAATATTCATCCTCGAATGGGACTCAAGCTAGCATGGAAAGGGGTAGAGAAAGAGATCTATCAAACTAACATGTATAAAAATCACATAAAAATGCATATAACCAAGGAGGAAAATTGACTCCAACCCAACACATACTTAAATCATCTTTTCATAAAACATACATGCATATGGAAACATGAGAATGACTAAGACACATGAATCCGTAAGAATGAACCACGAGGAACTAAATATCTCAAACTAGAGTAGAATCGGAGGGAAAGTGATGAGGATATCAGGACATCTTATTGGCCTCGGCCTCCCAAATTGATTCCTCCAAAGAACTTTCACGGAAGCTACTTTTTTATTTCTCAACTTCCGAACTTGTCGATCTAAAATCTCAATCGAAACTTCTTCATAAGAAAGATTTTCTCTAACTCCCAAACCTTCCAAAAGAACAATGGATATCGGAGCTCCAACACACTTATTTAACAAGGAGACATTGAATACCGGATGTACCGATGCTAGCTCATTAGGTAACTCCAATTCATAAGCAACCTTGCCTATCCGTCTTAAAACATGATAAGGACCAACATAACGGGGACTGAGTTTCCCTTTCTTACCAAACCTCATTACGAAGATAAATCTTCAAGTAAACCCAATCATTAACATCAAACTCAAGATCCCTTCTTCTAACATCGGCATAAGACTTTTGTCGACTTTGAGTCATTTTCAACCCTTCTCTAATAAGTCGAACCTTTTCCATAGCCTCATGCACCAATTTGGGACCTATCAAAGCAACTTCCCCAACTTCAAACCATCTAATAGGAGACCTACACCTCCTACCATAAAGAGCCTTAAATGGAGCCATTCTAATACTTGAATGATAACTATTGTTATAAGCAAATTCAATCAAAGGAAAATGATCATCCCAATTACCCTTGAAGTCAATCACACAAGCTCTCAACATATCTTCCAAAGTTTGAATAGTATGCTCGGCTTACTCATTGGTTTGAGGATGAAAGGCCGTACTAAGCTTAACATGGGTACCAAGACCTTTTGAAAAGACTTCCAAAATAGCAAAGTTAACTGGGTACCACGATCGAAGATAATGGATAGGGGAACCTCGTGCAACCTAACCATTTCCTTGATATACAACTTAGTATAATATTCCACTGAATAAGAAGTCTTGACGGGAATGAAATGAGCTGACTTCATCATATGATCCCACAATAACCGAAATCGAGTTGTGTTGTCGCCCGGTGCGGGGTAAACCAATAATAAAGTCCATATTCAAATCTTCCCACTGTCAAGTAGTAATACTAATATATTGGAACAAACCTCCTGGCTTTTGATACTCAACTTAAACTTATTGACAATTAGGACATTTACCCACAAATTTCACAATATCCTTCTTCATCCTATTCCACCAATAGATCTCTTGTAAGTCACGGTACATCTTGGCGGCTTTCGGATGAATAGAATAATGAGAACTATGGGCTTCTGATAAAATTTGATCTCTGTAATTATCAACATTCGGAACACATAACTAACCTTGATATCGAAGCACATCATCTCCTCCTTGGGAGAAAGACTCAACGGCCTTTTTGAGCACCACTTCCTTCAACTCAACCAATATTGAATCAAGACCTTGCTAACCTTTCACATCTGAAACGAAAGATGATTCTGAACCATTTTGAACCATCACATCGCCTTTACTAGAATCGACCAAGCGAACACCCATACCCAATCGGGCCAATTTATGAATATAACAAACTAACTCCTTTTTACAATCTTCAACATGACCAACACTTCCCATCGATAGTCGATTAAGAGCATCCGCTACCATATTTTGTTTATCAGGGTGATAGGGGACACTTATGTCGTAGTTCTTCAATAACTCAATCCATCTCCTTTGGCAAAGATTCAAATCCCTTTTGAGTGAACACATATTTCAAGCTCTTGTGGTTGGTGAATACATCTACATAAACACTGTATAAGTAATGTCTCCAAATCTTTAGAGCAAACACTACCACTGCTAACTCCAAATCATGAGTTGGATAATTCTTTTCATACACCTTCAATTGCCTTGAAGCATAAGCAATGACTTTCCCATGTTGCACTAAAACACAACCAAGACCAATCTGAGAAGTATCACAATAAACCACAAAACCATCCGATCCTTCTGGTAACGTCAAGATAGGGGCTGAAGTGAGTCTATCCTTCAACTCTTAGAAACTCTTCTCACAAGCTTCCGACAAAAGGAATTTCTCCTTTTTTTGAGTCAATGCCGTCAAAGGCAAAGAAATAGAGGAAAATCCTTCCACAAACCTTCTATAATAACAAGCCAAACCCAAGAAACTCTATATATCAGAAGCAGACAAGGGTCTAAGCCAATTCTTACCTCGGTCTTCTTAGGATCGACTTGAATACCTTCACCGAAGATAATATGGCCAAGAAAAGCAACATACCTCAACCAAAACTCACACTTGCTAAACTTAGCATATAATTCACGATCCTTAAGAACTTGTAACACAATCCTCAAATGCTCAACATGCTCATTCTCACTCCGTGAGTAAATCAAAATATCATCAATAAAAAAAATCATGAACATGTCAAGATATTGCTTGAAGACCCTATTCATCAAATCCATAAAAGCCGCCAAGGTATTAGTCAAACCAAACGACATTACTAAGAACTCGTAATGATCATACCGAGTTTGAAAAGCTGTCTTTGGAATGTCACTATCGTTTACCCTCAATTGGTGATAGCCTGACTAAAGGTCAATCTTAGAGAAGTAACTCACTCCTTGGAGTTGATCAAATAAATCATCAATTCTCGGGATAGGATACTTATTCTTCATTGTGACCTTGTTCAATTTCCACTAATCAATACACATACGAAGTGAACCATCCTTCTTCTGAACAAATAAAATTGGAGCACCCCATGGAGAGACACTTGGTCGGATGAAACCCTTATCCAGCAGGTCTTTCAATTGCTCCTTTAAATCCTTAAGTTCTATCAGAGCCATACGGTAAGGAGGAATAGAAATAGGTTGCGCATATGGAAGAAGGTCAATACGAAGTGTATTTCCCTCTCGGGAAGAGCACCTGGAAGATCATCAAGAAATACTTCTAGAAATTCATTTACAAATTGGCTAAAGGGTAGGGGTTTCAGATTCTGTATCCTCAGCCGAACAAGATGATATATGCAACCCTTAAACATCATTTTTCTAGCCTTTAGGCTAGATATAAACTGACCCTTAGGCATAAAGTTCCCCCTTTCCATTCTAAGGTAGGTTCATTCGAAAACTAAAACTTAACCACATGGGTTCTACAATCCACAAAAGCATAACATGAATGAAGCTAGTCCATACCAAGGGTAACATCAAAATCCAACATATCAATCTCTACTAGATCAACATGAGTGACTCTATGGGATAAGGAGACGGGACAATTCCTATAGACTTGTCTAGCCAATATAGAATCACCAATAGGAGTAGAGACAGAAAAGAGTTCTGACAACACATCCAAACAAACATCAAATCTCATAGCCACCAATGGCGTCACAAAAGACAAGGTAGCAGTGGGATCAAGAAAAGCATAAACTTCAAGATGAAAGACTTTCAACATACCAGTAACAACATCGGGAGAACCTTCTTGGTCATGACGAGTTTGAAGTGCATAAAATTGGTTTTGCTTTGGAGCACTCGAACCCAAACCACTAGGCAGAGCTTGACTACCATCTTTACCTTTGTCTCCTCTAGATGGACAATCCCTTATCTTATGACCACTCTTTCCACAACCAATGCAACCATCCGTACTAGCCAAGCACTTACTATCATGCTTCTTTCCACACCTAGCACAAGTAGACAAAGAAGATCCACCGCCATTTCCTCCTTGAGGCTTAGGGTTAGACACCTTATCCTTGTTGAATTTTAGAGCCGAAACATTTGAGGAACCTTGGCTGAAAACCTTTGTCGGAATTTAGAGCGACCATGTCCATCGAACCTCGAATGTGAAAAGTCACCATCACCGGTCTTTGTCCTTTTGGACTCCATAGACCTTTCCTTAAGCTTCTCCTCTTCAATTTTTTGGGAATGATTCATCAAATGGGAAATATCCATTTCCTTAATAAGTATGGCAGTTTGGCACTCTTTAACCACCATTTCAGACACACCCAAAAAAAACTTACTCATCCTTGCCATAGAATCGACAACCATAGCAGGGGCATATTTGGACAATTGTGTGAATTTCAAAGAATACTCCTTCACACTCATGTTTCCTTGATGAAGGTTAATGAAATCAAGAACCTTTTCTTCTCTTATCTCAAGAGGAAAGAACCTATCAACGAAGGCTACCTTAAACTTCTCCCAATCAATAGGACCCGCATCAAGTGCCCTCTCTTCCTTGCATTGATTAAACCAAACTTGAACAACACCTTTTAGTTAGTAAGCGGCCAATTCCACCTTTTCTACTGAAGTAACACCCATGATCCCCACAATCTTATAAACCTCATCAATGACCTCTTGAGGATCTTACTCAACCTTGGAACCATGAAACTCCTGGGGATTCATTCTAGTGAAGTCGTTCACTCTCGTTGCCGCCGTACCCACATTTGGGTTCACAAGGAACAGAGCTTCTCTATTGGCTTGAGCCGTCATGACTTAAGCCAAAACTTGAAAATCTGCTCAAAACTCCACATTAGTCACTTGTTTGGCCAAAAGGTCGACTGAAACTTGAGGAGTTTCTTGTTCCATATTCGCACCCGCATTCCTTCTAACATATGCTCTTCAAGGGGCCTTATCCTGAAAAGCATCGGATATGGATTAGGAGAGAGACATATACAGTTGAACTCTATCGCATGACTTTAGAATGATAAAAGAAGTGGAGTTTCCTAAACGTCTTATAACTTCCTATTCAAACATGTGGCGCGCTTCACATTCATGAATAAGACTCTATTCGATGCTGCTTGTCAGACAACCTATGACATTTATAAACCTTGTGCTATGAATACAAAGTTTTTCATGATCCAAAGCATACCCTAGGTGTAACATGACATATAGGAACCTGAGAGGCCCTACACAAGCCTTTTGACATACATCATACAAGATAATAGAAAATAGATTTAAAGAGAACTTCATATTGTAAAGAGTTTGACATAAAAGCGAAAGTCTAATCATAAGTCTTGTCAAGCCAATCTAAGCAATATAGAAGTGGTTGGGACGTAACCCATACACCACGTACAAAATTCGTAAAATAAATACATATGAAAGAAATAAAGGTGACATGGTCCTCGTAACATGAGGACTCACCAACTCTTCAAATCCTTAGCGAAATTGACTAACCATGAGCGGTAGGAGAACGAGCGTCATACCCTACATTAATGAAACAATGTAGGCATAAGTATGCATTAGTACATGAAATATACTAAGTATGAGGTAATATGGATAACAACATTAAACCATGGTACGAAGGACTTTAACATGACATGCAGTGACCAAGCTAAATCATAAAAAGACATTTGAAATCATAAGTCATAAAACATGGTTAATTCAAACAACAACATATAAAAACACTTTGTGAATACCTTGAAAGTAACTTAGTTTTTTTGTGGGATGTTTACCGTTAACCAACATAGACCATGTGACCTATAAAATGGAATCCAGTTTCATGCTCCCACACCAAAAAGGATATCCTACTTGCCAAGGTAAGTACCATGAACTTTTAGCTTACGTGGATCCACTAGCTAATACATCCTACGGGGGCAGGTAGTTAGGGAAAAGGAGATTGCTACTAGAGACCCCACCTCTACTAACAAAAGAGTCTACATCTCAATATCCTCTCGGTGCTAAGGAAAAATCCCAACGGAATTAGTCATTAATCAGATTCATAATATCATACTTGGAAAGGCGCTATCAACTACCAATCCAATCTTAAGACATATATAATAGCTTCTTAAACATGATTCAAGCATAGGTGAGGAAACCTTTCAACCTTATGAATCCATATGTAAGAAATTTTTTTACAATTTCATTGATGCTTTCATCTAAAAGCATCCTTACATCATAAACAACAATTTCATAAGATATGCATAGCTTTCATAAATTCATATTTCATAGTTCATAAGTTTCTTCATAAGTTAATAGTCAAAAATCATGGATCATGCATGGGTTCATATGAATTCAACTTAAAATCATGTAATTAGTTTAAATTATGCAATGTAAGATTGAAAACAAACAATTGAATCATAATTAAAGAGAACCCATGGAGATTGAAGAAAACTCTAATTTTAAATTGAGAAATTGAATTGGAGAATTTGAGAACCTTGGAGACCCAATGGAAGAATGGATTCCATTAGTGAATACCCACATACCTTGATAATCAAAACCTAGATGCAATGGTGAACTGAAGATCCTTAGTTGAAACCCTAGCTTCTTCTTCCTTAGCTTGCGAGAGAATTGGGAAGGATGAAGGTGGTTGGGATTTGGGATTTAGGAGAATGAGCTTTGAGTGGGTAGTTTAGGAGTTAAAAACCTTATATAGGGCTTAGCAATATAGTCAAAAGGACCTAGTTTAGGAATTAAATGCATAGGAAAATACCAGAATACCCTTAAGAAATAACTGCCGAAGTGACCTACGGGTTGGACCTACGGTCCGTAGCGCTTTCTATGGCCCATGCTGGTCAACTGTAGAATCAACTTCAGAAACCCAAAATTGGTCAACTTCCCACGAGACATTTCTGCGGTCCGTCTAAATTCCTACGGTCCATAGGCCCAAGCCGTAGAAGTCAACTCCAACCTCAAAATTTCACCAAGTCTGGAACCTTTCTACGGGACCTTCTTGCGGCCCGTAGACCATTTGATGACTCTTCCTGGTTAACCATAGAATGAGAAACTAAAACTTGATTTCCAAAAATTATTTTCCCACTTCCTATGAGACTGGTCTACAACCCATAGAACACCCTACAAACCATAGACTGGTCTCGTAGACTTGAACCAGTAGCGAATCTTTTGGTCTTCTTTCCTTTTTCTAAATTCTGAGGTGTTACAGAACTATGGATAAAGGACTTTAAAAGTCTCCAAATCTCCCTCTCTTCTTCATACATGACCACACCATAGAGTAAAAACAACTTCAGAGCCACCAGGGACTCACTTCAGCTCCAAACCTAAGACCCGATCCAACATAGCCTTCAAGGCTTGAAATTGCCAATGAACATACTCGAGTCAAATCATAAGGGAAATTATGGATGAACAGTCACAAGAGCTAAGTTGTTGCCTAGCTAAGGATCATACTACCAGATCCAAGTTTGATATATCAGTCTACAGGGAGCTAAGCCGTCCAAAGGGACGTCGGAAAATTTCTAAGGCCTATTGGCTCCGAAATGTAAGCCTAAGGAAATAACTAGCCTAAACCTAGGCTAAGGCCAAGAAATATCTACCAATAATAATATGAACGATAATACAAATACTACAGGGCATGAAGAAATCACAAAATCAAGGGACACATGCTCAAATTCACTGAAACTACCAAAAAAATGGCTAACCAAAAAATGGCTAAGGCATGAATTCTAGTAACTAAATGTGATACAACCTACAACCCATACCAATGCTAGCTAATCAACATGAATTCATAATCACAAGCTCAATCTAAAGAGTGGTAAGTCATAGCCTACTTCAAAGCTGATCGCACGCGCTTTAAATCCTTTATTGCGGAGCTTTCCCTTTTTGAATGGCCTCTGATCGCTGCCACGATATCAAATTAATGATCACAACATCAATATAGATGTCTTGACACCTAAATCAAAATAGTTAAAAATGGATCCAAAAATGAGTCAAAAATGGAAATATGGGACCCACATCGAGAATCTCAAAATTGACTCCATCAATTGGTGCTAATTAGCTCAAAGATCTTGTGCCCCAAATATGGGCACAATCCGAGCTCAAAAACTTGTCAAAATTAGATAATGCAACCACAACAACTAAAAATCACCATTAAAGGGCCTCAGAAGGTCCTTCGGGATAAGCATTTAACTTCTAAATGAGCTCCCTACACCTTCCTGATGACCCCAAAATGCAGCCCCGATAATTCTGACAATTAATACTTGAAATCACCCAATTTGGAGTTCTATATTCCAAGATATTGAGTTCTCAAATAATGAAATGGAGATGATTTTTGGACTAGTCTTTATTTAAAAGACTAGTCAAATGACCTTCACGAATGTGGGACCCAGTTTGTGATCGCGAGAGGTCTTGACCCTTATGCTCCTCGAATGCGGCTCCGAGCCCACAAACATGAAGGGTCAGTCTCCTTGACCTTCACAAACGCGGCTCAAGGCTTGCGAACATGGTGACTAACATAATTGGTCTCCGTGAACGCGACACTAGGCTCATGAATGTAGTGGCCAAAATCACTGGCCACCGTGAATGTGGCCTGAGGTGTGTGAACGCGAAGAAGGAATGGTGCTGCACCAGCTGGTGCAACATCAGCTGATTCAACAAGGCTCAAAATCTCTAACGGGGAGCTTAAGATTTGTTCGAAACCCTATGCACGCAAATGAAATATGCTACCCTATCAAATTTGGCATTCTAGACTCAATGGGGATGTCAAAACCTCTAATCGAGGTCATCTCTAGAAAAATGGGTCCGACATATAAATTCCATTATAAGCCAAAATCCACATGGTAGCTTGGAATGGGTTCAAAAGTCTCAGAATCTGCACCAAAGGTCTTTGTAGACCAAACCCAACATTCCAGAGCTAACAGAACCGTTATAATTGTATTTTGAGGTTGTTACCTAAAGTTTTGACTGATGTCAACAATTCAAGTTTCAAAAGCTCCAAAATACAAAAACTTGCACAAAAAATGAAAGGAACGACCAGGTGATTGAGTTGTCAGCAAGTCATAAATGACTTGGGGTTGCTATAGAAAATCTCTAAACACCAAAAATAATGAAATAAAGAGGAAATGACATGGAGAGTCATTACATATATTCAATGGTCTTTTGTGGTATTATGTTGTGATTTTTCATGAACACATTGGAGATGAGAAATCGATATGTACATAAAATACATTGGAGCAATAAGGCCAATATCATATTGTTATTTCTCGTGAGAATTTTTTCAAAGATTTGTATCTAAATATTTACTTTTATAGGTTTTGGTCTTGAAGAAAGTTACTTGCTTGCAGAAGCAAATCTAGGATTTAAACTTGATGGGTTCAAGCTTGCAATGAACTCACATTATTAAAATTATGGATTTAGATCTAACATTTGTCTAGATTTCTTCGTAGATCTTTACGTACATATATATATATATATATATATATATATTGTCACAACACAAAGTGCCCCCCAGGTGTGACATGGTGAATAGAACCCCGAGAGGCAAAAGATAAGCCACTTGACATAAGCATGACGTAAAGAAAGACATTATTCAATCAAATACAAGATAATCGAATGAAGTTTCAAAGTAAAGTCTAGATCATATAGAGAAATCTGAAGTGAGTACAAGACTGAAACATAAATGCCGAAATCTAACTCTGTATGACATAGCGTTTCTAACATCACGGGAGTGGTTGGAACGTAACCCATGCACTATATACAAGTCTGAAACTAAAAACACCATAAAATCAATAAAACATCAATGGCCTTATCCATGAACCACGAGGAATCACAATCCAAACAAATAGCTACAGAGCAATCCCAATACTAACCACGTTCGGGAGGAATGTCGAACCCTATATTATGAGAAAATATAGGCACAAATATGCATTAGTACTATGAATGTACTAAGTATGAGGAAATGCATAAAAATGTAGGCATGATAATATGACGAACTTAAACATGATATGCATGACCAAGTAAAATGTGGTAAAAGCCTTTAAAGAGAAATCATAAATCATGAACAAGGTCAAAGCATATATAAAACCTTAGGAAAGCTTTGAAAAGACTTTTGAAGAAAATATAGTTCATTTGTGGGATATTTACCATTAATTGACAGTAAGACCATGTGAGCTATAACATGAAATCCGATGTAACCCTCACACCAAAAAGAGAGAGTCTACTTGCCAAGGTAGAACTCCGTAACATTCATTATTGCTAATGTGGATCCACTAGCTAGGTCATTTAAGACAATCCTACGGGGGCACGTAGTTTGGGACAAGGAGATTGCTTCTAGAGACCCAGCCTCTACTAATGGGAGAGCCTCCATCTCAAAGTCCTCTAGGTACTAAGTAAATCCCAACGAAATAGCCAAAGTCATAATCATATCATAGTCAAAATACTTGGAAAGGCAACAATTAAGACTTACCAATCCAATCATAAGTTTATGTTAGAGTAGCTCCTTTCAAAACCATGATTTCATAACTTCACTC
This sequence comes from Solanum appendiculatum, assembly GCA_018342035.1. NCBI lineage: Eukaryota > Viridiplantae > Streptophyta > Magnoliopsida > Solanales > Solanaceae > Solanum > Solanum appendiculatum. The sequence continues at coordinate 165,519 of JAGDQO010001180.1, forward strand.
ATTAAGACAAACCATGATTTCATAACTTCACTCATTAAGACACTTACCTATCTAAGCATCTAAATCATGATTTCGTTCATATGTGAAAAAACCTTTCACAAATCATTGACACTTTATCTTAAAAGAATCCTTTAGTCATAAACCATCAATTTCATAAAACATGCATAAATCCATAATCATAGTTCATATTTATAAAATAGATATAGACATAGGATCATGTGAAATCAATTGGAAATCATGCAATTGAGTTAAATTATGCATAATAAGATTGAGTATAAGTAATTGAATCCAATAGATTGAACCCATAGATAATCATATGAAACCCTAAGAGAATTGGGTGAAATTGAATTGGAGATTGAGATTCTTTTGGAACCCAATGGATGAAAGGGATCCATTGGTGATGTCACGACCTGACTTTCCGAGTCATGATGGCACCTACTAAAATCCACCAGTAGGTAAGCCGACCCGTACCCAGAACGACAAGTAGTGAGTACAAGGGTGGAACTATATAAAAAATAACACTAACAATAAGAAAAGACAGAAACGAAAGCAAACCAAAAATATATACAAAGGAAACCCTCCCAGAACCTAGAAATCACGAGTACAGAGCTATCTAACAAGACATATTCAAGTTCCAAAAGTGGACCACAACAAGCCGTCTCAAAGGAAAAAGACAAGATAACATATATACATAAAGAGGCAGGCTGATCTAGGATGCCAAGTGCTCACCCTCGTCTCTGATATCCAAGAGCTTCAAAAGATAGCATGAACAATCACTGCTGGTAGTTGGTGGTAGGACCTGCATCACGAAAAGATGTAGAGTGTAGCTTAAGTACCAAAACGGGGTACTCAGTAGGCATCATAGGCCGACCAAGCAAGAAAGGTAAAAACAATAAGAAAAGATAGAATCTAGACACAAACAGAGGTCAAAGAGGATATGAAAAGAAGGCACACGAGCATACTGAAAGTAAATCTAAGTACAACTAAAATAAATCTAATTGGAATCCCATAAGCCCAAAAGGTACCTTCACGCACAAGTTTAAATAAAACCCGAACACCCCCCATAAGCTCGATAGGTACACATAATAGCTATGTCTACAAGAAAGATGAGTAACCCATATTTGAATCCAAAAATGTCAGCCGGGCTCTGTAATACCCCAAGCTTCCAAAGGACTTAAAATGCAGATCTCACCTGAAGACAGTGTCCTACGGAGTCCACCTACGGGCCGTAGATGGATTGATGGGCCGTAGGTGGGGACCGTCAATGGCACTGTGAACTTTCAGGATTTCCAAGTTTCTGAACCTTGACCTATGGAATAGCAGGACGGTTCAAAGTTCAGTAGACGGGCCGTAGACGGGTTCTGTAGATGCCTTCCAGACTTAGCTAAATTTTCAGCCCAAAATAAACTTTCGGAATCAATTGACAGAAGAGCAGGACGGTCCGTCAATTGATGTACGGACCGTAGATCCTGTCCGTCAATTGGCCCCGATAGTTGTTAATTAAGGGCTTTTTGGTCTTTTCCCTAATTGTTTACCTATTAAGCTAAGTCAGTTATACCCTTAATCTAAAACCTATAAATACTTTCTAAGCCTAATTTCTTTCATTCTAACTCATTCCTAAAGTCTCCTCTCAAATATTTCTCTCTCTAAAAGAAACTCTTCCAACTCTCAAGGAAGAAGAAGAAAGCTTGAATCCTCCATTGAAGACTTTCAATCTTCTCCAATTTCATGTGGATTTCTTTGAAGTATGATAGTGTTCACCATTAGGAGTCCTTTCCTCCAATGGGTCCTTTCTCTTCTTCATGATTTTCAAAGATTTACTCTAACGCAATTGAATTAGGGTTTGTGATCAATCATTGTGGGTTCTTCAATTATGATTCCAATTGTTGATTTTATGATTCCTGGTGCACGATCTAGCGTGATAAAGTAACTTAGTGCATGAATTAGCGTGAATTACATGATTTAATGTAAAGATTGCATGAACCCCCATGATCCTAAGCTAATTCTCCCCAATTTGATAATCTATGCTTTGATTGTTGGGTTGAGCTATGATTTGATGAATTTTATGAATTCTCTAAGAAATCAAGCATGAATTATGAATGAATTGAGGATAATCTTATGAATTTAGCATGATCAAGTCAAAAGCATGATTTTCCTCTATTATGTGAGTTCCTTTAAGTATAGGTAAATTGTCTTAAGTATGACTTTCTAAGCATGAGCTTGCATTGAATTGCATGATATGAGTTGAACTTGCATGAACCCATTGAACTATGAAATATGAGCATGATGAATTAAGGGTGCTTTGAGAGTAAAGTACCAAAGTTATGATATGATGATGCTATGGTTGAGTAGTGAAAGGTTTTCTCACGTAATTATCCCACTATGATAAAAGAAGAACAAAGAGGCGATTACCCATGTTCTTAAGGAGCTATTCTAATGACGTAAGCTTGGACAAAGTCCATGGAAGATGAAACATCTATAAGCATGATTTTAGCTTGAATTGGTAACCCCAGTTGTACCTTTTCATGTTTAATAATATAAATATGTTAATGACTAATCCGTGGGAATTATGCTTAGCACCGAGTGGATATTGAGATGGAAGCCCTCCCGTTAGTAGAGGCCGAGTCTTCTAGTGAAAGCTCTCCCGTTAGTAGAGGCCGAGTTTTCTAGATGGAGCTCTCCTGTTAGTTGAGGCCGAGTCTCCTAAATCAATCTCTATCCCATAAACTATGCTGCCACCATATGATGTTGTATTTAAGTAGACATTAGCTAGTGGATCCACATAAGCTAAGAAGTTCATGGTCTTACCTTGGCAAGTATGACACCCCTTTTCGGTGTGGGGTAGACACCGGATTCTATGTTGATAGCTCACATGGCCTTACATGTCGGTTAAGGATTTTCCCCACAAGTTAATGAACAAGTGTTCTCATGATGAAGTAAAGAAAAGAAGGAAAGATGATTTAGCTTGCTTTCGCCTTGTTATATGCTTTATGTTTCATGCTTCTCATGTTTTTAACTTGGCCATTGCATGTCGTGATTATCTCTCTCTCTCTAGCATGATTTATGTGTTTGTGTGCATTGCTATCATACTTAGTACTTAATTGTACTAATGCATACTTTTTCCTATATTAACTTCTTTGGTGTAGGACGTGGTGATTCACCTTCCACTCGTGGCTAGAGCTAGGGTAGAGAGTTGATAGAAGACATGATGAGTCCTCATCCATCCGAGGACATATCCTAGTTGTTCTTATTTTCATGTCATTTCTTTTCGGTTTTTAGATTGTATCGGGTTACGTCCCAACTTTACTTTCTATGATAGATTGGCTTTGAGACATGAGATGTAGACTTCCGCTGTTTCTTTTAAAAGCTTTGATATGAAATTTTCTTTCAAACTTTTATTCTCTATTATCTTGTATGTAATGTATGCTAAGGGCTTGTACGAGGCCTCTCGGGGTCTTGTACGCCATGTCACATCTAGGGGGTTCCTTTGGTCGTGACAAACTTGGTATTCAGAGCACAAGGTTTTAGAAAGATCCTAGGATGTCTCATAAGTCGCGTCAAGTATAGTCTTGTTTATGAGTGTGAAGCATGCCACATTTATGAATGTGAGGCTATAAGACATTTAAGAAATTCCACTTCTTTCATTACTCTTAAGTCGTGCCATAGAGTTTAACTTTATATACCTCTCTCCTAATCCCTATCCTACTCATTTCAGGATATGGCGACCCGAAGAGCTTACGCTAGAAGAAACATGGGAGAGAATGTGGAATAAGAAGCTCCTCCTCAAGCTCCTCATGTTTCGGCCGACCCTTTGATGGAACAAGTGACTAATGCGGGGTTTAGGGCTGATTTCCAAGTGTTGGCTCAAGCCAATAGAGAGGTGGTGGCTCCCGTGAACCCAAATGTGGGTACGGCGGCATCAAGAGTGAGGGACTTTACGAGGATGAATCCTCTGGAATTCCATGGCTCTAAGGTTGAGTAAGATCCTCAAGAATTTATTGATGAAGTATACAAGGTGTTGATGATCATGGGTGTGACGCCGGAAGAAAAGGTGGATTTGGCCGCTTATCAACTCAAGGGTGTTGCCCAAATTTGGTTCAATCAATGGAAGAGTGAGAGGGCGGTGAATGAGGGTCCTCTTGATTGGGAGAAATTCAAGGTTGCTTTCCTTGATAGGTTTTTTCCCCTTGAAATGAGGGAGGCAAAGGTGCTTGAGTTCATCAATCTTCGACAAGGAAATATGAGTGTGAAAGAGTATGCTTTGAAGTTCACACAGTTGTCCCGATATGCTCCTTCCATCGTTGCCGATCCAAGGGCAATAATGAGTAAGTTTGTTTCGGGGGTGTCCGAAATGTTGATTAAAGAATGCCGCACCGCTATACTTGTTAATGATATGGACATTTCTCATCTCATGGTGTATGCTCAACAAATTGAGGAAGAAAAGCTTAAGGAAAGATCTAGAAAGACCAAGAGGGCTAGGACCGGAGATGGTAACGTTTTGCATGCAAGGTCCGATGGACATGGTCGTCCTAGATTTCGACAAAGGTTCTCCATCCAAGGCTCATCCAATGCTCCTCTGAAGTCCAACAATGATAGGGTGTCTAACCCCAAGTCTAAAAGAGGGTATAATGATGGTTTTTCATTGGCTCCTTGTGCCAAGTGTGGGAAAAAGCATGAGGGTATATGTCTAGCCAGTACGGATGGTTGTTATAATTGTGGAAAGAGTGGTCAAAAGATGAGGGATTGTCCATCTCTCACGGCCAAGGGAAGGGAGAATAAGCAAGCTCCACCTAGAGGATCGGGTTTGAATGCTGAGAAGCAAAACTGATTTTATGCACTTCAGGCTCGTCATGAACAAGAGAGCTCTCTCGACGTGGTTACCGGTATGTTAAGATTTTTTTATTTTGATGTTTATGCTTTGCTTGATCCCGGTGCTACCTTGTCTTTTGTGACGCCATATGTGGCTATGAGGTTTTATGTTGTTCCGGATGTGTTGCTAGATCCTTTTCGGGTCTCTACTCCAATTTGAGAATCTATCATGGTTAAGAGAGTTTATAGAGATTGTCCCATCTCCTTATCCCATTGAGTCACTCATGTTGATCTTGTAGAGCTTGATATGCTAGATTTTGATGTTATTCTTGGGATGGATTGGTTGCATGCTTGTTATGTCTCGATTGATTGTAGGACCCAAATGGTCAAATTTCAATTTCCAAATGAGCCTATCCTAGAGTGGAAGGGGGAAATTTTATGTTTAGAGGTTAATTTGTTTCTTATCTAAAAGCTAGAAAGATGATCTCTAAGGGGTGCATTTACCATCTGGTTAGGGTGAGGGATATAGATTTCGAGACCCCTACTCTTGAGTCGGTCCCCGTTGTTAATGAGTTTCTGGAAGTCTTTCCAGATGACTTGCCTGGTATTCCTATCGAAAGGGAAATAGACTTCGGTATTGACCTTCTCCCAGATACGCAACCTATTTCTATTCCTCCTTATAGAATGGCTCTAGCGGAACTTAAGGAACTAAAGGAGCAGTTGAAAGACTTGTTGGATAAGGGTTTCATCCGGCCAAGTATTTCTCCATAGGGTGCTCCGGTCTTGTTTGTAAGGAAGAAAGATGGTTCACTTCGTATGTGTATCGATTATCGCCAATTGAACAAGGTTACCATTAAGAATAAGTATCCTCTACTAAGGATAGATGACTTGTTTGTTCAACTTCAAGGGGCTAGTTATTTCTCTAAAATCGACCTTCGTTCGGGCTATCACCAATTAAGGGTGAAAGAAGATGATATTTCAAAAATGGCTTTCCGTACTAGGTATGGTCACTACGAGTTCTTGGTGATGTCGTTTGGGTTGACAAATGCTCACCGCATTTATGGACCTGATGAATAGAGAGTTTAAGCAATACCTTGACACGTTTGTGATTGTATTTATTGACGACATTTTGATGTACACAAAGAATGAGGGTGAACATGTTAATCATTTGAGGATTGTGTTGCAAGTCCTCAAGGACCAACAACTCTTTGCGAAGTTTAGTAAATGTGAGTTTTGGTTAAGGTCCATGGCTTTTCTTGGTCACATTGTTTTCGGTAAGTGCATTGAGGTAGATCCTAAGAAGACAGAAGCGGTTAAGAATCGGCCTAGACCTTTATCACCTTCGGATATCCATAGTTTCTTGGGCTTAACCGGTTATTATAGGAGGTTTGTTGAAGGGTTTTCATCTATTTCTTCTCCATTGACGGCTTTGACTCAAAATAAGGTTAAATTCGTATGGTCCGAGGCATGTGAGAAGAGTTTCCAAGAGTAGAAAGATCGACTTACTTCGGCTCCGATATTGACTCTACCGGAAGGATCCGATGGTTTTGTGGTTTATTGTGATGCTTCGAGAATTGGGCTAGGATGCGTTCTTATGCAAAATGGGAAAGTCATTGCTTATGCTTCAAGGCAACTTAAGGTGCACGAAAAGAACTATCCTACTCATGACTTGGAATTAGCGGCAATTGTGTTTACTTTGAAAATATGGTGACATTATTTGTATGGGGTACATGTAGATGTCTTCACCGACCATAACACTTTGCAATATGTGTTTAAACAGAAAGATTTGAATCTCCGCCAAAGAAGGTGGCTCAAGTTGTTAAAAGACTATGATATGAGTGTTCTCTATCACTCCGGTAAGGCTAACGTGGTGGCGGATGCTCTTAGTCGATTATATATGGGTAGTGTTGCTCATGTTGAGCATGGAAAGAAGGAGTTGGTTCACAATGTACATAGATTAGATCGATTGGGAGTTAGATTGGTTGATTCTACTAAAGGCGGTGTTATGGTTCACAAAGGTTCCGAATCATCTTTTGTGAATGATGTGAAAGCTAAGCAAGGTCTTGATCCTAACTTGGTTTAACTAAAGGAAGCGGTACTCAAGAAGTCCATAGAGGTTTTCTCCCAAGGGGGAGATGGTGTGCTTCGATATCAAGGTCGTTTGTGTGTTCCCAAGGTAAAGGGCTTACGAGAGAAAATTTTATCGAAAGCCCATAGTTCTAGATATTCCATCTAAGCAGGAGCTACCAAAATGTACCGTGATTTGCGGGAAATTTATTGGTGGAACGGAATGAAGAAAGATACTGCGGAATTTGTGGCTAAGTGTCATAATTGTCAACAAGTGAAAGTTGAGCATCAAAGGCCGGAAGGTTTGACCCAAGATATTAGTATTCCTACTTGGAAGGGGAAGATGTGAATATGGATTTTATATTGGGTTTGCCTCGCACGAGGCTACAATATGATTCAATTTGGGTTGTTGTTGATAGAATGACAAAGTCAGCCCATTTTATTCCCGTCAAGACTTCTTATTCGGCGAAGGATTATGCTAAGTTGTATTTGAGAGAGATGGTTAGGCTGCATGGAGTGCCTTTATCCATCATCTCCGATCGTGGTGCACAATTTACTTCAAAAGTTTGGAAGTCGTTCCAAAAAGGTCTTGGTACTCGTGTTAAGCTTAGTACGTCCTTTCATCCCCAAACTGATGGGCAAGCGGAGCGTACTATTTAAACTTTGAAAGATATGTTGAGAGCTTGTGTAATTGATTTCAAGGGTACTTGGGATGATCACTTGCCTTTGATTGAGTTATCTTATAATAATAGCTACCATTCTAGTATTGGTATGGCTCCATTTGAGGCTCTTTATGGTAGGAGGTGTAGATCTCCTATAGGTTGGTTTGAAGTTGCTTTGATAGGCCTGGAGTTGGTGCATGAGGCTATGGAGAAAGTTTGACTTATTAGGGAAAGGTTGAGAACTTCCCAAAGTCGATAAAAGTCCTATGCCGATGTTAGAAGGAGAGAATTATATTTCGATGTTGATGATTGGGTTTACTTTAAAATCTCACCCATGAAGGGTGTAGTGAGATTTGGGAAGAAAGGGAAGCTTAGTCCCCGTTATGTAGGCTCCTATCAGATTTTGAGACGCGTTGGTAAGGTTGCTTATGAGCTTGACTTGCCTAATGATTTGGCATCAGTGCATCCGGTTTTCCATGTCTCCTTGTTGAAGAAGTGTGTTGGTGATCCGACCTTTATAGTGCCATTAGAGAATCTTGGGATAAAGGATAGTCTTTCCTATGAAGAAGTTCCGGTTGAGATTTTAGACCGGCAAGTCTGGAAGTTAAGAAATAAAGAAGTTGCTTCCGTGAAAGTTTTATGGAGGAATCAATTAGATGAGGGTGCTACTTGGGAGGCCGAGGCCGATATGATGTCCTGATATCCTCATCTCTTTCCTTCCGATCCTACTCTTGCTTCAAGTATCTTGATCCTCATGGTTCATTCTTTTGGTCTCATGTGTCATACTTGATTTCCATGATTCCTTGATTTTGCATGTTCATGAAGAGTCTTATATGATTATGTGCAGTTGAGTATGAGTTTCATAAAGTCTTCATGATATGATGTGTTGATCATGCTTTAGTTTGGAGTTGATGTTTCCTCCTCGGATATATGCACTTATGTGATTGCATGCTAGGTTGAGTTGTTAGTCCGTGTCTATTACCCTTCTCATGATGTCATGATTCTCATTCGAGGATGAATGTTCCCAAGGGGGAGATATTGTAATACCCCAAGCTTCCAAAGAACTTAAAATGCAGAACTCTTCTAAAGACAGTGACCTACGGAGGCCACCTACGGGCCATAGATGGATTGAAGGGCCATAGGTGGGGACCGTCAATAGCACTGTGAACTTTCAGGATTTCCAAGTTTCTGAACCTTGACCTACGGAATAGCAGGACGGTTCGTAGTTCAGTAGACGGGCCGTAGACGGGTTCCGTAGATGCCTTCCAGACTTAGCCAAGTTTTCAGCCCAAAATAAACTTTCTGAATCAATTGACGGAAGAGAAGGACGGTCCGTCAATTGATGTACGGACGTAGATCCTGTCCGTCGATTGGCCCCGACAGTTTTTAATTAAGGGCTTTTTTGTCTTTTCCCTAATTGCTTTTTGGTCTTTTCCCTAATTGTTTACCCATTAAGCTAAGTCAGTTATACCCTTAATCTAAGACCTATAAATACTTTCTAAGGGTAATTTCTTTCATTCTAACTCATTCCTAAACTCTCCTCTCAAATATTTCTCTCTCTAACAGAAACTCTCTCAACTCTCAAGGAAGAAGAAGAAAGCTTGAATCCTCCATTGAAGACCTTCAATCTTCTCCAATTTCTTGTGGATTTCTTTGAAGTATGATAGTGTTCACCATTAGGAGTCCTTTCCTCCAATGGGTCCTCTCTCTTCTTCATGATTTTTAAAGGTTTACTCTAACGCAATTGAATTAGGGTTTGTGATCAATCATTGTGGATTCTTCAATTATGATTCCAATTGTTGATTTTATGATTCCTAGTGCACGATCTAGCGTGATAAAGTAACTTAGTGCATGAATTAGCGTGAATTACATGATTTGATGTAAAGATTGCATGAACCCTCATGATCCCAAGCTAATTCTCCCCAATTTGATAATCTATGCTTTGATTGTTGGGTTGAGCTATAATTTGATGAAGTTTATGAATTCTCTACAAAATCAAGCATGAATTATGAATGAATTGAGGATAATCTTATGAATTTAGCATGATCAAGTCAAAAGGATGATTTTCCTCTATTATGTGAGTTCCTTCAAGTATAGGTAAATTGTCTTAATTATGGCTTTCTAAGCATGAGCTTGCATTGAATTGCGTGATATGAGTTGAACTTGCATGAACCCATATGAACTATGAAATATGAGCATGATGAATTAAGGGTGCTTTGAGAGTAAAGTACCCAAGTTATGATATGATGATGCTATGGTTGAGTAGTGAAGGTTTTCTCAAGTAATTCTCCCACTATGATAAAAGAAGAACAAAGAGGTGATTACCCATGTTCTTAAGGAGCTATTCTAATGATGTAAGCTTGGACAAAGTCCATGGAAGATGAAACATCTATAAGCATGATTTTAGCTTGAATTGGTAACCCTAGTTGTACCTTTTCATGCTTAATGATATAAATATGTTAATGACTAATCCGTGGGAGTTATGCTTAGCACCGAGTGGATATTGAGATGGAAGCCCTCCCGTTAGTAGAGGTCGGGTCTTCTTGTGAAAGCTCTCCCATTAGTAGAGGCTGGGTTTTCTAGATAGAGCTCTCCCATTAGTTGAGGCCGAGTCTCTTAAAGCAATCTCTATCCCATAAACTATGCTGCCACCATAGGATGTTGTCTTTAAGTAGACATTAGCTAGTGGATCCACATAAGCTAAGAAGTTCATGGTCTTACCTTGGCAAGTAGGACACCCCTTTTTGGTGTGGGGTAGACACCAGATTCTATGTTGATAGCTCACATGGTCTTACATGTCGGTTAAGGCTTTTCCCCACAAGTTAATGAACAAGTGTTCTCATGATGAAGTAAAGAAAAGAAGGAAAGGTGATTTAGCTTGCTTTCACCTTGTTATATGCTTTATGTTTCATGCTTCTCATGTTTTTAATTTTGCCATTGCATGTCGTGATTATGTCTCTCTCTCTAGCATGATTTATGTGTTTGTGTGCATTGCTATCATACTTAGTACTTAATTGTGCTAACACATATTTTTGCCTACATTAACTTCTTTTGTGTAGGACGTGGCGATTCCCCTTCCACTCGTGGCTAGAGCTTGGGTAGATAGTTGATAGAAGACTTGGTGAGTCCTCATCCATCCGAGCACATAGCCTAGTTGTTCTTATTTTCATGTCATTTATTTTCGGTTTTTGGATTGTATCGGGTTACGTCCCAACTTTACTTTCTATGATAGATTGTCTTTGAGACATGAGATGTAGACTTCCACTGTTTCTTTAAAAAACTTTGATATGAAATTCTCTTTCGAACTTTTATTATCTATTATTTTGTATGTAATGTATGCTAACGGCTTGTATGAGGCCTCTCGGGGTCTTGTACGCCATGTGACATATAGGGGGTACCTTGGGTCGTGAAAGGCTCCCAGCCTAAGTAACCAAGAACCAGTAAACTCACAACCCAGCTACAAAGAGTGACACACAACCTAGGTTGTCTAGCCATACAGTCAACTCCAGGGGCATAAGTCACCCAACTAGCAAGAGTTCCCCAGGGGTGTGTCAACTCCATAGAGGATCTCAGATATCAAGGCCACCTAGCTAGCTAGTCCACCCTAGGGGTGTAAGCTGCCCAGCTAGCAAAAGTGACTCGGAGGAGTATCGCCTCTGAAGAGGATCTCAAGTAGGCTTCAAGCCTGAGGTACTCCAATTTTGAGGAAGCACACAACCTCCAGTAATGCATCGAAGTCACAGAAGTACGGAGAGAAGACAAAAAGGCTAACAAGTTACACAAAGGACTAAATTAAGGCTCATGTGATCAAACCCAAGTATTCTATTCCATTCTACAAGGACCTAGTCCGTCTGAACGGTGTCGGAGACATACCAAAGTCAAAAGGTCGACGGGTCTAAGGCAACAGTAGTCCGGAGCTTTACCCTCAAGCAAAGCATAAACATCAAGATTAAAGGCTTTTAACATACCGGTAACCACATTGGAAGAATCCTCTTGCTCTTGACGAGTTTGAAGTGCATAGAATCTGTTTTGCATCTGACTTCCACTAGAACCTAACGAAGGATAAGGTTGAGCATGTCGATGGTTATCTCCTTCATTCTTAGCAACTGAGGGACAATCCCTTATCTTATAGTCCATCATGAGACAACCAAAACATGCATTGGAACTGGACAGGCATTTACCCTCATGCTTTCTTCCACACGTAGCATAATTAGGAAATGAAGATCCACTACCATTTCCTCCTTGAGGCTTGAGATTAGACTCCCTTTCCTTATTGAACTTAGGAGCCGGAGCATTGGAGGAACCTTGACCGGAAAACCTTTTTCGGAACTTGAAATGACCATGTCCATTTGACCTTGAGTGTAAAATGTCACCTTCACTGGTCTTAGTCCTCTTTGCCACCCTAGGTTCTCCTTAAGTTTATATCTTCGATTTTTTAAGCATGAACCATTAGACGAGAAATGTACATATCGTGGATAAGCATGGCGGTACGACATTCCTTAACCACCATCTCAAACTCACCTGAAACAAACTTACTCAATCTTGTCCTAGGATCGGCAAACATAGTTGGAGCATATCTAGACAATTGTGTGAATTTCAAAGCATACTCCTTCCCAATCATGCTTTCTTGATGAAGGTTAATGAATTCAAGTACCTTAGCCTCCATTATCTCAAGGGGAAAGAACCTATCAAGGAAAGCAACCTTATACTTTTCCCAATCAAGAGGACCCGCATCAACTGCCCACTCTTCCTTCCATTGGTTGAACCAAACTTGAGCAATACCCTTAAGTTGATAAGCGGCTAATTCTGCCTTTTCCACCGGTGTCACACCCATGATCATCAAAACCTTGTACACCTCATCGATGAGCTCTTGAGGATCTTCCTCAACCTTGGAATGATAAAACTCCGGAGGATTCATCCTAGTAAAGTCCCTCACTCTAGTTGCCGCCGTACCCATATTTGGGTTCACGGGGACCACAGCCTCCCTATTGGATTGAGCCATCATGGCTTGGTCATACACTTGAAAAGCAGCCCTAAACTCCGCATTAGTCACTTGCTCGGCCAAAGGGTCGATCGGAACTTGAGGAGCTTTTTGTTCCACATTCACTCCTGCATTCCTTCTAACGTATGCTCTTTGAGGGGCCATATCCTGAAAAGCATCGGATTGGGATTAGGAAAGAGACATATATAGTTAAACTCTACTGAACGACTTTAGATTGATGAAAGAAGTGGAATTTCCTAAACATCTTATAGCCTCTCATTTATAAGTGTGGCACGCTTCACACTCATGAACAAGACACTACTCGACGTGGCTTATGAGACATCCTAGGACCTTTCTAAACCTTGTGCTCTGAATACCAAGTTTGTTACGACCTAAAGTAGACCCTAGATGTGACATGGTATATAGGACCCCGAGAAGCCCCACACAAGCAACTTAGCATACATCATACAAGATAATAGAATTAGCAGAGTTTAAAAACAACATTTCATATAAAAGAGTTTGACAAGAGCGAAAGTCTAAACATAAGTCTCAATAAGCCATCTACTACATCAATAGAATGAATCTGGGATGTAACCCATACAAAGTCTGAAAACTGAAATGGAAATGGCATAACACAATAAAAGAGTCTCGGTCCTCGAAACATAAGGACTCACCAATATTCAAAGTCAATAGAATCACTTAGCCAAAAGAATGCGAGGTAGGAACGTCGGACTCTACATTCATGAGATAATGTAAGAAAAAATATGTGTTAGTACATGGAATGTACCAAGTATGATAGAAATGCATAAGAGTTATAAAATCATGAAAAAAGGGACTTTATATGACATGCAATAACCAAGCTAATTCATAAAATGACATGTTAGAAAGCATAAGCATAATCATGGTCAATGCAAGCTAAACATCTTTAAAACATATTTGAGATACTTTTAGAAAGTAACCTTAGTTCATTATTATGGGAAGTTAGCCTTAACCAACGTAGACCATGTGAGTTATAACATGGAATTCGGTGTCTGTCCCACACAGAAAAGGGGTTGTCCTACTTGCCAAGGTAAGGACCATGAGTGTTGAGCTAATGTAGATCCACTAGCTAATGTCTATCTAAGACAATCATCCTATGGTGACACATAGTTATGTGACATGGGTAATCGACGCTTGTCCACTCAGTGATAAGAATAAATCTCACGGCATAGTCATTAATCATATTCATCTTATCATCCATGGAAAGGCACAATCTAGTAACCAATCCAAGCTAGAGTTCATTAGAATAGCTCCTAATTAGTCTTGATTCAACTTAGATGAGAAAACCTTTCAACCTTGTGAATCCTTTATGTGAGAAACCCTTTCACAATCATGTTTTGAGTAGTATGTGAGAAATACTTTCAAAACCACAACAACGACAACATCGATGCTTTACTCTCAAAGCAACCTTAGATCATTATCAATTTCATAAAGAAACATGCATATCCTCATAAGTTCACTTTTCATAGTTCAAAAGCCTCATCATAAGTTCATAGACTTGAAATTATGGATCATGCATGGATTAATGTGAATTCAACTTGAAAACATGTAATTATCTCAATTCATACATAAAAAGACATAAAATAATCAATTAAATCATAATTGAAAAGAACCCTTGAGATTGAGTCAAACCCTAACTTCAATTGGAGATTCTAACTTATAAAAATTAGTGAATTTAGGAACCTTATGGAGGAAAAGACTCCATAGGTAAATACTATCATACCTTGATGTCAAAAGCCCACTATCAATGGTGAATTTGGAGACTTGATCTTGAAACCCTAGGCTTCTTCTTCTTCCTTGGACTTGAGAGGTTTTGGGAGGATGAACTTGGTCAATCTTTGGGGATTTAGGAGAATGAGTTGAAGTGGGTAATTTGGGGGTGAAAACCCTTTATATAGGGCTTAGGATTGAAGACAAAATGGCATAGATTAGGCATTAATCAATTAGAGAAAAGACAAATAATCCCTCAAAATTTAAATGCCAGCCCGACCTATGATTCAGTCCTACAGTCTGTAGGTCCTACTACGGACCGTCCTGGTCAACTGTCGGTGGATTCAGAAACTATTATTTGGACCTTTAATCGACGTAACCCTATGTAAGGTTGGTAGGTCTTCCTACGGTCTGTACATGGCAACTGCAGATCACAACCTTTTCCTTAAAAAATTCACTAATTCTGGGAGTGACCTACGAGAACTACTTACGACTCGTAAAATGAATGACGGACCGTACTGTTGAACCATAAAAAGATTTTTGAGACTTGAATTTTAGAAAATTATTTCCCCATCACCTACGGATGCCATCTACAGTCCGTAGGTGCTTCTACCAATCGTAGGTGGGAACCGTAGGTACAACCTGCAACCCAAAATTTGCATTTTCCCTCTTTTCCAAGTTCGAGGTGTTATAGTAACGGTCTTAGAGAAGCAATCTAAAATCGTTCAGTAGGGATATAACCAGTCCATACCAAGAATCACATCAAAATCAAGCATATCTAACAGCATAAGGTCAACCTAGGTGTCACGCCCCTGGATAGTAACTAAGCTTGATCGAAAGACCTGATCCACTACTAAAGACTCACCCATGGGGGTTGACACATGCAATGGCGCTTGCATAGGCTAAAAACCCATGCCCATACAAGAAGCATAATACATAGACACATATGAATAGGTAGATCCAGGATCAAATAAAGCTGAGATGGGCTGATGGCATGAAAGAATTATACCTATGACTATATCATTCGATGCCTCAGCCTCTGCCCTCGCTGGAGCTGCATTGAAATGGCCCTGTCCGCCTTAGCCCTGGCCATCAATCCTACCACTTTCCCTATCTCAATGGGGACCACCCTGAATACCATGTTATCCACAACGACGGTCTTGACCCTAACCTCGACCCCTAGCTGGAGGTGCTGCTGGTTGACCTGGTAGAGCTGGCTGTGGAACTGGAGAAATCTGTCTATACAAATGGAAATCTCCTGCCCAGTGACCTAACTCACCACAGTTAAAACAACTCCAAAGATGATTTGCTCCAAGAAGAACGACCATCGCGGTCTGAAGCACTAGCTTAGGACCTATGACTCTAAGTAGAGCCAACCTCACTCTGGCTATACCGTTACCCTCAGAACAAAGCAATGAGGCCTGAACAGTCCGACTGGGCTGACCCTGCTGAAACAACTATCAAGCCCTATCATGTGCATCTCTAGGCCTGGAACGAGACCCACTATAGCTACCCTTATATATAGCTCTCTTGTCGCTGCCCCTTGGACCTCACGATGGAGCTGCTCAATAGTGTGGGCATCATAAACAATATCTAGAAACAAGTGACCCACTGAGACTATTGACTGACTCATAACCCGCAGCTACAGTCTTAACCCACGAACAAAGAACTGAACCCTCTCCTCCTTAGTAGGTAGAATCATAGTGGCATGGCGAGAGAGCTCGTGAAATCTTGCCTCATACTCAGACACGGTCATAGAACCATGCTAGTACTTAGAGAACTGATCCCTGAGATTATCTCTGACGTTGTGAGGGATGATCCTTGCTAAAAAGGCCTTAGAAAACTCGGTCCAGGTGACTAGAGGAGACCCAGCTGGCCTCGTCTCAATGAAGGTATGCCACTACTGCCTGGCTGGCCCATCTAACTGATAAGTGGTGAAGTCGCCTGCTCTCAACTCCACTAGACCCAAAGTATACATTCGCTCACGAAAAGTAGTCAGAAACTCGTGGGCATACTCACCCATAACCCTAGAAAACCTTGAAGGTGAAAGCCTCAAGAACACTTTGAGCATCTTCTGCTCCTCTAGCGGCATAGCTCAGGCCTCAATCATTGGTTGGGCACCCCTAGGTGGTACCTGGGCTCGAGGTGCCTTCTGTTGAAGGCTGATCCTACTAACCTGGTATTGGGGCAGGTGCCGGTACTGGCACAGGTGTTGGTGATGGGGCAAGGGCCTACTGCACACTACCTAGAACAGGTAGAAGTGGCACAATGGCTGCCTAAAGGTTTGTCATCATAGCCGGTCTGGAGGGTGGCTGAACTGGTCCTGGCCCCACTGGCTACTCTAGAACATGGGCTGTTGGAGGATCCGCTATGGGCTCCGGACCCTTCTTTCTAACTAGGGGTAGTTCTGCACCCCGACTTGGCAAGAGAGGTCAACCTTTGCCCCGAGCAGCCTTACGGCACGTATGAGCCATTATGCGAAAAATGTGAAACAAGTAAGATTCCAAGAAACCAATAACATACAGGCTACACGAAAGAGTTACAAAAGAGAGGAATTCCTAAAGACACCCTGTAGTCTCCCAAATGTAAGACACGGACATCTCCACACCGATCCACCGAACTACCGAACTCTACTAGGTATTAGCTATGTACTAGTGAGACCGATAAACCTGAGGCTCTAATACCAACTTGTCGTGACCCGAATTCCCAAGGCATCATGTCACCTACTAAAACCCACTAGTAGGTAAGCCGACCCGTACTCAGAACAACAAGTAGTGAGTAAAAGGGTTGAACTATGCAAAAAATAACACTAACAATAACAAAAGACAGAAACGAAAGCAAACCAAAACTATATACAAATGAACCCTCCAAGAACTTGGAAGTCACGAGTACAGAGCTGTCTAACAAGATATATACAAGTTCCAAAAGTGTACCACAACAAGTCGTCTCAAAGGCAAAAGACAAGCTAACATATTTATAGAAAGGGGAAGGCTGATTAAGGACATCAAGTGCTCACCCTCGTCTCTAATATCCACAAGCTACAAAAGATGGTATGAACAATTACCGTTAGTAGCTTCTATAAGGACCTACATCACAAAAAGATGCAGAGTGTAGCATAAGTACCAAAATAAGGTACCAGTAGGCATCATAGGCCGACCGAGCAAGAAAGTTAAAAACAATCAGAAAAGATAGAATCTAGACAAAAACAGAGGTCAAAGCGGTTATGAAAAGAAGGCATATGAGCAAAATGAAAGCAAATCTAAGTACAACTAAACTAAACCTAACTGGACCCCCATAAGACTAGAAGGTACGCTCACGTGCAAGTTTAAGTAAAACTCGAATGGACCCCATAAGCCCGAAAGGTACACAAAATAGCTAAGTCTACAATAAAGAACAGTAGCCCAGATCTGACTCTAAGAACATCAGTCGGGTTCCCAGCCCAAGTAACCAAGAACCAGTTAATGCCCAACCTAGCTAGCAAGAGTGACACACAACCCAGGCTGCCCAGCCATACATTCAACTTCTAGGGGCGTAAGCCGCCCAGCTAGCAAGAGTGCCTTGGGGGTGTGTCAACTCCGTAGAGGATCTCAGATATCAAGGTCGCCCGGCCTGCTCGTCCACCCTAGGGGTGTATGCCACCCAACTACCAAAAGTAACTCGGGGGCATATCGACTCCGAAAAGGGTCTCAAGTAGGCTCCAAGCTTGTGGTACTCCAATCCCGTGGAAGCACACAACCTCCTGTAATGCATCGGAGTTGCAAAAGTTGAGAGAGAAGGCAGAAGGGCTAACAAGTTGCACAAATGCCTAAATCAAGGCTCATGCTATCAGACCTAAGTATGCTATTCCATTCTACAAGGACTTAGTCCTTCCGAACGGCATCGGAGACATACCAAAGTCACAAGGTTCATGGGCCTAAGACAACACTAGTCTATCCTAGACTAAGGCTAAACATGCTTCAAGAAACACGTAATGAAACAAGTAAATGACATAGCATGTTGCAACACGCATACGACCCCCAACAAACATGGTATTACCCTCGAATGCTACCACACTATCAAGAATGGGATCACAACGTCAAAAAGGTCATTTAGACACCAAAATCACCCAATACAGAGATGGACCAATTTTTAGAGTCAAATGGGAATCTTGGATCCATTCTAGAAAATCTAGAATTGACTCCATCAAAAGGTCCTAAACTATGCCTTGAACTTGTGTCCCAAAATAGGACACAATTCGCGGGCTAAAATAGTAGAAACAATAACACACAATGAAAACACAAATTTAAAAGAGAAGGGTAGTAGCTTTCATGCCAAATTTACCTCGAACAAGTGTCACCGACACAATCCAATCACTCCACCACGTATCCCCAATGATTAAGAACGTGTGGGACTTCGAATCACCCAAATCAGAGTTCGAACGGAGGAGAAATTGCAATTTTACTATTGGAGCAAAGCTGAGTCACGACCATGGGTTAAATAAAGGGCCACGTCATTCGGTCCTCACGACCTCAAGGCAGCCGCACACGAACGCGAGGATAGCCAGTCGCTCGTGACTACGATAGCCCACGCGTGAACTCAAACGTCTGGGTGCTAACTTTTCGCGACCATGAGGTCAGGCACATGAACGTGAGGGCCTCAGCTGACAACAAAGTAGTACGGCCTCCAAACTTCGATGAGGTGCCCGGGATTTTTTCGAAACCCGGTGCGTGTAAATGAACTATTCTACCCCATCGGAATCGACATTCCAAACTTAAAGGAACAATTAAAATTCCCATGCGAGGTCATTTCGACAAAAAGTGGGTCCCACACGCAATTTTCTTTTTAAGCCAAAATCCACGAGGGGCCTCGAAATTAGCCCAAAAGCCTCGGGACCTAAACGATGGGTCATTCTAAACAAAACTAAACATTTCAGAGCTAATCATGCTGACAAAATTCTCCTCTGAGCTTTTTTACTCAGAATATTGACTAAAGTCAAACTTAGTCTTCAACTTGAAAGTAAAAAGGCCTAATCACACAAACTCGCACTGAAAGCCTCGGGAGTCGTGTCAACTATGCCACTAGCCTAAAATGACCCTTATAGAGCTGATGGAATCGTCAGAATTGGATTTTGAGGTCAAGTTCTTAAATTTTTGATTGAAAATGACCGTTAGGGTTCAAAAGCTCCAAAACACTAAATCTCGCATAAAAACTAAACAAATGAGCAGGTAACCAAATTGTCAGACCCAGCAAGTGATAAATGACTTGGGATCTCTACAGGAAAGCTCTAAATGGAGAATAGGAGGCATAAACACATAAATGACCCGAAGGTTATTACATGTGAATTCCCACATACCTTGGGTAATCAAATCCCTAACAATGGAGGAAGAGACCTTAAAGCTTGATGAAACCCTAGTTTTTTGAAGATCCTTGGAGAGAATTTGGAGAAGAAACCCTTGAGAGAATTTATGAGTTTCAGTGGATGGGAGGGAATGGGCAAAGTTTTGAAGAGTAAATTCATTTAAAGGGGTAGTTATAGGGAAAAAATGACATAATTTAGGGGTTAGATAGGTAGGGAAAGACCAAAACACCCTTAATTTAAAACTGTTGGATAACTCCTACAAGCTGAACCTACGACCCGTCCTGGCCAATCGTAGGGTCAACTATTGGAACCCAAAAATCCATCCAACTTCCACAAATCCTTTCTATGGTTTGTAGGACATTTTACGGGCCACAGACCCTTCTCGTAGGAACCCCGTTTCGAAAATGTTTTGTCAAGTCTGGAACTCCTTCTACGAACCCCTTCCTACGGATAGTAAGAACTTCTACGGGTCGTCCTGGTGGTCTGTAGGGAAGGTTTAGAAACTCAAAATTTCCAAACTTCATGATGAGTTCCCATGAGTGCCTTCTACGGATCATAGGACCCTGTATGGTCCGTAGGAGGGCTTTGTAGAACTTGCACAAGGGCCAAAATGCAGCTTCTCCTTTCCAATTCAAGTTTTCATTTCCCGAGGTGTTACAATATCTCTCCCTTGGGAACATTTGTCTTCGAGTGGGACTCAAGCTAGCATGAATAGAGTATGGAGGAAGATCTAACAATCCAACATGAATGCAATCATATCAAAATGCACATAACCAAGGAGTAATTGAATCCAAGCTAAAACATAAACTTAAAACAAGTTTTCATGAACATGCATGCATATGAAAACATGAGAATGACTTAAACGCTTGAATTTGAAAGAATGAACCACGAGGAACCTAATACCTCAAGCTAGAATGGGAGCAGAGGGAAAGAGATGAGGATACTTGGACATCATATCGGCTTCGGCTTCCCAAGTAGCACCCTCATCTAATTGATTCCTCCATAGAACTTTTACGGAAACAATTTGTTTATTTCTCAACTTTTGAACTTGTCAATCCAAGATCTCAATCAGAATTTCTTCATACGAGACTTTCTTTAATTCTCAAAAATTCCAATGGCACTATGGATGTCTGATCTCCAACACATATTTTCAACAATGAGACATGGAATACCGGATGTACCTATGCCAAATCGGTAGGTAACTCAATTCATAGGCCACTTTGCCAATATGCCTCAAAATCTGATATGGGCCCACATAGCGGGGACTAAGCTTTCCTTTCTTTCCAAATCTCATCACACCCTTTATAGGTGAGATTTTCAAGTAAACACAATCATCAACATCGAATTCAAGTTCCTTTCTTCTAACATCGGCATAAGACTTTTGTCGACTTTGAGCCATTTTCAACCTTTCACGAATAAGTCGAACCTTTTCCATAGCCTCATGCACTAACTTGGGCCCTATCGAAGCGACCTCACCAACTTCAAACCAACCAATAGGATACCTACATATCCTACCATAGAAAGACTCAAATGGAACCAAATGAATACCCGAGTGATAGCTATTATTATACACAAAGTCAATCAAAGGCAAGTGATCATCCCAATTACCCTTAAAGTTAATGATGCAAGCTCTCAACATATCTTCCAAAGTCTGAATAGTACACTTAGCTTGTCTATCGGTCTGTGGATGAAAAGTCATACTAAGCTTCACTTGAGTACCATGAAACCTTCTGAAGAGACCTCTAAAACTGAGACATAAACTGAGTACCATGATTGGAGATAATTAATAGTCATCCCATGCAACCTCACCATTTCCCGAGTATAAAGCTTAGCATAGTCTTCGGCTGAAAATGAAGTCTTCACCAAAAGAAAATGAGTTGACTTCGTCATTCAATCTAAATAACCCAAATTTATTCAAACAAACGATGCATACGAGTTAAACCCGTAATGAAGTCCATATTTAGATCTTCCCACTTCCAAATAGGAATGCTAATGTCTTGAGCCAAACTACTTGGTTTTTTATGCTCAACTTTCTCTTGTTGACAATTAGGAGACTTAGCTACAAATTCCATGATATCTTTCTTTATGCCATTCCACCAATAGACTTCCCGCAAATCACGGTACATCTTAGTGGCGCCCAGGTGAATAGAATACTGAGATCTATGAGCTTCCACATAAATCTAATTCCTCAACTCATCAACATTCAGAACACATAATTGACCTTGATATCGAAAAACATAATCTCCCCCTTTGGAGAAAGCCTCAATGACTTTTTCAGAAGTTAACTTCTTCAACTCAACAAAAATCGGATCAAGATCTTGCTTAGCCTTCACATTCGCAACAAGAGATGATTTTGAACCATTCTGAACAATCACACCACCCTCATTGGAATCAACCAAGCGAACACCCAAATGGGCCAATCTATGAACATCACGAACTGGCTCTTTCTTACCATCCTCAACATGAGCAACACTATCCATCGATAATCAACTAAGAGCCTCAGCCACCACATTCGCCTTTCTGGGGTGATAGAGGATACTCATATCGTAACCTTTCAATAACTCAAGCCATCTCCTTTGAAAATTATTTAAGTCCTTTTGGGTGAACACATAATTCAAACTCTTATGATCAGTGAACACATCTACATGAACACTATATAAGTAATGTCTCTTAAAGCAAAAAACCATCGTCGCTAGTACCAAATCATGAGTCGGATAATTCTTTTCATGAATCTTTAATTGCCTCAAAGCATAGGTAATAACTTTCCCATGTTGTATCAAAACACACCCAAGACCAATTTGTGAAGCATCACAATAAATCACAAAATCATCCGATCCTTCTGGTAATGTCAATATAGGGGTTGAAGTGAGTCTATCCTTCAACTCTTGAAAACTCTTCTCACAAGCTTCCAACCATAGAAATTTTACCTTGTTTAGAGTCGATGTAGTCAAAGGCGAAGAAATAGAGGAAAATCCTTCCACAAACCTTCTGTAGTAACCAGCCAAACCCAATAAACTCTGTATATCTGAAGTGGAAAAAGGTCTAGGACAATTCTTAACCACCTCAGTCTTCTTAGGATCAACTTGAATACCATCACTGGAAATAATATGGCCAAGGAAAGCAACATACATCAACCAAAACTCACACTTGATGAATTTAGCAAACAATTAATGATCCTTGAGGACTTGCAAAACTATCCTCGAATGTTTAACATGCTCATCCTCACTCCGAGAGTAAATCAAAATATCATCAATAAACACAACCAAGAATATGCCAAGATATTTTTTGAACACTCTAATCATTAGGTCCATGAAAGCCGCCGGGGAATTAGTCAAACAAAAAGACATCACCAAAAACTCATAGTGATCATACCGAGTTCGAAAGGACGTCTTCAAAATGTCACTTTTCTTTACTCTTAATTGGTGATACCCCAATCGAAGATCAATCTTTGAGAAAAAATAGTACCTTGGAGTTGATCAAACAAATCATCAATCCTTGGAATATGATACTTATTCTTTATTGTGACCTTGTTTGATTGTCGATAGTAAATACACATACGAACTGAACCATCCTTCTTTCAAAAAAAAACTCCAGAGTACCCAATGGAGAGATACTCGGTCTAATGAAACCCCAATCCATCAAATCATTCAATTGACCCTTTAATTCCTTAAGTTCTACCGGAGCCATACGATAAGGAGGAATGGAGATAGACTGCGTATCTGGGAGTAGGTCAATACCGAAATCTATTTTCCTTTCGGGAGGAATATCAGAAAGATCATTAGAAAACACTTCCAAAAACTAATTTACAATTGGAACTGACTCAAGAGTAGAGGTTTTAGAATCTGTATCCCTAACCCGAACTAGATGATAAATGAAACCCTTAGAAATTATTTTCCTAGCCTTTAGGCAAGATATGAACTAACCCTTAGGAGCAGAATTTCCCCCTTTCCATTTTAAGATAGGTTCATTCAGAACCTGAAATATGACCAATCGAGTCCTACAATATATAGAAGCATAACAAGAGTGAACCAAATCCATCCCAAGAATGACATCAAAGTCTAAAATATCAAGCTCTACCAAATCAACATAAGTGATTCTATGAGAAATGGAAATAGGCCAATTTCTATAGAATCGTTTAGCAATAATAGAGTCACCAACAGGTGTAGAGACTGAAAAAGGTTATAAAAGAAAATCAGGACATGCATCAAATTTCATAGCCACATAAGTAGTCACAAAAGAATATGTAGCACCCGGATCAAGCAATACATATACATCAAGATGAAAGACTTTTAATATATCGATCATAACATCTGAAGAACCCTAATGATCATGTCGAGTCTGAAGAGCATACAATATGTTTTGATGAGGAGCACCCGAACCAGAACTACTAGGATGAGCTTGCCTACCATCCTTTCACTTAGCAGTGAGCAAAGAACACTCTCTCACTTTGTGGCCAGTCTTCCCACAACCATAGAAAATATTTGTATCAGCTAAGCATTTTCTCGGATGACTCTTGCCACACTTCTAACAAGCGGGAATAAAAGATCCACTACCACTACCTCCTTGAGGCTTAGGGTTAGACACCCTATCTTTGTTGAAATTTGGGGTCGAACCATTAGAAGAACCTTGACAAGAGAAATTTTTCTGAAATTGAGGACGACCATGTCCACCGGACCTATAATGAGAAAAGTTGCCATCACTGGTCTTGCCCTTTTTTTAACTCTCTTTCTTTCTCCTATAGTTTTTCCTCTTCGATTTGTTGGTCATGTGCCATCAAATGAGAGATATACATCTCCTTAATTAACATGGCGGTACGACTCTCTTTGACCACCATTTAGGACACACCCCAGTACAAACTTACTTGTCCATGCCCTAGAGTCGGTAACCATAGTCAGAGCATACTTAGACAATTGAGTGAACTTCAATACACACTCCTTCCCACTCATGTTGCCTTGTCGAAGATTGATGAACTCAAGTACATTTGTTTCCCTCATCTCAGGGGAAAGAAACGATCAAGAAAAGCCTCTTTAAGTTTCTCCCAATCAAGAGGACCTGCATCAATTGCCATCTCTTCTTTCCATTGGTTGAACCACACTTAAGCAACACCCTTGAGTTGATAAGTGGCCAATTCCACCTTTTCCACCCGAGTAACTCCCATAATCCCCACGATCTTGTGGATGTCCTCAATAAACTCCTAGGGATATTAATCAACTTTAGAGCCAAAGAACTTCGAGGGAATCATCCTAGTGAAATTCCTCACCCTTGTTACCGTTGTACCCACCATTGGGTTTATAGGAGTGACGACCTCTCTATTAGTTTGGGTGGTGAGAGCTTGAGCCAACACTTGGAAAGCGGCTCGGAACTCGGCATGTGACACTTGCTTAGCCAACGGATCGACCGACACTTCAGGAACCTCGGGCTCCACATTGTCACCCGCATTACTTCATGCATTAGCTCTTCAAGGAGGCATGTCCTAGAAAGCATCAGACAAGAGTTAGGAGAAATACCTTTATAGAGATGAACTCTATGGCATGTCTTTAGAGTAGTGAAAGAAGTGAAGTTTTCAAAACTCCTTGTAGCCTCCTATTCATAAATGTGGTGTGCTCCACACTCATGAACAATAATCTACGTGACGTGGCTTGTCTGACATCCTAGGACCTTTCTATAAACCTAGCTCTGATACAA
The DNA here is from genome assembly GCA_018342035.1 of Solanum appendiculatum. Classification (NCBI taxonomy): domain Eukaryota; kingdom Viridiplantae; phylum Streptophyta; class Magnoliopsida; order Solanales; family Solanaceae; genus Solanum; species Solanum appendiculatum. The sequence continues at coordinate 190,810 of JAGDQO010001180.1, forward strand.
AGTTTATCACGACCCAAAGTACCACCTAGGTGTGACATGGTGAATAGAACCTCGAGAGGCCCTAGAAAAGCCACTTGATATAAGTATGACGTAAATAAAGACAATATTCAATCAAATACAAGATAATCGAATAAAGTCTCAAAGTAAAGTCTAGATCATATAGAGAAATATGAAGGGAGTAAAAGACTGAAACATAAATGCGAAAATCTAACTCTGTCTGACATAGCCTTTCTAACATCATGGGAGTGGTTGGAAAGTAAACCATGCACCACATACAATTCTAAAACTAAAAACACAATGAAAGCAATAAAGCATCAATAGCCTTGTCCTTGAACCATGAGGACTCCAATCCAAACAAACAGCTGTGGAGCAATCTCGATACTAACCTCATTCGGGAGGAGGAACATTGGACCCTATATTATGAGATAATATAGGGAAAAATATGCATTAGTACTATGAATGTACTAAGTTTGGGGATATTTTGAAAGACCAACAGCAAATCGAATGAACATAAAAATCGAAGACATAAAAAATCAACTTAATTAATTTGATTTCAATATTTAAAAATTTAACTTATTTGATCGATGTTCTTTTAGATGAATCTCGATTCAGACTAAACCATAAATAATCCTAATAGTAACCTAAAGAAGCCCTAATAACAATATAACATAGAGTTGTGGTTTTGTCTGTAAAACAATTAGTGGAGTGAGAGAGGAATGAGCTGTTAACGATCAAGAAACTGAGTAGTGAATATTAAAGTGTACTTATAACCAATAAGAAAGATAGTCTCCCCCTCTTTCCGAATTTCACATCTGAAAACTAATAAGGCCTATTCATAAAGAGTCTTCCTTACTTTGAATGTGGTCTCCAAAACTCGATATAGTAGATTCAAATCCTTCAGTCTTCCTCCACTTAAATTATTCTGTTTTGTCTTATTTAGATAGAGATGGCAATGGAGCAAGATATGACGAAACTAAAGGAGATATAACTGGACATGATAAAACCTAAATAAGCTAGTGACTTAAATGGTACAAAGCAAGGTAGAGAAAAATCTTGTATTGAAAGACTTAATCTATCCCGTCTCTCCCTATAGTCATCCCTACACTCAAGTGACCTACATGCTTTCATGGGTTCTTATAGGATCAAGAACACTCTTAGTAGCAGAAAATCACACACTGACAATTTAGAATTATGTAAAAAATATCATGGGTTTCTATAGGCAGAGGCCGACCCACAAATAAGTATGGAGGTGTACGTGTAGTCGTTAACTTATAAAACTATTATGTATAAATACATCTATAGAACTACAAAGAATTATATATTTATTTGTGCACCCTTAAACACAAAAGTAGGTTATGCATTTACCCTTTATGATTTTATCCAATTGTATGCTCAATTCAACATGAACATTGATGAAGAAAAAAGCTTAAGAAAAATGGTAGGAGAAGAAGAAAATAGAGGAAGAGAGTATGCGGAGAACATAAAATATCTATTTCATTGCTTTTTATTCAGACTAATTTGTAATGAACACTCTTGTGTATATATACAAGTAGACAACTGTAATTCTCTATTGATAGTTATATCATATAACTAACTGAATCAATTAAGCACACTCTTTTCTAACTGCCTTTTAACCATAGTTCTAACTAAATTTGTAACAAATATCAGCTTGAACATTTCACACTCCCCTTCAAGTTGTAGGGTGTAAAATATTAAGAACTCCAAGTTTTCTCAATAGAAAACTGTGTTGAGCATGTCCATGTCCTTTGATTAGAAAATCATCTTGTTGATCTTTGGTGCCAACATGTTCTTTGTGGATTTTCCTTCTTTGATTTTATCTCTCACAAAGTGACATTCTATCTCTATATACTTAGTCCGTTCATGAAAAATAGGATTAACTGGAAATTGTAAGGCAACTTTACTATCACAATACACTTTCACTAAAGTTGTGATACTCACACCTAACTCTTTAATAGTCCCAAAAACCAAATAATTTCTGAAGTAGTTGTCGCTAAACTTTTGTATTCTTCTTTAGCTGAACTCCTTGATACTGTTTGTTGCTTTTTTGACTTCAATGAGATCGGTGATTCACCATAATTTACCACATAACCAGTCACTGATCTACTGGTATTTGTACATTTTTCCCAATCTACATCACAAAAATCTATCAGGTTATCTTCTCCTTTACTACTTAGAAATATTCTTAAACTTTGCTTGATGTACCTTACCACTCTCACTATTTCTTCCCAATGAGATCTCTTGGGTGCTTGCATAAACAGACTTAGTTTTTGGACAATAAACACTATATCAGGTCTTGTTACTGCCAAATAGATCAATCTCCCTATCAATTTTTGATATTCAATGATGTCTTTCAATATTGTATCTCCTGTTATCATAGCATGTTTATCATATTCAGCTGAAATGAACTTCTAATTCAAATCAATAGGAGTACAAATTGGTTTGGATCCACCTAATCCCAAGTCTGAAATAAGTTGCAATGCAAATTTCCTTTGGTTAAAAATGATTTCTTTGCTTGAACTTAGTACTTCTACACCTAAGAAGTATCTTAATTCACCAAGATCCTTTACCTTGAACTTCTATTTTAATACTTCTTTGGTTTCATTTATGAACTCTTCACGATCTCAGTGGTCATTAGATCATCCACATAAATCGAAATTTCCACAAACTTTTGTTCTTGATGCTTGGTGAATAGAGAGTAATTATATAGGCTTAGCTCGTGTCATGTATCTTTCAAAGCTTCAGTAAGTTTGATATTCCACTTCCTTGATTCTTGTTTCAAACCATATAGTGATTTTATCAATCTTCATACACTTTGCCCCCCTTGTTTCTAAAACCTTAAGGTAGTTGCATGTACACTTCTTCATATAAGTTACCTGGCAAAAATGCATTATGTACATATATTTGGTATATATTCCAACCTCTAAACAACAACTAAAGCAATAAATGACATCCCAGTTACCATTTTTACAATAGGTGAGAATGTATCATGGTAGTCTAATCCCTCATTTTGGTTGTATCCTTTTGCGACCAGTTTGGCTTTGAATCTCTTCACCTCTCCATTGGCTTTATACTTTTATTGTATACCCATTTTGATCATATGGCTGTCTTTCCTTTTGGAAGGTGTACTATTTACCAGGTACTATTTTCTTTGTTCATAACTTCTATCCAGTTTTTTTCCTTTGAAGCTTTTGCCAAGTTCCTAGGCTCTGTAAGTGCTGAGATATTAGCCATGATGTTTCTGTATCTCTAAGAAAGTCCACCATATGAAAGGTGATCTGAAAGAGGATATAGTACTGTCATATTAGATTTCTTGGTAAGGACATAATCTTGATGCCATAAAGGCTCCTTGATACTTGTACCAGACCTTCTAACTTCAACAGGAACATTTTGCACTATATCATCAAATGTCTCCCCAATGGGTATTTCATCATGGGTACCTCATCATTCCCATTATCATCAGTAGTAGGCTCATCTTCATGAAATTCAATAGGTATTTCATTTGCATTTTTTTTCTAATATGTTTTGTCCATATCACCATGCTTAATCTCTTCACTATCTAAATTCTCATTCTCTTGTCTTTCATTTGTTTTTATATAAGGATAATATATGTGAAGAGGCTCAAGATTATGATCAATCACATCACTCCTCTTATCATGATTTGTGAGAGGCACTTTAGGTGAGGAAGGGATTAGCAAAAGGAAATAGTTTTTCCTTGAAAATGACATTCCTGCAACTAGAAAACTGATTAGTGGATGGATCAAGAAGTTTGTATCCTTTTTGAGTCTCTTGAGTGTCCCACGAATAAACAAGCCTTTGTCCTGGATGAGTACTTATCCACTTTAACAATATTTGTAGCATAACACAAGCAACCAAACACCCTCAAGTGTGCAACTATTAGTGGACTGTTATGAAGCATCTCATATGGTGTTTTTCCTTTCAAAACTTCAATAGGAAGTCTATTTGCAACCAAAGTGAGCCGAGGATCCGAGTTATGTGCCATCGCTACTAATTGAATGTCAGCACCTAGTTATGCTGTTAGTAAGAAGGGTGGCCCATTTCCTACTAGAGAAGCCTATGTATGAACAAGGATTAATTTGACTTCCCCGTCCCATAGCTGATTGGTATGCTGCCTTGACTTTAGAAAGATCATTTTCGTTCAACATTTAATTTCCTATGCTCATGAAACTGGCCAAGGCTATCTGGCCCATAGATCTAAAAAGATCCAGCCATAGGCCTGACCGAATATTATTTGTCCACAAACAAAGAACCTAATTCAAAATTTGGTGTCTTTTTGGCCAGTAATGGAATCAATCGTCCCTACTATAACAAAATAAGAGCACCTAGATTTTCCCATTCACAAGGACTTAATTCTATGTCATAACATCACATTCTCCTTTATGGGTATGAATTTTTTTGAGTTATTGCAATCGTCATGGTCAATGGGGAAGAAAGAAATTTATAACATTCACTGCAGTAAGAACACATTCTTCCCAAAATCTTGTGGGAATATTATCCTAAAACTTCAAGGCTCTAGTCATGTCCAATACATGTCTATGTTTCCTTTTAGAAATGCCATTTTGCTGAGGTGTGTACATACAACTACTTTGATGAATTATCCCATATACATCAATAATTCAACAATTTGTTTGTTAAAAAATTCAGTTCCATTGTCGGTCCTTATTGTTTTAACAAAACTTGTGAACTGCATTTTTAAGAACAACAAGAATTTCTTCAGAGCTATAATCACGTCACTTTTCAATTGCAGAAGATGCACCCAAGTATATCTTGAATCATCATCAACAATTGTTAGGAAAAAATATGTTCTTAATCATATGTAGGGTTCTTATATGGACCCCATCCATCCATGTGTAAGAGACAAAAATGACTTTCACTTCTAGTAATATTTTTAGGAAATTGTAGCCTACTTTGTTTTGCTATGGGACATATAGAACAATCATTATTCACTCCTATCTCTGTCACTTTATTTTGAAGATACTCCACATTGTTCATCATTCCTAAAAAAGCATGGCCCAATCTCCTATGCCACAGAATGCCATCTTCCAGCGTCTTTTACTTAGACAGTTGTATTAGTAATATCATTCTTGACTTCAATCTTCTTCTCAACTTTGATGATGTATACTCCTTAATTCTCCCTACTAGTCCCCCTCACCCTACCACTATAAAGGTCCTGAAATACATAGAAATCAAGTAAAAAGTGGACGAAGTAGAAGAGTTCTTTTGTCATCTTTAAGATAGACAATAGATTGTACTTAACTTAGACACATAAAGCACATTCTTAACATTCATATATTCTAACAAGGATGCACTACCAATATGTGTAATGGCTGACTTCTCTCCAATAGGCATACACACTTGATCACCTTTATTTGGTCTTAACTCATTGTTACTATCTAACACATCTATATTTGCAGAAATATGATGTGATGCTCCTGAATCAATTATTAAATATTATACACATGATAATCAAGTCATTAGTGATACTAAGTTACATGTCTTGTTGACTTGCTTTTCCCCCAAGTTTCTTAGTGATGTTGCAGTTCCTTTCTTCAACAGCTCTAAGATCTACATGTACTTATTTTCGGTGGTGTATTTCTTCTTCTTCAGGATATTATGGCCCTGAATTTTCTCCTTGCATTCCTACATAATGTGTTGTGTATTTCTTTCCTCCTCCTTGATCAGATGGATATCCAATTATCTTCCAATAGTACTCCTTCGTGTGTCCTTTCTTGTGACACCAATCACGTTGTATGAAAGATTTCTTGCCCTTGTAAGGTTTTCCTCTCCCTATTTGCATAGCTATAGGATTGAGATCTCCTCCTCCTGATGGATTGAAAGAAGGTTCGGCACTAACTTCTTGTATTGGATATGAACTAGATTTCTGACTTTCATCCTCTATTATCATTGCATATGCTTGATTCAAGGTTCGTTCAACAATCTTCATGAGTATATGTCTTCTCGAATGATCATAAGATCCATTCAGTCCACTTAGAAACTGAAGTAGTCTTTGTTGTTGTAGGTATTCAACATATTCCTTTGTCTTTGCACAACCACAATCAGGCGATAGAGTAATAACATCAAACTCATCCCGCAATTTCTTCTATTTTGTGAAATAGATTGAGACAGAATCTGTTCCATGCGATATTGTTGTGATTTCTTTGTGCAGCTGAAATACTCAAATTCTACTCACCTTGTCAAAGCTTTCTCTCAAATCTTTCTAAATATGATGAGCTTTCGAAGCATAAACGATTCCACTAATCAGATTCTTTGACACAATATTATTATTCAAGATAAAATATTGCATTGCAAGTCTTCCAATATTCATGCAATTCCTTCCAATAGATTTTGTTTTTGTAGTATCTTTGTTACAAAATCTAATTTTGTTTTAGCATGTAGAACTAGTTTCATAGATCTTCTCCACAGTTCATAATTCTCTGATACTTTGAGTTGTACTGAAACTAACACTGATCTTGGTGTATCTTATGAGTGTAGGTACAACAGATGTGTGTGCTTCATCTTTTCTTCTACAGTTGCTTTGGAAGATGTTTTCTAGCCTTATATATGATTAACTCTACTCTTATACCATATTATTTTACCTGTTGTATGGTCAATTCAACATGAACACCACCATTGATGAAGAAAGAAGCTTAATAGAAATGGTATGAGGAGAAGAAGAAAGAGTAAGAAAGTATGGGGAGAACATAAAATATCTATCTGATTGCTTCAATTCAAATTGCATTTGTAATGAACACTCTCATGCATAGATATTCTCTATTGATAGTAATATTATCTAACTAACTCAATCAGTTAAGGACCCTCTTTTCTAACTGCCTTCTAAACATAATTCTAACTAACTTTGTAATAACTATCAGCTTGCATACTTCACACCCTTAAACACAAAATATTATGTATATAAAAATATATCTAACTACAAAAAACACTCTTATCAATATTTAACAGTAGTTTTTACCTGATCAATATTCCACAATGATTGACATTTACCTTGATTTTCTTTATCAAAAATGTAATTAAGCACCTTAAGCACTATTCAAGAACTTAAGGTAAAATACACGAATATCCATAATTGTTTTACTATGTACAAACAAAATGATCTCTAATAAGTCAAGAGTATCAAGAGAAAGGGTTGATGAACATCATATAACTGACAATTGTTATCCTTAAACAAAGATATTAACATTAAATTAATGTCACAATCCAATTCCTCGAGTCATGATGACACCTACCATAACCCACCAGTAGGTAAGCCAATCCATAACTGAGAACAACAAGTAATGGATAAAAGGGTAGAAACAAAGCGGAAGCAGAAATTTAATAACAGAAAATAGAACAACTTAAGGAAACAAACCAAAAGATATATACAATAGATCCCTCCCAGAACCTAGAAGTTACAAGTACAGAACTATTTAAAATAAAAGACTAGAAGCTCTAGAAGTGGACTAAAAATACAAGCTTGTCTCAAAAAGCAAAACGCTAGCTAACAAAATACTGAGAGAGACGTGTAAGTCCAGGACGCCAAGTGCTCACCCTCGCCTCTGATCAAAAGCGACAACAAGCTCGAACGATCAACATTGATAGCTAGTGCTCATACCTACATCATGAAATAGATGCAGAATCTATTTGAGTACCAAAACAACAGGTACTCAGTAGGCATCAAAGGTCGGCTGAGAAGGAAAAGTAAAAGCAAAATGAAATGATAGAATCTAAACATAACAAAGGTCAAAGTGGAATTTAAAATAAAAGCACACGGGTGTACTAGGATAGAAATAAACTAAGTACAACTAACTAAGCCTAACTGGTTCACTCGTGCGCAAGTTTAAGTAAAACCCAAATGGAACTCCATAAGCTCGACAGGTACACAAAATAGCTAAGTCTATCAAGGATGAATAACAATGAGTCTAGAGCCGAAGAAGGCGTAGACTAGACCTCTAACAGCGAATAACCTCAAGTAACCAATAAGAGCCACCCAAAGTTAAGGGGTGCATAGCCGTAATCTCAAATTGCAGATGGTCCCCAAAGGGGCAATAGGTTGTAGCCAAAGTGTATCAACTTCGTAGAGGATATAGAGCAGCGTGACTAGACCTTGTATATGCGACTATAAAGGGTTGCTGAAGTATCTCATGTCAGTCATCATCATAGAACAATCGTGGAATGACATCCACTCCGAGGTAATCAGAACAACACTCTAAGCTCGAACCAACTCCAGCCCCAAGTAGCCAAGCGAAGCTCAAATAGAAAGAGGGAGAATGGGTCTAAGGCTCATTCTATCATACTCAAGTATGCTACACCAGTCTACAATGAGTTAATCCATCTGAAACGACGTCGAAGTAGAAATAAGGCCAAAAGGCTCCAAATATCACCAGTCTATGGAAAGCACTAGTCTAAGCCTAGACAAATGCCAAACATGCTCATATAAAAAAAAATCAACAAACAAGGCCAACCACAAGGCAAATATGATCACATATCACAACTAGGTTGCTTCTAATCCTGAAGATCCCGACATAAGCCTAAAACAAGATTACTAAGTAAAGTAGCATGATCAACTAGGTACCCGCCCCAAATTCACTCAATGCAACATGAATTTACATAATCCAACTATATCTAAGTGCGCGCTCCAAATCACGTTTCCAAAGTTTTTCCTTTCCTTGCAACCTCCGAATGTAGCCACACTATTAAAAGTAGAATCACAGCATTTATACGGTAGTTTAGACACTAAATTTACTTAAAATAAAGATGGGCCGATTTTGGAGTAAAAACAAGAATCATGGGATCTGTGTTGGAAATTCCAAAAATGACTCTGTCAAAAGGCCCTAAACAGTACCTCGAACTTGTGTTCCATTTTGGAACACAATTTGAGGCTCGGAATAGCAGAATTCAGCACATGCATATAATTTCACCATTAAAGAGCAAAAACAAGCTATGGCAGCACACAAAACATGTATTTTACCTCTAACAGAGAGTCTCCAACACTTCCTGATCATTCTAATGCATAGTCCCAAATTCCTTGATCACAACCAACTTTGATTCACTAAATTTGGAGCTATAATAGATGAGAAATCGCATAAACAAGTTGAGGGAAAAACTTATCACACATTAGTCTTTTGATATTGATACATGTATCTCTAAAGCGACCCTAATGCCACTAAAGCGACAGGTCAAGAATACGTGGGCCTTGCTAAAGTGAGCCCCTGGCCGCTAAAGCGAGGGCTGCAAAAGAGATGTCAGGGCCACGAAAGTGATAGGGCCCATGCTGGCCTAGCTCGCTAAAGTGATACCAGGGCCGCTAAAGCGGTTGCTGCCTTGCGGGCCTAGTCTGCTAAAGTGAAGCCCTTGTCTCTAAAGCAAGGGTCGTTTAAGCAATTCCAGGGCCGCAAAAGCAAAGGTACCAACATCAGGCACTGGAAAATTTTAGCTAAACCCATCGAGCTTCACCCAGTGGCTCGATATTAGTTCAAAACCCCATGCATGCAAATAAGATATCCAACCCAATAAAATTCAACATTCCAGACTCAACGGAGCAGTCAAAACTTTCATACGAGGTTGTCTCAATAAAAATTGGGTCTAACACCCAAACTCTATTTTAAGTCAAACTCTATAAGGGGCTCAAAATTAGCTCAGAAGCCTCGAGATCTGCACGAAGGATTGTTCTATACAAAACTTGATATTTTAGAGGTAACTGTGTGGAAGGAATTCTCATACGATCACGTTTCCCAAGAATTATGACCAAATTCAAAGTTAGGCCAAAGCTTAAAAGCTAAAATACCAAATGGCACAAACTCGCATTGAAAGCCTCGGGACCCGAGTTGACCATGCCACAAGCTGAAAATGACCCCTTTCGGAGCTGATTGAACTATCAAAATTGCATTTTGAGGTCGTATTCCTAAAATTTTGATCGAAATAAACTGTTCAAGGTTCAAAAGTTCAAATATGGAAAACACATAAAAACCAAATGAATTACCAAGTCACAAAACTATCAGTCCCAGCAAGTCATAAATGACTTGGGGTCGCTATAGGAATGCTCTAAGCAACAGAAGAAAGACATAAACATAGAAATGACCTAGGTTCATTATAACATCCACTACTAAAAGGACTTTAATCCGCAAAAGTAAGAGTCTAGAAGTACCTGAAGGCTCAAACAAGCCGACAAACTCCTCTCGCATCTCATGCTTGATCTCTCAGGTAGTCTCCTCAATGGGACGATGCCTCCAAAAGTCCTTCACCACAAGAATGGCTCTCGAACGCAACTGTCGTACATCTTTGGCTAGAATAAAAACTAGCTCCTCCACAAAGGTCAAACGGTCATCCAACTCTATCGCATCATACTAGAGCACATGCGATTCATCAGGAGCATATCAACGCTGCATCGTAACATGGAAAACTGGGTGGATAACTGAAAATTTTGGAGGTAAGACCACCTTATAAGCAACCTTATAACCTTTCCAGAGGATCTCAAAAGGACCAATATACTTGGGGCTAAGCTTGCCCCGCCTCCCAAATCTCAACACGCCTTTCACGGGTGGTACACGGAGGAATACCCAATCACCAACTAAAAACCATGGGATGACACCTACGATCCGTATAACTCTAGTGCCTACTTTTAACCGTCCTGAGCCTATCTTGAATAACCCACACCTGGTCCAAGGCCTCCTGAATCAAGTCAGTACCACGCAACCTAGGCTCAGTAGACTCAAACTACCCAATCAGAGAGCGACAATGCTTACCATATAAGTCCTCAAACGGGGCCATATAGATACTAGAGTGGTAGTTATTTTTGTATAAAAACTCTGCCAAAGGCAAGAACTGGTCCCAATGACCTCCCAAACACAGGCCTGCAATATATCCTCAAGAACCTGAATAGTATGCTCCAACTTCCCATTGGTCTGCGGGTGGAAATTTGTGCTAAGGTCAACACCAGTGCCAACTCCTCTTAAAAAATCCTCTAAAAGCTAGAAATGAACTGAGAACCCCGATCTGAGATAATAGATACATGCACACCATGAAGATGAACCACCTCCTGAACATAGATACAAGCCAACCTCTCAGTGCTGAATGAAGAGTGTACAGGGAGGAAGTGTGCTGACTTGGTCAACAAATAAACGATGACCCAAATGCTTTCAATACCTGTAACAAAGTCTATAGTGATGCGATCCCACTTCCACTCTGTAATAGGTAATCTCTGAAACTCACCACTAGGTCTCAAATGCTCGGCCTTCACATGTTGGCAACATAAGTAACGTGACACATAGTCAACTTTATCTCTCCTCGTGCCGCTCTACCAATAGTGTTGCCTCAAATCACGATACATCTTTGTGATGCCCAGATAGATAGAATATCTGGAATCATGGGTCTCACAAAGGATCAGCTGAATTAAGTCCCAAACTCTTGGAACACAAATATGGCCAGCAAATCTCAAAACCCCATCTGAATCTACGCTAGATTGACCAACATCACCCTCTAACACCCGATCTCAAAGAGCAATCAAGGTCTTATCCTTAAACTAGCGACTACGAATCCACTTAAGCAAGGAAAACTAAACTCCCACATAGGCTAAGACACACCTAGAATCTGAAATATCTAACCGAATCAACCTATTGGCTAAGGACTGAATGTTCAAAGCCAAAGGTCGCTCCATAGTAGACAAGAAGGCTAGAATTCCCATACCATCTTCTGGCTCAAGGCATCCGCTACAACATTCACCTTGCCCGGATGATAGAGAATAGAGAGGTCATAGTCTTTTACGAGCTCAATTCAATGAAGCTACCTCGAATTAAAGTCCTTCTGGCTCATAATGTACTGAAGACTCATATGATCAGTGTAGATCTCACAACGAATTTCGTATAGGTAGTGCCTCAAAATCTTAAGTGTAGAAATTACCATTGCCAACTCCAAGTCATGAGTGGGGTAGTTTCACTCATGCAGCTTAAGATGCCTCGATGAATAAGAAATAACTCGGCCCTACTGCATCATTACACAACCGAAACCAATGCCAGATATGTCACAATATACCGTGAAGCCCTTGCCCTCCATTGGAAGACACAAAATATGAATGGTGGTAACAACTCCTTGAGCTTCTAGAATCTCAACTCACACTCCTCAGACCACTCGAGAGGACTATCAAGACGAGTCAATCGGGTCAAAGGTGCTGCAATGGTAGAGAAGCCCTCTACAAACTGTCTGTAGTAGCTCGCTAACCTGACGAAGTTCTAAATCTCAATAACTGAAGTGGGCCTATCCCAATCACAAATAGCCTCAACCTTTGCCAGATCCACCATGATGCAATCCTGGGTTACTATGTGCCCCAAGAATGCTACAAACTCAAGCCAAAACTCGCACTTTGAGAACTTCGCCTGAAGCCGCTGATCTCTTAAAGTCTGGAGCACAATCCTCAAATGTTGATCATGCTTTATCCAGCTCTGTGAGTATACAAGTATATCATTGATCAACACTATGATGAACGAGTCAAGATAAGGCTTGAACACTCGCGTCATCAAGTCCATAAAGCCGGTAGGGGCATTAGTCAATCCAAAAGACATCACCAGGAACTCATAGTGGCCATAACGAGTACTAAATGTGGTCTTTGGGATGTCCACTACCCTACTCCTCAGCTAATGGTAACCAAACCTCAAATCAATCCTTGAAAACACTACGGCACCCTGAAGCTAGTCCAATAGATCACCAATACGAGGCATGAGGTAACAGTTCTTCACTATCACCTTATTTAGCTGCATGTAATCAATATATGTTCGCATAGTACCATATTTATTCTTTAAAAATAGAATAGGGGCACCCTAAGGTGATACACTAGGCCGAATAAATCCCTTACCGAAGAGATCCTGAAGCTAAACATTGAGGTTCTCGAGCTTTGCGGGGGCCATCCAATAAGGCAGAACAAAGATATGATGAGTACCCTGTAACTCAGATTTTGAAAGAAGAAAATTTGTAGGTTCTAGTGCCAGTGACGACAGAGGCCACCTACGGACCGTAGGTGGGAATCTTAGTTGGACTATTAAATTTCTTCAAAATGTCAAGCATCAGTATCTCTCTACGACTCGCCAGGACGATCCGTCATTCAACGTACAGACCGTAGGTAGGCCTCGTTAGGTGAGACCCAGACTTAGTGAAATCTTCAGTGGCTAAGGTCAGACCTACGGTGGCCATGTACGGACCGTAGATTGAACCACTGACCGTACATGGTGGCCCTTCATTGGGGGTTCATAGTTAAGACTATCTAAATACATCTACTGAGGAATAGGACGGTCCGTAGGTTGACTTACGAGCTGTAGGTCCTACCGTAGATAGGGTCCGACAGTTATTATAAAAGGGCTTCTTGGTCTTTTTCTTAAATGTTTAGTGCCTAATCTAAGCGGGTTTGGCCATTAACCTACACCCTATATAAACCTTTTAAGTCTAATTCTACCCATTCTTAATCATTGCCCCAAAGCTCTCCTCTCCCAAAATAATTCTCTCTCTAGAAAAGCTTGAAGAAAAAGAAGGACCTCGAGTTTCAAGTTCAAGCCTCCTAATCCTCCATTAATTCCAAGTTCTTGGCATTGAGGTATGATTATATTCATCTATGGATCCTATTCCTCCATAGAGTCTCTAAAGTTCTCAATTTTCAAGTATCAAATTCCCAATTTGATTTAAGGGTTTTCTTCTATGATGTGGGTTCTTTCAGTTATGATCATATAACTTTCAATTATGGTTTTTCTAAGTATGAATTGAGTTGAATTACATGTTTTAAGATGAATCCCCATGAACCCATATGAAATCCCCTAACTATTAGATTTATGAATTGATGAATGATGAATGATGAAAAGATGGGTTTTATGAAAGTATGCATGTACAATGATGGAAATTATGATGATTTATGAATTGCTTTGAGATTGAAGCATGAATGTTTATAATTGTTGCATAGTGAAAGGTTTTCTCACTTGATTGCTCAATTGATGAAATGTAAAAGGATTTTCTCACATAAAGGATTCATAACATGTTGAAAGGTTTTCTCAACTAAAGTTGAATCAAAGATTAAGGAGCTATTCTAAATTATGTAAGCCTGGATTGGTAACCCTAGTTATACCTTTTCATGGATAATAAGATGCATTATGATATATGAATATTCCATGGGATTTATGCTTAGCACCGAGAGGATATTGAGATGGAAGCTCTCCTGTAGTATAGGTCGGGTTTCTAGTGGAAGCTCTCCCATAGTAGAGGTCGGGTTTCCAAAAGCAATCTCTTTTCCTATAAACTATGTGCCACCATAGGATGATTGTCTAGATAGACATTAGCTAGTGGATCCACGTAAGCTAGAAGTTTATGGTCTTACCTTGGTAAGTAGGACACCTTTTTTCGGTGTGGGGTAGACACTGGATTTCGTGTTGGTAGCTCACATGGTCTTACATGTAAGTTAAGGCTACTTCCCATAATAATGAACTAAAGTGACTTTTAAGGTATTTCTCAAGTAAAGTAAAGATATTTAGCTTGCCTTGATCATGTTTTATGACTTATGATTTCTAACCCTTTTCTAATATTTTAGCTTGATCATTGCATGATTTTGCAAATGTCATTTTTAGCTTGTTTAAATGTTTTTATGCATGGTTATCATACTTGGTACATATTTTTACTAATGCATACTCTTGCCTACATTTTCTTATAAGTGTAGGGTCCGGCACATCCCCATCTTCTCGTGGCTAGATCGTGATAGTATAGATCAATCAAAAATTTTGGTGTGTCCTCCTATTTTCGAGGACGTAGCCACATTTACCTTTATGTCATTTACTTGCTTTTGACGTCTTTTATGGGTTACGTCCCAACATTCCTTCATTCCTATGTTAGATGGCTTTTGAGACTATATGTAGACTTTCGCTATTGCTTAAGCTCTTTTGATAATGAATTGTCTTTTGAACTCTTAAACTGTTATTATCTTGTATGATGTATGCTAAGTGGCTTGTATGAGGCCTTTCGGGGTCTTGTACGTCATGTCACGTCTAAGGGGTACCTTGGGTCGTGACAAACTTGATATTCAGAGCACAAGGTTTTAGAAAGGTACTAGAATGTCTCATAAGCCACGTCGAGTAAAGTCTTGTTCATGAGTGTGAAGCGCGCCACATTTATGAATGAGAGGCTACAAGATGATTAGGAAAATCCACTTCTTTCATTACTCCTAAGTCATGCGATAGAGTGTAACTCTATATGTCTCTCTCCTAATCCCTATCCTATGTGTTTCAGGATATGGCTACTCGAAGAGCTTATGCTAGAAGGAATGCGAGAGAGAATGTGGAACAAGATGCTCCTCCTCAGGCTCCTCATATTCTGGCTGACCCTTTGGCCGAACAAGTGACTAATGCGGAGTTTAGAGCTGCTTTTCAAGTGTTGACTCAAGCCATGACGGATCAAGCCAATAGGGAGGTTATGGCTCCCGTGAACCCAAATGTGGGTACGATAGCATCTAGAGTGAGGGAATTCACTAGAATGAACCCTCCGGAGTTTCATGGTTCTAAGGTTGAGGAAGATCCTCAAGAGTTCATTGATGAGGTATTCAAGGTGTTGATGATCATGGGTGTGACGCCGAAGGAAAAGGCGGAGTTAGCCGCTTATCAACTTAAGGGTGTGGCTCAAGTGTGGTTTGAGCAATGTCATAGTGAGAGGGTGGATGATGCGGGTCCTCTTGATTGGGAAAAGTTCAAGGTTGCTTTCCTTGATAGGTTCTTTCCCCTTGAGATGAGGGAGGCAAAGGTTCTTGAGTTAATAAAACTTCATGAAGGAAGCATGAGTGTGAAGGAGTATGCTTTGAAGTTCACAAAATTGTCTCGATATGCTCCTACTATGGTTGCCGATCCTAGGTCAAGGATGAGTAAGCTCGTTTTGGGAGTGTCTGAAATGGTGGTCAAGGAATGTCGTACCGCCATACTTGTCAATGACATGGATATTTCTCGTCTCATGGTTCATGCTCAAAAAATAGAAGAGGAGAAACTTAAGGAAAGGTCTAGGGAGAGAAAGAGGGTTGAGACCGGTGATGGTAATATTTCACATTTGAGGTCCAATGGACGTGGTCGCTCTAGGTTTGGACAAAGGTTTTTCGATCAAGGTTCCTCCAATGCTCCTCCTAAGTTCAACAAAGATGGGTGCCTAATCCTAAGCCTCAAGGAGGAAGTGGTGGTGGATTCTCATCGACTACTTATGCTAAATGTGGGAGGAAACATGAGGGAAAGTTCTTAGCCGGTACAGATGGTTGCTTCGGTTGTGGTAACAACGGTCATAAGATAAGGGATTGTCCATCTCTCACGGCTAAAGGAAGAGAAGGTAAGAAAGCTCCACCTAGTGGTTCGGGTTCAAATGCTCCCAAGCAAAACCGATTCTATGCACTTCAAGCTCATCATGAGCAAGAGGGTTCTCCCGATGTGGTTGTCGATATGTTGAAATTCTTTCACTTTGATGTTTATGCTTTGCTTGATCCCGGTGCTACTTTATCTTTTGTGATGCCATATGTGGCTAAGAGGTTTGATGTCCTTCCGGATGTGTTGTTAGATCCCTTTTGTGTCTCTACACCTATTGGTGAATCTGTTGTGGCTAAGAGAGTCTATCGAAATTGTCCCTTCTCCGTATCCCATAGAGTCACTCATGTTGATATTGTAGAGCTTAATATGTTAGATTTTGATGTTATTCTTGGGATGGATTGGTTGCATTCTTGTTATGCCTTTATTGATTGTAGGACTCGAGTGGTCAAGTTTCAATTTCCAAATGAGCCTATCCTAGAGTGGAAGGGAGGAAATTCTATGCCTAAAGGTCAATTTGTGTCATGTCTTAAAGCTAGAAAGATGATTTCTAAGGGTTGCATATACCATCTTTCTAGGGTGAGGGATGTGGATTCCGAAAGCTCTACTCTTAAGTCGGTCCCCGTTGTTAATGAGTTTCTGAAAGTGTTGCCCGATGATCTACCCGGTGTTCCTCCTGAAAGGGAAATAGACTTTGGTACTGACCTTCTCCCTGATACGCAACCTATCTCTATTCCTCCTTATCGAATGGCTCCGACAGAACTTAAGGAGTTGAAGGAGCAATTGAAAGATTTGTTAGATAAGGGTTTCATCCGACCAAGTATCTCTCCATGGGGTGCTCCAGTTTTTTTTGTTCGAAAGAAGGACGGTTCACTTCGTATGTGCATTTACTACCGTCAATTGAATAAGGTTACCATTAAAATTAAGTATCCTCTTCCAGGAATAGATGACTTTTTGATCAACTTCAAGGGGCAAGTTACTTCTCTAAGATTGATCTTCGTTCGGGTTATCTCCAATTGAGGGTGAAAGAAGATGATATTCTGAAAATGGCTTTCCAGACTAGATACAGCCATTACAAATTCCTAGTGATGTCGTTTGGGTTGACGAATGCTCCGACCGCGTTTATGGATTTGATGAATAAGGTGTTTAGACAATATCTTGATATGTTTGTGATTGTGTTCATAGATGAAATTTTGATTTACTCAAGGAGTGAGGATGAGCATGCCGATCATTTGAGAGTTGTGTTGCAAGTTCTCAAGGAACAACAACTCTTTAAGAAGTTTAGTAAATGTGAGTTTTGGCTAAGGTCCGTGTATTTTCTGGGTCACATTGTCTCCGGTAAGGGTATTGAGGTAGATCCTAAGAAGACGGATGCGGTTAAGAATAGACCTAGACTTCTATAACCTTTGGATATTTGAAGTTTCTTGGGTTTGGCTAGTTATTATAGGAGGTTTGTTGAAGGGCTTTTTTCGATTGCTTGCCCATTGACGGCTTTGACTTAAAAGAAGGTTAAGTTCACATGGTCCGAAGCGTGTGAGAAGCGTATTCAAGAATTGAAAGATAGACTTACCTCGGCTCCGATATTGATTTTACTGGAAGGGTCCGATGGGTTTGTGGTTTATTGTGATGCTTCAAGGATTGGGTTAGGGTTTGGTCTTATGCAAAATGGAAAGGTCATTGCTTATGCTTCAAGGCAACTCAAGATCTATTAAAATAACTATCCTACTTATGACTTAGAGTTAGCGGCGGTTGTGTTTGCTTTAAAGATTTGGAGGCATTATTTGTATGGTGTGCATGTTGATGTCTTTACGGACCATAAGAGTTTGCAATATATGTTCAAGCAAAAAGATCTAAATATTTGCCAAAGGAGGTGACTTGAGTTGTTAAAGGACTATGACATGAGTGTCCTCTATCACCCCGGCAAGGCGAACGTGGTGGCGGATGCTCTTAGTCGATTGTCTATGGGTAGTGTTGGTCATGTTGAGGATGGTAAGAAAGAATTGGTTCGTGATGTTCATAGTCAAGCCCGATTGTGTGTTCTGTTGATTGATTCTAGTGAGGGTGGTGTTATGATTCACAATGGTTCGAAATCTTCCTTTGTGTCCAATGTGAAGACTAAGCAAGATCTTGATCCTAATTTGGTTGAGTTGAAGGAAGCGGTGCTCAAGAAGTTCGTTGAGGCTTTCTCCCAAGGGGGAGATGGTGTGCTTCGATATCAAGGTCGTTTATGTGTTCCCGATGTAGATGACCTAAGGGAACAAATTTTGTCAGAAGCCCATAGTTCTAGATATTCCATTCACCCGGGAGCTACCAAGATGTACCATGATTTTTGGGAGGTCTATTGGTGGAACGGGATGAAGAAGGATATTGCAGAATTTGTGGCTAAGTGTCCTAATTATCAACAAGTGAAAGTTGAGCATCAAAAGCCAGGAGGTATATCCCAAGATATTAGTATTCCTACTTGGAAGTGGGAAGACTTGAATATGGACTTTATTGTTGGTTTACCTTGCACCCAGTGGCAATATGATTCGATTTGGGTTATTGTGGATCGTATGACGAAATTAGCCCATTTCATTCCCGTCAAGGTTTCTTACTCAGCAGAGGATTATGCTAAGTTGTACTTAAGAGAAATGGTTAGGTTGCATGGAGTGCCTTTATCTATTATCTCTGATCGTGGTGCACAATTTACTTCTCAATTTTGGAAGTCTTTCCAAAGGGGTCTTGGTACTCATGTTAAGCTTAGCACGTCTTTCATCCTCAAACCAATGGGCAAGCGGAACGTACTATCCAAACTTTGGAAGATATGTTGAGAGCTTGTGTGATTGACTTCAAGGGTAATTGGGATGATTATTTGCCTTTGATTGAATTTGCTTATAATAATAGCTACCATTCTAGTATTGGTATGGCTCCGTTTGAGGCTCTTTATGGTAGGAGGTGTAGATTTCCTATAGGTTGATTTGAAGTTGGTGAAATTGCTTTGATAGGTCCCGAGTTGGTACATGAGGCTATGGAAAAAGTTCCGCTTCTTAGAGAAATGTTGAAAATGGCTCAAAGTTGACAAAAGTCCTATGCCGATGTTAGAAGGAGAGATTTAGAATTTGATGTTGATGATTGGGTTTACTTGAAAATTTCACCCATGAAGTGTGTAATGAGGTTTGGAAAGAAATGGAAGCTTAGTCCCCTTTATGTGGGCCCATATTAAATTTTGAGACGTGTTGGTAAGGTTGCTTATGAACTTGACTTGCCTAATGATTTGGCATCGGTGCATCCGGTTTTCCACGTCTCCTTGTTAAAGAAATGTGTTGGTGATCCGACATCTATAGTTCCATTAGAGAACCTTGGCATAAAGGATAGACTTTCCTATGAAGAAATTCCGATTGAGATTTTAGACCGGCAAGTCCAAAAGTTAAGAAATAAAGAAGTTTCTTCCGTGAAGATTCTTTGGAGAAATCAATTAGTTGAGGGTGCTACTTGGGAGGCCGAGGCCGATATGATGTCCAGATATCCTCATCTCTTTCTGTTCGATCCTACTCTAGCTTGAGGTATCTAAGTTCCTCATGGTTCATTCCTTTGGTTTCATGTGTCATAGTTGTTTCCATGATTCCTCATT
This sequence comes from Solanum appendiculatum, assembly GCA_018342035.1. Lineage (NCBI taxonomy): Eukaryota > Viridiplantae > Streptophyta > Magnoliopsida > Solanales > Solanaceae > Solanum > Solanum appendiculatum. The sequence goes on from JAGDQO010001180.1 coordinate 210,751, forward strand.
TATGCATGTTCATGAAAAGCTTAAATTTTGAGAAAATGAGTTAACTTGATCGATATCTCTATGATTATGTGTATTTGAGTATGAGTTGCATATGGCCTTCATGAAATGATGTTTTGAAAATGCTTTAGCTTGGAGTTTATGTTTCCTCCTCGGATATGTGCATTTTTGTGATTGCATGCATGTTGGGCTATTAGATTAAGTTCCTATCCTTCCTATGATGTCTTGAATCCCATTCGAGGATGAATGTTTCCAAGGGGGAGATATTGTAACACCTCATATTTTGAAAAAAGAAAAGTTGCAGGTTCTGGTGCCAGTGACGACGGAGGCCACCTATGAACCGTAGATGGATTGACGGACCGAAGGTGGGAATCATAGTTGGACTATTAAATTTCTTCAAAATGTCAAGCATCAGTATCTCTCTACGGCTTGCCAGGACGGTCCGTCATTCAATGTACGGATTGTAGGTAGGCCTCGTAAGTGAGACCCAGACTTAGTGAAATCTTCAAGGACTAAGGTCAGACCTACAGTGGCCATGTACGGACCGTAGATTGAACCATGGGCCGTACTGGTGACCCGTCATTGGGGGTTCATAGTTAAGACTCTCTGAATCCGTCTACGGAGGAACAGGATGATTCGTAGGTTGACTTACTGGCCGTATGTCCTACCGTAGATAGGATCCGACCGTTATTTTAAAAGGGCTTCTTGGTCTTTTCCCTAAATGTTTAGTGCCTAATCTAAGTCGGTTTGGTCATTAACCTCGACCTTATACAAACCTTTTAAGTCTAATTCTACCCATTCTTAATCATTCCCCCAAAGCTCTCCTCTCCCAAAATAATTCTCTCTCTAGAAAAGCTTGAGGAAGAAGGACCTAGGGTTTCAAGATCAAGCCTCGTAATACTCCATTAATTCCAAGGTCTTGGCATTGAGGTATGATGATCTTCATCTATGGATCCCATTCCTCCATAGAGTCCCTAAAGTTCTCAATTTTCAAGTATCAAATTCCCAATTTGATTTAAGGGTTTTCTTCTATGATGTGGGTTCTTTCAATTATGATCAAATTACTTTCAATTATGGTTTTCTAAGTATGAATTGAGTTGAATTACATGTTTTAAGATGAATCCCCATGAACCCATATAAAATCCCCTAATTTTGAGATTTATGAATTGATGATGGGTTGAATTGTGAAGAAGGTGAATTTTATGAAGTCCATATGTACTCATGCATGTTTTAATGATTTTTAAAGCTATGAATGACTCATGATGAATTGATGAATGATGAAATATGGGTTTTATGAAAGTATGCAAATTCAATGATGGAAATTATGATGATTTATGAATTGCTTTGAGATTGAAGCATGAATGTTGTTAATTGTTGCAAAGTGAAAGGTTTTCTCACTTGATTGCTCAATTGATGAAATGTGAAAGGATTCATAACATGTTGAAAGGTTTTCTCAACTAAAGTTGAATCAAAGATTAAGGAGCTATTCAAAATGATGTAAGCTTGGATTGGTAACCCTAGTTGTACCTTTTCATGTATAATAAGATGCATTATGATATATGACTATTTTCTGGGATTTATGCTTAGCACCGAGAGGATGTTGAGATGGAAGCTCTCCCGTAGTAGAGGTCGGGTTTCTAGTGAAAGCTCTCCCGTAGTAGAGGCCGGGTTTCCGAAAGCAATCTCTTGTCCCATAAACTATGTGCCACCATAGGATGATTGTCTCGATAGACATTAGCTAGTGGATCCACGTAAGCTAGAAGTTTATGGTCTTACCTTGGCAAGTAGGACACCTCTTTTCGGTGTGGGTAGACACCGGATTTTGTGTTGGTAGCTCACATGGCCTTACATGTCATTTAAGGCTACTTCCCACAATAATGAACTAAAGTGACTTTTAAGGTATTTCTCAAGTAAAGTAAAGATGTTTAGGTTGCCTTGATCATGTTTTATGACTTGTGATTTCTAACCCTTTTCTCATATTTTAGCTTGATCATTGCATGATTATGCAAATGTCACTTTTTAGCATGTTTAAATGTTTTTATGCATGCTTATCATACTTGCTACATATTTGTACTAACGCTTACTCTTGCCTACATTTTCTTATAAGTGTAGGGTCCAGCACATCCTCATCTTCTCGTGGCTAGATCGTGATAGTAGAGATAAATCGAAGAATTTGGTGAGTCCTCATATGTTTGAGGACATAGTCACGTTTACCTTTATGTCATTTATTTGCTTTTGAAGACTTTGTATGGGTTACGTCTTAACGTTCCTTCATTCCTATATTAGATGGCTTTTGAGACTATATGTAGATTTCTGCTATTGCTTAAGCTCTTTTGATAATGAATTGTCTTTTGAACTCTTAAACTGCTATTATCTTGTATGATATATGCTAAGTGGCTTGTATGAGGCCTTTCAGGGTCTTGTACGCCATGTCACGTCTAGGGGGTACCTTGGGTCATGACATACTCGGCTCAAGTTCAATAGGAAAATCAATATCATGCTCTAGGGGTAGGCCAGGTAGGTCTGTAGAAAACACATCAACAAACTCACGGACAATATGAACCGACTTAACTAAAGGAACCTCTCCCTACTCACATCTCAAACATAGGCCAACTAAGATATAAAACTGCTAGCCACTAGCATCCGAGCCCGAATAAATGAAATAAATTCAACCAATGTACTACTACAAGAGCCCTGCCACATCACCGGGGGAATACCATGCATGACTAAGGTAACGGTCTTAGAAAAGCAATCCAAGACTCGCGATAGTGGGATAACTAGTCCATGTCCAGAATCACATCAAAATTAAGCATATCAAGTAAAATAAGGTCAACCCAGATGTCACGCCCCTGGATAGTCACCAAACAAGATCAAAACAAGTAATCCACTACTAAAGACTCACCCAAGGGGGTCGACACACGCAATGGCACTGCCAAAGGCTCCGAACTCATACTCAAATGAGAAGGATAATATATAGAGACATATGAAACAGTAGAGCTCGGATCAAATAAAGTTGAGGTGGGCTGATGGCATAAGTGAATTGTACTTGTGATCACATCGTCCGATGCCTCAGCCTATACGCTCGTTGGAGCTGCATATAAGTGAGTTTGTCTGCCTCTACCTTGGGTATCTACCCTAACACCTGAACTGCCTCCCTGGGGACTACCATAAATACCCTGATAACCACCATAACGGTCCTGACCCTGGCCCCTACCTCTAACCGAATGTGCTATTGGTGGAGCTGGTAGAGATGCTTGTGGAGCTGGTGCAATCCGCCTACACAACAGGCAATCTCTGGACAAATTATTAAAGTCCTTATAGTCATAACAACCCTGTGCTGATAGACCCACAAAGTAACGGCCATCACAGAATAAAGCACCTGATTGGGACCCACCTCAACCCTGACTCGAGCTAGCCATACTCTTACTATAACGGTCACCCTCTGAAGCCCGTAGTGAGGCCTAAACAGGCCGGCTGGATTGACCTTGCTAAAACCTTTGTCGGGGCCTATCATGGGAGTCTCTAGGCCTGGAACGAGACCCACTATAGTTGCCCTTATGCCTAGCTCTCTTGTCGATGCCCCCATGGACCTCACGATAGAGTTGCTAAATAGTACGGGCATGGTCAACTACATCTAGAAAAAACAGCCCGTGAAGATCATAGCCCTGATCTCAAGCTACAACTGGAGTCTCAAACCTCTGACAAAACACTAAACTCTCTCCTTCTTAGTAGGTAGGATCATAGTGGCATAGCGGGAAAGCTCATGAAACCTTGATTCATACTCAGATACAGTCATGGATCCTTGCTCCAACCTAGAGAATAGATCCCAAAGTCGATCTCTGATGCTACGGGGAATAAACCTAGCCAAGAAGGCCTAAAAAAATTCATACCAAGACACCAGAGTAAACCAACATGGTTTAGTGTCAAGATAAGAATGCTACCACTGTCTGCTAGACAATCTAGCTGATAAGAAGTAAAGTCAACTCCTCTTGGCTCCACCAAACCCAGAGCATATAGCCTCTCACAGCAAGTAGTAAGAAACTCATGGGCACCCTCTCCCACAGCCCCAGAAAACTTCGAAGGTGAAAGTCTCAGAAATACTCCGAGCATCTTCTACTCCTATAATGAAACTGCTCATATAACGACATAGCTCTGGCCATAATCACGGGGTGGGCATCCCCAGGTGGTACTTGGACCCGAGGTACCTTTACTGTAGGCTGACCTTGTGGGGTTGGTGCAACTGTAGCTTTAGTTGGGTCTGGGTCGTACCCCTAAGTACTGTCAAAAGTTGATTGATAGCCACCTGATGCTTGGGAGCCATCGCTGGTCAGGGTGATGGCTAGGCTGGCCCCGGCCCTATCGGTTGATCAGGAGCATATGCTACTGGAAGGTCTGCTATAGGCTTCGAATCCCTCTCTCTATTTAGGGTTGGTGCTACAGCCCTGTCCTACTGGAGAGGTCGACCCCTACCCCTGGTTGCCGCGCAGCACATACGAGCCATCTTGCGAAATAATGAAACAAGCGAGATTCCATGAAATCAATAATACACGTGATGGACAAAAGTGATACAAAAAAGAGAACATTCCTAATGACACCTTGTAGCCTCACAAAGATAGGTTACAAGCGTCTCTGCACCGACCTGTAGGACTCTACTAGGTATTAGCTTAGTAAAAGTGAGACCGGTGAACCTGGGGCTCTGATACCAACTTGTCATGACTCAATTCCTCGAGTCATGATGGCACCTATTATAATCCACCAGTAGGAAAGCCAACCCGTAAACCAGAACAGTAAGTAATGGATATAAGTAGAAACAAAGCGAAAGAAAAAAATTTGTAAGAAAAAATAGAACAACAGAAAGAAACAAACCAAAAGATATATACAATAGATCTCTCCAAGAACCTGGAAGTCACAAGTACAGAATTTTCTAAAACAAAAAAGTACAAGTCCCAAAAGTGGACCCAAAATACAAGCTTGTCTCAAAAAGCAAAAGACTAGCTAACAAAATATTGAAAGAGATGGGTAATTCTATGACGCCAAATGCTCACCCTCGCCTCTGATCAAAAGTTGCAACAGGCTCGAACGATCAACATTGATAGCTGTTGTTTGGACCTACATCATGAAACAGATGTCAAGTGTAGCATGAGTATCAAAACAAATGGTACTGAGTAGGCATCATAGTCCGACTGAGTAGGAAAAGTAAAAGCAATATTAAATGATAGAATCTAAACAGAAAAAAGGTAAAAGCGGAATTTAAAAGAAAAGCACACAAGTGTACTAAGATAGAAATGAAATGAGTACAGCTAACTAAACCTAACTGGACCCCATAAGCCTAGAAGGTACACTCATGCATAAGTTTATGTAAAACCTGAACGGACCCCATAAGTCCGACTGGTACATAGAATAGCTAAGACTACTAAGGATGAATCATGGTAAGTACAGAGCTAGAGAAGGCATAGACTGGACCTCTAACTGTGAATAACCTCCACATAACCAATAAAATCATCCCAAAGCTAAGGGGTGCAGAGCCCAGACCTCGAACCGCGGATGGTCCCTTAAGGGACAATAGGTGTTAGATAAAGTGTATCGACTCCATAGAGGATATAGAGCAGTGTGACCAGACATTGAATATGCGACTATAAAGGGCTTTTGGAGGATCTCATTTCAATCATCATCATAGAACCACCATGGAACAACGTCCATTCCCAGGGAAATCAGACAACAAGCCCGAACCAACTCCAGTCCTAAGTCGCCAAGCAATGCCTGAAATCTCAAATGTAATACTTGCGAAGTAAAAAAAGGGAGAATGGATAGAAGATCATCAAAGCTGCGACAACGCCTAATCTAAGGCTCTTTCTATCAGGCTCAAGTCTGCTACACCAGTCTACAAGTAGCTAAGTCGTCTGAAATGACATCGGAGTAGAAATAAGGCCAAAAAGGCTCCAAATATCGCAAGTCTATGGCAAGCACTAGTCTAACCCAAGACTAAGGCCAAACATGCTCATATAATCAACAACAATCAACAAACAAGGCCAACCACAACGCAACTATGATCACATATCACAACTAGCATGCTTCTAATCCTGAAGATCCCGAAATAAGTCTAAAACATGATTTCTAAGTAAAGTAGCATGATCAACTAGGTACCTGCCCCCAATTCACTCAATTCAACATGAATTTACATAATCCAACTCAATCTAAGTGAAGGGAAGCCATAGCCTACCTTCAGGTCGACCGTGCGTGTTCGAAATCACGTTTCTAGAGTAGTTCCTTTTCATGCGACCTTTGAATGCTACCACTCTATCAAAAGTAGTATCGCAATGTAAATACAGCCGTTTAGTCACTAAATTTACTTAAAATGGAGACAAGCCAATTTTGGAGATAAAATGGGATTCATGGGACCCACACTAGGAATTCTAGGAATGACTTCGTCAAAAGGCCCTAAACAGTACCCTGAACTTGTGTTCAAAAATGGAACACAATTCGGGGCTCGAAACAGTAGAATTCAGCACATGCATATAGTTTCACCATTAAAGAGCAAAAACAAGCTATGGCTACCCCCAAAACATGAATTTTACCTCAAACAAAGAGTCCCCAACACTTCCCAATCACTCTAATGCATAGTCCTAAGCTCCCTGATCACAACCAACTTTGAATCACTCAATTTGGAGCTATAACGGATTAAAAATTTTATAAATAAGTTGAGGGGAAACCTGATCGTGTATCAGTCTTTTAAAACTGATACAGGTTACCGCTAAAGCGACCTCAATGCCGCCGTAGCGATAGGTCAAGAAAAGGAGGGACTCGCTCTTGCCGCCAAAGTGAGGGCATCTACAGCGATGCCAGGGTCTCATAAGTGATAGGGCCTGGGCTGGCCTAGCTCGCTAAAGCGTGTGCCGCCTGGCTGGCCTAGTCATCTAAAGTGGAGCCCTGCCCACCAAAGCGAGGGTCGTCGTGGAGGCACCAACATCAGGCACTAGAAAATTTCAGTTAAGCCCATCGGGCTCAGCCTAGGGGCTCGGGATTGGTTCGGAACTTCATGCATGCAAACAAGATATGCAACCTAATAAAATGTGACATTCCAGACTCATCGGAGTAGTCAAAACTTCCATACGAGGTCGTCTCGATAAAAATTGGATTCTACACCCAAACTCCATTTTAAGTCAAAATCCATAAAGGGGCTCGAAATTAGACTGAAAGCCTCGAGATCCACATGAAAGGTAGTTCTAGATCAAACTCGACATTTCGAAGCTAACTGCGCTGACAGAATTCTCATCCAGGCATGTTTACCAAGAATGTTGACCAAAGTCAAAGTTAGGCCAAAACTTAAAATCTAAAATGCCTAATGGCACAAACTCGCATCGAAAGCCTCAAGACCCAAGCCGACCATGCCACTAGCCTAAAATTACCCCTTCTGGAGCTGCTGGAAATGTCAGAATTGCATTCTGAGTCTGTCTTCCTTAACTTTTGATCGAAATCAACCGTTCAAGGCTCAAAAGTTCCCAAAACACAAAAATTCACATAAAAATCAAACAAACGACCAGATGACCGAACTATCAGTCCAAACAAGTCAAAAATGACTTGGGGTCGCTATAAGAAAGCATTAAACAATGAAAGAAAGACATAAATATAGAAATAACCTAGAGGGTCATTACACTTAAATAATTTGATTTAGCAGTTTATAGTTAATAGTAAGAACAAATATTATTTAATCATAATTATGTAATAAATATTTCAAATAAAACTACTAATCTAGAATTCACCAATTCAATATAAGCACCTCAATATTTTCATACCTTAATGTTAGTAGATAGCCGAGTGTTGTGGCCTTTATCTAGAAGAGACAAGAGGCTAGTCCTCTTTCCTCTCCTTATTAGCAGTATTTATTAGTAATCGTGTAGTTTCCTATTCTCCCATGTAGTACTTTTTTTGCTTCATATATTTGTATTTTTCTATTTTGTTGTCGTATTTTTTTGAAACTCTTTAAAAATTCTTTGAGCCGATGTATATCAAAAAAAATATTTCTGTCCCTACAAAAAAATAAGGGATAATGCATAAGTATCCCCTGAACTATACCCAAAATTTCAGCGACACATCTAAAGTCCTATTCCTCCCCCCCCCCCCCCAAAACTCATTTTTTCTATATTTTATACTCTTTTTGTGCTGATGTGACACCTTACATGACTCCACTTAGCTAAGGCGCGTGGAAACATTATTGAGACACTACTATCCAATAGGAAGGGGCCACGTGTCTTTAATATAGTTGAAATTGTGACTATTCTTGCAAATTTCTAATTTGCATCAACTCTCCTTCTTCCTACCATAGATATTGTTTTAATTTCATACTAAATCACCTGAAAATTTCTCCAAATCACACAAAATGTTAAATTTGAGGTCCTCTCTACGTCCTGCTTCATTTGAGATACTACTCACCTAAAACGGAAGTCTTTTGCGGTGATCCAGATATTTAAAATCGAGCTTTTCGTAGCTTTAATGGTGGACTGATATCACTCACATTTTCTCAGCTTTAAATCAATGGCTATTACATTTTTGAAATTTAAATGTTCTTTACCAACAGGTTCTACCAAATGAAACCCAACCTTTGAAAATCTAAATATTACCAATGTCAAACTTGAAATCGAAGCTCAAGAGCTTTGTTAATGGAGGTCACCTTCAAGCTCTCTCAAAATAATAGCTAAATCCCTTTTTTTGCTTATGCTCCAGATTTAAAATCGCATACACCACAACTATGATCCCTCAACTACCACCAGCAAATTTTAATTCAAACATGAAATTAAGAAATGAATCCTACAAACTCGTTGCTCAAATCACATGGACTAAATTCCTTGGATGAAATTGAAGAAGAAAGATGTTTGAATTTTTGGAAAACAAATTGTTAAAGTGAAAAATTATAATTGACTTTTTGGTAAAATTAAAAGGTTTTTTTGGAAAATTAAAAAGTTTGTTAAAGTGGGACCCGTACGTGTTATACAACACATGTCACTTATCTGGACCAAGGTGCCACGTCAGCACAAAAGGAGTAGGAAAATATAAAAGAAAATGAGTTTAGGGGGATAGGACCCTAGTTAAGTTTAGGTGTGTCACTGGAATTTCGGATATAGTTCAGGGGGATACTTATGCCTTATTCCAAAAAAAATGTTAAGATCTACGTATACATCTTACCTTCTCTAGACCTCACTTATAAGATTTCACCGAACATGTTATTCGTCTTACCTTAATGTTGACACTAGAACAACACTACATACATGTGCTTTTACAAAGTTTTATCATTTACTCATAATTAATTAGCTAGTAGTATTATTGAAATACACCATCCTATAATGTCTATGTTTTACAAATGAAGTGTTCTCATCATGTAGTTTAAGATTAGCGATGTCTCTACTTGAGAAACGATTTAAGAAAATGAATTCCAGGTCTATTTTAATCTCATAAATTAATTTTAAAATAAAATTATTATAGTTAATATATGGTGAAATTTTTCATGAGTACTATCGTTAAAATTTTGGCTTCATTAAAAAAATTGTGCAAAATAATATTATTTTGCTAGAATCAGAAAAAAATTGTGACAGGTCGTCATAATATTTCATTTAATTTTGAATAAGACTTATCTTAACAACAAGTTAATCTTGATGATTAATCAAATTTATCTAGAAATTCTGACAATCACCCTAACTTGCCGTATAGAAATTTGCCAGCATATTTCTACTTCAAAATTGATCCAAATCAACTCTAAATGACGCAAAACATGATATTCAACCTTATAATAGACTAATACCGGACCCCATAATTTTTAATTATTAGACCTATTTTGTCTTCCTCAAGTACTAGATAATCAATAAAGAGGGAAAAGGTCCTTATTGGGATATTGAGAGATTTTTCTTGATTTAAAGATGATAACATTACGTCCCATATTGTGTCTTATGTACAAAAATAGATGATAACGTAGACAAGGCTGACTCTAAGCCTGTTAGGTCATGACAATATGGGATTATCTTATTATGAACAAGATATTTTAGTTCTAGAATACTATTATAAAATAATTCTCTGTGGTTTAATTGATTTGTCCTACTTTTCTTTCTAATCAGCTTTAAAAAGATTTTTTTTCCTTTTTTTAGCAAGTCTTTTAATTTTAATTTTTAATTTTTAATATGACATGTTTAAGACTATAAGATCAAAGAACATTTTGGTACATTTGACATATCTTTAATTTAAAATCACAAGATTCAAAAATCTTCTTTACTTTCCTAAATTTCGTGTCAAGTTAAAATAGGATAAATAAATTAAAATGAAGGGAGCAATAAAGTGTAAAAAAGATGAAGAGAACTATAGAGATTATTATTATAATATATTGATATAATTGAAGTTAATGGAGTTTTTTATTTATAGGGAAAGAAAACTTTATTTCACAACAAAAAATATTTTTAAAAAAAGAATTCAAGCTACAATACAGTTTTTCCTTCTAGAAAAATATTTGTCTTCACTCATGTCAGCTTCACATGAGAGCGTTTTTAAATAAAGGTTAAAAAAGCATTCATCAGTTAGTTCGGCCCCTTTTCTATTCTGTTTTGTCACCTATTAAGAGAATAGTTTCAAAAAAGCGGTCTGTCTTTCATCACTTATACCAGTTGTCATACAAGAAAAAGTAAAAAGGATTTCGACCCCTCTATCCTTATAGTCAAGTGACTGAAAATCTCTCTCTAAATAAAAAGTAGAATGCGCCATCACCTACAACTTTTTCCTAGAACTTCTACGGAATGAAAACTGGCGACATCATCATATGCTCCACTTTTGTTAGTAAAATCAATATATATATATATATATATATATATAATAAAGGATAAACATAGAAAATGTGATGTGACACCTCTCTATGTCTTCCATTCATATTTATCTTTTTTCTCCTTTTTTTGACCATGTTTCCTTCATTTAATCATTTATTTTGTTTTTAATATCTCAAAAAATCTTTACATTCAATTGCTCAAATTTTCATCTACCACTATAATATATATTTAATATCTTTAATAAAAAACAACTACTAATAACTCAAACCTCTTCATCTTATACTCTTAATAATATTCATAACTTCCCTTTTTTATTAATCTTCATAACCACAAAATTTAATTTGTTAGTTTATGACACCTTATGGTATTTCTCCTCTTTGCCTACGTATATTCATATTTTGTATGAATTTTCATTCAAGGTTATTCTTTCACTTCTCCATCACCATAGCATACATAAGGGTAAGGAAGAAAATGTTAATCATCACATCATATGGTTGCTTTTCAACAAAGTCGTAGAGAATATATGAGTAAGAATGTTTCTTTTAATTTTTAAAATTATATTTTTAAATTTTAATTAATGTGATATTATTTCTTTTTTTGAAAGTCAATTTAACTAATCTTTGAAAATAAATTGAATAAACTCAAGACCAACAAAATCATGGAGTATGTAACTAACAATTTTGTATAAATATATTATTAATTTGTGCTTGCATGGTTGAAGAAGAAAGTTGATAAAGAAAAGTAGAGAAAATTATGAATTTTAGAAGAAGATGATGTGGAGTCTTACAATAAAATTATTATTATAGTAAAAAGGTGTCAATTGTACTACACTCTCCATTCATTTTTGTTTATTGTAAAAACTTAAATGTCTCAAAATTTACTACTTTATATATCCTATTTTTTGTTGTAAATTTAAAATCCTAAATATGTATCACTACAACCCTTCATTTTCGCCGTAAAGAATGAAAATCTATATCTATCTATTAGATAAGTAATGCAGCACCTCTTTTTTGCCAATGATCTGTTTAGCTTTTTTCTCTTATTTTTGATAATTTTCACTATATTTCTATTTATTATTACTATTTAAAAAATGTGTCAATTATTACTTCCTCCATTAATTTTTATTATTTATTGTAAACATTTAAATGTCTCAAAATTTATTATTTCTATTCTTTATTGTATATTTAAAGGCCTCAATATTTATCACTCAAATCTTTCATTTTCTCTATAATATGAAAACTTATACAAATAGAGTAGTCTAATGAATATCAATTCAAATAGCTTGAAAAAAATAAAGTCATCCTTTAAATATTTTAATTATGAGATCTCTCTTTTTATTTTAATTTTAAAAATCTAAGAAATATGTACATATAATTAGTCAATTAAAAAATAAGACAATTACTCATTAAATAAATGAAAAGAAAAAAGGGGAAGTCATAACTCTCAAAAATATTTTTCCCAACATCCACTTATATTTATTACATTTCATGATAAACCCATATTAAAGTTAGGAATAAAAAAAATGTTGCACCAGCCACAAAATATAATTATTTTTTTAATTTAATTTTTTCCATTTATTTTATTTTAGTTATAAGAATAAAAGTCACTGTTATTATCATTTATGTTCTTACTTTTCATATTGTTTATTGAAAATCAAATGTCATTTATTCCCTTTTGGGCCCTTAAAGTCACAATAACTACAAAAAATAAAGAGACAAGAAAGTATATGTGAAAAAAAATATATAAAAGACAAGCTTCTTCTTTTCAAATGACTCGTGGATTGTTCTCCAACACAATATTTATATATTATAAGGGCTTTCAATATTCCCTCTCATAATCTTTATGGATTGAATATGACTTTTACTTCGTCTCTTGAATTTAGAATAGAATTACATTTTTTATTCTTTTCATATGAAAGTTTTTGTGGAAATATAGAAAGTTTAGGCTATTAATTTTATTAATTGCACTAATTTATATTATCTTATTGTAAAGTAACAATTAGGAGTGGTAGAAGAGGGAGTCGAGTCAAATATGAGTCGATTGAAAATGAGTTAAACAAAAATGGATAAAGTACTCGACTAGACTCATATTTTAAAAGGGTAAAAACGAGTTACCCAGTGGATAACATGGGCAAATATCGGTACCCATATTATACTAGGGATCTTGTTAAAAGCTTTAAAAATAAAATCTTTTTAAAAAATTTTTTATCACTCCACCCCCATACCAGCCCATTCCCCCCCCCCCCCCCGCCCTCTATCCCAAAAAAAATATTAAAGTTAAAAAAATAATTTTTAAAAAAGTTTTTTTATCACCCAACCTCCCTACCAGGCGTCCTCCCCCTACTAGCCCACCCCCCCCCCCATCCCGAGCCTACACCCTAGACGTGGCTGGCAGTCGAGAACCATTTTTGATCCCCAAGCGAACCCTTGGCCTGGATGACTATTTAGCGGAAGACTTACTCAAGCATAAAGAAGCTTTAAAAATAGAATTCAGAACATTCGAACTCAAGCAATCACTTAACTCAAACTATCTAAAAATACTTAATTGCAATAATAATAATAATACTTTGCAAAATAGTTTCAAAACATCTCGAAAAAAAGGGAAATATTGAGAGACTCCTCAACTCTAACTATCTATGAAGCCCATATTGTTCAACATGGATGTTAGGACAAGACCCACAACTCCCTAAAAGGGCTAAACTGAAAGGTAAAGAAAAAAAAGAGAATCATCCGGAATGCAAGGAGGCTCACCAAAGCTAACTGGAGTGTCAAATGATCTCAACGAAGCGTCTGCTGATGCTCTTGGACACCTTTATCTGCATCATAAAATATGCAGGTCAAATGATATCAGTACATTTGAATGTTCGAGTATGTAAAATGGCTGAGTAAAACAAATAACTAAATTGAATGACTGAAAGCACTCAACTGAATCAATACATGAACATGAAGTGAAAACCATTTAAGCTTTACAATAAAATATGCAATAAAAGCAATATGAAAATAACATACTTTACTTGTGGGGAGTTTCTCTAACCGACAGCCATTACTATGAGCCTAGCAATGATACAACATTTCGCCCACGTTGCAAGGGTCATCCTATACCTTGCCGGGGGTATAAGATGATACTGTAACTATGGATCCATCTAATAGGCCTTCTCAGAGGCAGTGAGGAGTCGCACGAAGATTTAGTGTTATCCTATCCTACACTGGCTACGTAGTTTTATGGGACTTTTAAATTTTAATGAACTCTAATTTAATTCGGTGCTCGGTACTACTCCCAAAATAATTAATATACTTTATGTTCAGTAACCCTTTACAAAGAAAAGGACTATCACTTTACGTACTTTTCACTTTGCTCAATCACCTTTTACAAAGAAAGGGACTATTACATTACTTTACCTTTCAAAAGCATCAGTCATACTCTTTGTTTTTCTCAACTGTCAAATAGTGCATATGAAAACATTTGATTCTCTTTTCAAGGATTCTATTCAAAACTTACACCTTTAAAACGTATGCTCATGAACTTATCTTTCAAGCCCAAATCAATCTATGAGGAACTTTCATGCAATTTTCTTTGAAAACATCACTTTACTAAATCAATAGGGTTCATGTGATACAAAGCATGAACAACATTATAAGATTCCCATGTAAAATAGGAATCGAAACCTCAACTTGTTAAAGAACTGAATTCAAATATCAAGCACTATGAATAGATAAAGAACTAAGAATACATCCATTAGATGTAACGATTTTTTACTGAATTGAGATGTAGGGCGTGAGGACGAACTGGTCCAACACTATGAATAGTCTTACATACCTGGAAGAACAAAGTTCTTGACGGAATCGATGAAACTTGAAAAATGTTTGAACCCTAGCTTTTCTCCTATTGGAACCTTGTTCTAATATCTTTAAGTTTTAATGAACATAAAAGAATTGATTAACACTTTCTAAGCCCTTAATTTGGTGTGAAACGACGTAGTTTAGGCGTAGAATAGGGTTAAAATGACGTAGTTTGGGGTACCAAACACTTTGGAAAAAGACCGCATTGACCCTAACTTAAAAACTGATGAGGTGCCTCACTGGAAAGGCTTCACGAACCGTCTAAGGCTTCACTAGCCGTATAGCCTGTCGTAAAACTTAGCCTGCCTGACAGTGCTTCACTACAACGAGCATAACTTTTTACTCTGAATTTCAAGTGGAGCAAACTTGGTGACGCGGGAAAGAAGACTTAAAGAACGTTAATTTGATAGGTCATGGGCCACCTAATTCATTATGTTCTGAGAGATGTGATCATTTGAAGTTGACCCAAAACTCAAAATCTAGTGGGTGACTTGTACGGACCACTAAATGGACCGTACAAGTCACCACGGGCCGTTTAGTGGCTCGTCTAGGTGACTCCTTCCGAGGCAGTCCCTGGGGGGTGGTTCACGATGCCCTTGACAGGCCGTGGACCCCTAAACAGCCCATCTAGGGTGCCATGAAGGGTCCATGGTCTATATTAGGTTTGTGGACTTGCCCGCTTGTCCTTTCTGGCCCTTTCTCGAAGTCCGAGGTGTTACACTTTCAACTCAACTTTCTGCTTGGTGATTCTAAGAGCCTTAATTGATATCCAAAATCATTCTCACACTAATGATTTGACCTTAGATTCTATGAACGATTAGGAATCACTCGGCATGAGCTTATACGCAATTCAAGAATGGTTCGGTCTTAACTTAGAAATTTTTGGGGTGTTACAATATCTCCCCCTTGGGATCATTCGTCCCCGAATGATGGTTGGACTTAGAATGGAAATGAAAGGAGTTACTCTTACTATTTTTCTGACTTCTGAACTTGTCTACTAACATAGGCGGAACTGATTCATACTAAGAGTTTTTAAACTGGACTAGAGCATGCTTGGCTCGAAGCTCACATAAGATTTTAATATTACAGGCCATGAAATGAAACAAGAGTATCTGGGCATGAAGTAAGGATAGGAATACTATGCCTTGAGTGATATGACTGGCAGCTTTTAAGCTTAGCAACACTTCTCAACTATACTTTCCTTTCTGATTACTACACTTCATTAGCTGCAACTCCTAGCTCGCACTAGAGTATATGACTACTTTTACAAACATCTAAGTCAAATCGCTTGCTCTTATTGTGTTCAAGCCTAATCTCTAATTCACAAGGTGCGAAACATGAGATGGTTATACTTATCTAAACCACAAGATTCAGGGTCTATACCTCTATAGGGAATCTCATCCCAAGAATATTTCTCCTTATAACTGCATTCAACCAACCTTGAGCCCATATCAAGAAACACCTAATGCATCATGCATTTATCTACACGTTAACAATACCACATTCAAGCCTAGTACTATAACCACTACATGAACTCCTACTAACCAATCCTTTTAAGAATTTCTCATTCTCTCATCATCTCTACCAACTAAAATTTCACTCATACTATCAGGAACTATCTAACTACTCTCACCTAACTATTATTCATAGAAAAACTTCATTCATCCTTCCTCCACTTTGATAACCTTAGATGGAATAAGCACACTACTGCTACCAACATAGGAAACATCAACCTTCTCCTTCTATCATCACTCAACTACTGTCATCAACATCACTCACTAATTAAAAGGATCAGTGAAAGAGCTTTAGGGTGAAAGATCATAAGCATGATTCATTCGAGAATTCTGATATAAGAATATGCATGACATGACATTATTTTGCTAGCCATTGAGATCAAATCATGAATTTTTTATACTGAGCATACTATGAGACATGAGTGCTTATCTGAATAGGTTCATATCATGAAGCTGATATCTATAGCTTTATGGAGTAAGATTGAGATCAATGGGCTAAAGTGTTTGCCCCTCATTCTGGGAACTGAGCATAGATATGAATCTATCTGAAGTGTATGAGCATAAGTCATGGACACAATTGTGATATAAGAGACATCAACATGATGTTGTAACGACTGAACTTTGAGGAATACACTGGAGTATGAATGGATCGATATATCACTTTAACTCTTTCTGAATACATTACTATCTGATTCTCAATACTTGACTTGATTTCTCATCTTATCATCTCCCCCTTAGGTCTGAAGCTAACACTTTGAAGCTATGGATCTATTCCATCATCTCTAAACTGGTCTACATTCGCTTTACTCTAATACTCGGGAAACGCTTATCTCATGGATTTTAAACCCTCTATGTGAAGGTACTAGGGTTCCCTCTAAGACCTCTTTATAAGATGCTCCTCTAAATATCTTTACATCGGCTTATAAGGCCGCTTCATCAACTCTTAAGGGAAAATAAATAATGATTATATCATCCTATTCCACATTGACAGCTCAAATATACTTATTTAGGCATACATGAAAAATCATTAACTTAATTGGAACCTCGTCTGACTACATACGATCTCAGGTACACCTCTTAATACTCTTGTTAATATAATGAATTAGCCACACTCCCTTGATCTCATCTAAGAGTCATAATACCATACTTGTACCACTCACACTTATCAAAAGTAACACCTTAATTTCTCACCTAGTTTATGTCAAACCTACTAGATCAGATCTCGAACTAACATCATCACCCTCATGTTGACATCCTTGTGATCACAACACTAATCTCAAATTTAAGCTTAGTGTTTATTACTAAATACATATATCAATATAATTGCTCGCTTACTATACTAACTTACAACTACTAGATAAAATTAAGAAACACTCGCCCACTAAGACCTCATGACAAGTAGTCAATTTTTATCTCTTAGTCTACATACTTACGGTTTACCGTCACATTCCATTTCATAACTAAAGTACTACTTACCCATTCACTATACATCATTGCCTAATTAGTTCTATAACCCCTGAATATCATGGGGCTCTCCTTTTAGAAATCATAGGCCTAGCTTAAATCTATCACATCACAAATACTCGACTCTTCTATTCAACACTTATACTTGGTCTTCACTAACACAATGTTACATTGACATAAACTCCCTTTTGGTTAAAGTATACTCTAACTCATCCTGACTAGCAACTATTTCTCTACCTTCAATCATGAAACCTACACAAACTCATCACTTCTTAGTCTACCCTTAAGGAAAAACTCTTCATTAATAACTTACTGGGTGCATGACTGCAACAACATAATTTACCTCATCACTATCTCCCTTTCTTAGATTACTATACCTCTGCATGCATTCTTCTAACTCTGGGCACTTTTACTACTACTGCTTATAACATCATAACTCATACTATCATTTCGGGAGAAGACACTACCCAAGCTCTAAAACACACTTCCTCATAAGGGTCTCAACTGAAACAAGGTTTAGAGAAGAGAGTCTGGGAGTGCATTTTTCTTTTAGCTCGAATGCACAATTCTTATGAATGAAGAGTGCATTCTTTTGAATCTCAACAATTAAGCTCACTCACGGGCTTCTCTCAAGCCCATCTGTAGTCTTATGACTTTCAGAAGACTTTTGCTGGGAGTAACTCATCGATAAGGATCTGGGCATTGCTTTTCAACTACCTTGAGTATGAGGGGTTGTCAAATGGATCTGAGAAAAGCACGAGTTTGAAGAAGTTCTTTATGAAACAGTTCTATTGCACAATTTAGAGTATGAAAGAAGGAAAACTTTTCTTAAATGTCTATAGTCCCTTATTTATAGAAGTGGGGCCTTCACAACCATAAATAAGATCTTATTGACACGGCTTCATAGACACCCTAGGACACTTGAACTTTGTGCTCTGATATCAAGCTTGTCACGCCCCAAGCCTACACCTTAAACGTGGCCGGCACTCGAGAACCATTTCTGATCCCCAAGTGAGCCCTTGGCCTGGCTGATTGTTTAGCGGAAGACTTACTCAACCATAAAGAAGCTTTAAAAATAGAATTTAAAACATTAAAACT
The DNA here is from genome assembly GCA_018342035.1 of Solanum appendiculatum. Taxonomy (NCBI): domain Eukaryota; kingdom Viridiplantae; phylum Streptophyta; class Magnoliopsida; order Solanales; family Solanaceae; genus Solanum; species Solanum appendiculatum. The sequence continues at coordinate 229,462 of JAGDQO010001180.1, forward strand.
CAAGCAATCACTTAACTCAAACTGTCTGAAAATACTTAATATCAATAATAATAATAATAATACTTTACAAAATAGTCTCAAAACATCTCGAACAAAAGGGAAATACTGAGAGACTCCTCAACTCTAACTATCTATGAAGCCTCTATATTTCAACATACATGTTGGGACAAGACCCATAACACCCTAAAAGGGCTAAACTGAAAGGGAAAGAAAAAAAAGAGAATCCTCCGAAATGCAAGGAGGCTCACCAAAGTTAACTGGAGTGTCAAATGATCTCAACGAAGCTCCCCTTGATGATCCTGGACACCTTTATCTGCATCATAAAAGATGCAGGTCGAATAACATCAGTACATTTGAATGTACGAGTATGTAAAATGGCTGAGTAAAACAAATAATTGAACTGAATGACTGGAAGCACTCAATTGAATCAATACATGAATATGAAGTAAAAACCATTTAAGCTTTACAATAAAATATGCAATAAAAGCAATATGAAAATAACATACTTTACTTGTGGGGAGTTTCTCTAACCGACAACCATTACTATGAGCCTAGCAATGATACAACATTTCGCCCACGTTACAATGGCCATCCTATACCTTGCCGGGGTATAAGATGATTCTGTAACTATGGATCTATCTAAAAGGCCTTCTCAAAGGCAGTGAGGAGTCGCACGAAGATTTAGTGCTATCCTATTATACGATGGCTACGTAGTTTTATGGGACTTTTGAGTTTTAATGGACTCTAACCCAATTCAGTGCTCGATACTACTCCCAAAATAATCAATATACTTTATGCTTAATCACCCTTTACAAAGAAAAGGACTATTACTTTACTTACTTTTCACTTTGCTCAATCACCCTTTACAAAGAAAGGGACTATTACATCACTTTACCTTTCAAAAACATCAGTCATACTATTTCTTTTTCTCAACTAACAAATAGTACATATGAAAACATTTGATTCTCTTTTCAAGGATTCTGTTCAAAACTTACACATTTAAAACGTATGCTCATGAACTTATCTTTCAAGCCCAAATTAATATATGAGGAACTTTCATGCAATTTTCTTTGAAAACATCACTTTACTAAATCAATAGGGTTCATGTGATACTAAGCATGAACAATATTATAAGATTCACATGTAAAATAAGAATCAAAACCCCAACTTGTTAAAGAACTGAATTCTAATATCAAGAACTATGAATAGATCAAGAACTAGGAATATGTCCTTTAGATGTAACGATTTTTGACTGAATTGAGATGTAGGGTGTAAGGACGAACTGGTCCAACACTATGAATAGCCTTACATACTTGGGAAGAACAAAGTTCTTGGAAGAATCTATGAAACTCGAAGAACGCCTGAACCCTAGTTTTTCTCCTCTTGGAACCTTGCTCTAATGTCTTGAGGTGCTAATGAACGTAAAAGAATTGATTAACACTTTCTAAACCTTTAATTCTGTGTGAAATGACATAGTTTAGGCTTAGAATAGGGTTAAAACGACGTAGTTTAGGGTACCAAACACTTTTTGGAAAAGACCACATTGACCCTAACTTAAAAACTGACGAGGTGCCTCATTGGAAAGGCTTCATGAGCCGTCTAAGGCTTCACTGGCCGTATAGCCAGTCGTGAAGCTTCGCCTGTCTGACAGTGCTTCACTAAAATGAGCATAAAATTTTACTTTGAACTTCAAATGGAGCAAACTTGGTAGCGTTGGAAAGAGGACTCAAAGGTCTTTAATTGGATAGGTCATGGGCCACATAATTAATTATTTGCTGAGAGATATGATCATTTGAACTTGACCCAAAACTCAAAATCTGGTGGGTGACTTGTACGGACCACTAAATGGACCGTACAAGTCACCACGGGTCGTTTAGTGGCTCGTCTAAGTGACTCCTTCCTAGGCAGTCCCTTGGGGGTGGTTCACGCTGCCCTTAACGGTCCGTGGACCCCTAAACGCCCCTTCTAGGGTGCCGTGAAGGTTCCATGGGCCATTTTCGGTTCGTGGACTTGCCCGCTTGTCCTTTCTAGCCCATTCTCGAAGTCCGAGGTGTTACACTTTCAACTCAACTTTGTGCAAGGGGATTCTAGGGGCCTTAATTGATATCAAAAATCATTCCCACACTAATGGATTGACCTTAGAATCTAAGAACGATTAAGAATCACTCGGTACGATCTTATACGCAATTCAAGAATGGTTCGGTCTTAACTTAGAAATTTTTTGGGGTGTTACACCACCCGCTACCCCCCCCCCCACACACTCCTCCCTAATCCCAAAAAAATGTCTTTTTACCACCCCACCCCTACCCCCCCCATCCCCAAAAAAAGTAAAATTTTAAAATTTCTTTACCACCCCACTCCCCCACCAGCCCCCCCCCCCCAATTCTAAAAAAAAAAATTTAATTTTTATTATAAAAATAATAATAATTTTTAAAATAATTTTCTTACCACTTTTCTTTCTTTTATGAATGAACATCTTTTACCTATTTTATCCATTTAACTACCCACTTTTAAATGGGTAACAGGAGTATTATTCATTTTTTATCCATTTTAAATGAGTTGGGTACCCAACTCGTTTAAAATGGGTAAATATGAATGGATACCCATATAAATTACTCATTCTTCCACCCCTAGTAACAATTGTAGAAAAGTTAAATTATAAGTAAGAGAAACTATACATAAAACTCTAAATTTAAATAGTTAAATAAATTTATAAACATAAATAGGATTATATAAAGAAAGTTATTAATAAAATAGCATAAATGATTCGAAACACTAAATGAGATGACAACATATGTAAAGTTGGAACATAAAGAAATATTTCTTTGTTATGCCTCAAGGCTAAATTATAGTTCTTCAAACTAATTTATTTTTATTGTTTTTTCCTTTTTTTTCTTTTTTCTTTTATTGTTATTTTCTATCTGAACATATTATTTTTGGTGTTGCAATTTTTTAATTTCTTTTATATCAACTAAATATAAAAAAAATATGACAGCACGAAGCGCGATTTGGTTAACTAGTTATTCATTAAAGGATGGAGTGATAGACATCCATAAATATATTATTTAATTTAATAATAAAAACAACTTATTTCGCATTGATGATTTAAGTCACTTTAGGAAAAATAATACTACCATTTTGTTAACCCTTCATACGTCCATCAACCTCCTACTGAAACAAGCTTCAGTAAATATAGCTTCTAAATTATTTGTAGTAATATTATAACGGCCAAGGGTGGATTATAATCATTGAGGATGGTTGGTTCTACAATAGAGGTAAAACAGTGTTAGGAATTTCTTTTTCTTCCATATTCTATTCTATATTACAGCAAAGCATAATCATCTAAAGTTTCCAAGTGGCAGCCTAATATCACGCCACTTGACAGTTTTTAACTTAAGGCTATTTAAAATAGAATTAAAAAATTATTATAACTATTTAAAACATAAAAAATAAAAAAAACAATGACAACTAACCAAGATAAAAAAATACAATTTTATAAAAACTATTTAAAACAGAAAAAAAAGCAAAAAAAATTATCAATTGACCAAAAAATAAAAAAATGGTAAAATAATTTACAAAACAAATACATTAATGAATATATGTTAAGTCCCTTGGCATATTTAGAACAAGACTCTAAAACATATGATAAAAATAAACAGAGTTTTAAATTAATTATTTAAAATGGGAAAAAATCATTTGACGAAATTGTTTTCTTTGTTAAATGGAGCAAAACATTATATGTAGGGGAACTTAAAAGTTAAATCAATCAAAAATAAAAATATATCAACTCTAAAGCACCCCAAAAATTTCTCACCCACTTGCCTAACTTCCTCATTCCTTCAAAACTCAACTATATGTGTAGTAAAATAAAAATGTAACTCAAGTTTTCTTTTAGTTCTATTTGTGAAAGAAACTACTTCTCAATAGATATATATTTTCAAGGCTATATTCATCTCCGCATCTCTGTAATGACCCGGATTGTTCATTTTTGAATTTTCCATAAAATTACCATTTTACCCCTCTCGATTTTTACCCCTAGTCATTTCTGATTGGATTTTGAAATTTGTTTCGAGTTTTGAGTAGAAAATGATGTGTTGTAAAAGTTTTTGAGTTTGAAAGGCTAAATATGTTAAAAGTGAGTTTCGAACTCTTTTGGAGTTTCGAGTCTCAAAATGGATTCATCAATCCCAAAATGTGAAATTTGGTCTAAGAGAGTCGTTGATTTCAAATTTGGAGTCTTGTCATGGAATTGAGATCCTAAGTTGGAAATTGATCAGATTTTAGCCTTTGAGTTGACTTTGGTCAACATTCAGGGTTCGGATGCTCGGATCGCATTTTCTACAGTTCTGTTGGATTCGGGGATGATTTTAAGGCTAGGAGAGGTCTTGGTTGAATTTTCAGAGGTCCCTAGCTTGATTTAGTCTTTTTAGGTGTTATAATTGTGCATGGTGACTTTCACGGATTTCAAGTCAAGGAGACCTCGGATTCGTGTTTCAATGTTTCCATTGTGTCTGGAACATTGAGTTTAGTTGAATAGCATACATGGTTTGTGTGTATCGGGGTTCCGAACGAATTCCGAGGGTCCATTCGGAGGATTTGTGTGGGCTGAGTTTTGCTGAGGTCTGAGTCTAATGTACCTCGCATTCGCGAGGGGTTGGTTGCTTTCGCGAACGTCACGTTGGCGTGGCCTTGTTCGCATTTGCGAGGGGGTGAGATCTTTGACCCTCACATTCGCGAAGGTCTGCCGCTTTCGCGACCTTCCCAATAGTGAGGCCTCAATTGCGTTCGCGAGGGGAACTATTTTTCTGCTGATCGCGTTAGCGATCTGATTGTCGCATTCGCGACGTTCACAAAAGTAAATCTGAGTTCGCTTTTGCTAGAACTGAGAGGGTTTTTGGTCTGAAATTTCGAGGGTTTTCCCCCATTTTTCATTTTTGAGCTTTGAGGTCTCGATTGAGGCGATTTCAAGTGGGTTTTCCTGATAAATTTTTTGGGTAACGAATTTTAACTCCCCTCCATTATTATTCCATGATTATGACAAGATTTTATTACTTAAATTACTATTTTGAATTCAAAACCTTGGGGTTTTTTCAAGAACTTGGGCTTTTAAAATAATGGTGATTATAAGCTGAATACAACTCCGTATTCAAAATGGTTATCACCAATAGATTTCAAAGGCTTTGGATAACATATTCATGTAGCAATTTTTATATTCAAACCTTATTTTCGGAACCGGGTTTTTGAATCGATTTGACCTATTTATTCAAATTTCTTGATATGGGTGTTTTTAGTTCTAGAATATCATTGTGAATACTTGTTTAACTAGATTGTGTTGATTTGAATTTCGTTCGGAAGAGAAAAGCTCAAGTCTTGGATTGATTTGTGATTTATTAAGGCAAGTCACTTTTAAACCTTGTTAAAGCTTGTAGAATCTTAAATCCTCCTTGTTGTATGTGTTGGGGAGTAATGTAAATGAGGTGATGGGCTAATTGCACAGATTGAATAACCTTAATGATAGAAAGGGGATTAATGAAAAAGGCAATGTGTTGATAATGTTGTATTGCGTTGTGTAAATTGCCTTGAGATATTGAATTGGTGGTTGATGAAATACTTTGATACTATCATTGTAGATGTGAATTACTTGAATTTACCATTTCCTTATCATTGTATGAACATGCCAATTTGCATAAGTTCTGGAACGCTATGATGAGATGTATTGATATTGATATCGAGGTCATTGCCAACGAGTGTTATTGATGCCGAGGTCTCTGCCAGCGAGTGTTATTGATGCCGAGGTCATTGCCGGCGAGTGTTATTAATGTCGAGGTCATTGCCGGTGAGTGTTATAGATGCCGAGATTATTGTCGGTGAGGGTTATTGAAACCAAGGTCATTGCCGACAAGTACCAGGACTATGGGTGTTCCCCATGAGTTCCAATTGATATTTGTGATAGATATAGTTGATATTGTGATTGTTGAACGTGATACTTGTGATTGATGAACGTGATTCTGATGATTGATAAACTGTAATTGTTGATATGTGAGTATGAAAATTTGTGAACTATATATCATGAGCAGCTAGATTGGGCTAATTTTTGTGCATGTTGTAGTTGTGGCGATTTGGTTGGGATGAAAAAAGTTCTCATTTTCTAGCTAGTTTTACCTTGTGTTTAGTGGGTTGTTTGCTGGGTACCGTGTTGTTTGATGGGTACCGTGTTGTTTGGTAGTCACTCATTGCTTCTACACTTGTGTAGGTTTTGAGCCCAAATCTATGTGATTACCCTTCTTCTGTCTACGTCCGAGGCTTTCTATAGATACTTTAGAGATAGCTGCTTGTCATCTCGACGAGCCCTCTTTTTTCTTATTTATGTTATTTTTCTATTCGAGAGACAAGGACATTTAAGACTTGTATTTATCTTTCAAATTATGTATTTATACACTAGTGGCTTGTACACGTGACAACCAGGTTTTGGGGTTATTTGAGAATGTCTTAGTTTTTTGCGCTTATGTTAATGTTGGTTTATTTCTGTATTTTTCTATCTTATTGTTCGATTTTAGGCTGACTTGTCTTGGTAGGATTAGACGAGTGTCATCACATCCATTTTTGTATCATAAAAAATGATATCAGAGCCCAGGTTCATAGGTCTCACGTGTGTATAAGTCAAGTCTATGTAGAGTCTCGAGGATCGATATGGAGATGTCTATACTTATCTTTGAGAGGCTATGGAGACTATTAGGAAACTTTCTTTTTATTCATTTTTATCATGTGTGATTACCTTCACTAGTACTGAGTTGTTGCGTGTAGCTTTGACAAATGGCGAGGACTTGAGCTTCTATTTCCGACGGTAGGGGGAGGCAGTCCCTGAGGCTACTGTTGAGACCCCAACTAGGGGTAGAGGTAGGGCCAGAACTAGAGGCCGTGCTCGTAGAGTAACAGAAACTAGAGGTTATGCCCGTGGAGCGGTACCAGTTAGAGGCCGTGCTAGAGAGCTCTCCACAAAGCCACAAGTTGAGATTGGAGAGGACTAGGTTCATCCCTAGTATGCAACAACTTTTTTATTTCAGGATGCAATATTGAGGATGCTGGGCAAGTTAGAGAGCTTCTCTCAGGGTGGTGGTGCGCAGGCACACTACAAGGTTCTCAGATGAGAGTAGGGGATCAAACCCCAAGGCAGCATCAGACTCCAGTTATTCAGGATCCAGTGGGTCTGCCACCAATGGGTCCCACACCGACAGTAGGAGTACAAGGTTCTCCCAAGGTAGTCCTGACAATGGATGATCAACTTAGATATGAGAGGTTTCAGAAGATGAAACCACCCCAGTTTCAGGGTGGAAAGAGCGAGGACGCTCATGATTAGAGGCAGTAGGTATGGTTGATTTGTGTGGTGTTTTCTTTGTTGCACTCTAGCTCCACGGACCTATTAGAGAGTGGTGGAGGACGTATTTGAGGTCTAGGCCAGTTGGATCTCCTCTAGTGGAATGGGATGTGTTCTCTAGTGCTTTTTCGGATCGCCTCATCCCTTCGAGCGTGAGGGAGGAGAGCTGTTTGAGATTCGAGGACTTAAGAAGAGTAGTTTATCGATTACAGAGTATGAGGCCCGTTTCTGCTAGTTATCTAGGCATGCTATGACTATTGTTCCGGATGAGGCAGAGAAAGTCCATATGTTCACGAGGGGTCTGAATTTCTCCATCAGATCTTATGTGCTTAGAGAAGCTCAAGAGGGGCTTCTTTGCAGTCCATCGTGAGTACCACCAAGGAGGCAGAATTGATGGTGAGAGAGAAGTTTGGGGACCCTAAGAAGGCCCAATCATCTGGTTAGTTTTTTGGAGCTTCATCTGGAGGCAGAGGTTTGCACAGGGGTGGTAGCTCCTTCTAGTGTCATGGGCCCGTTCATGCATCCATGCCGAAAGCCGAAGGTGGACAGACATCTCGAGATTCCTAGTGTTTTGGTTGAGGTTAGTGATTCATCTGGTCTGTCACAATTGTCATCTTCACTGAGGTCCTGTTTTGGATATGAGGATCTGGGTCAAATGATACACCAGTGCCCCTTGCAGACTAACTCAAGACCCCAGTGTACTTATTCAGCTGCTCCAGCTACAGGGTCAGTGCCTCCGCCCAGGGGTAAAGGAAGATGTCAGCCAGGTAGAGGCGATAGAGCTTCTGGTAGTGGTGCTACAGCTCAACAGAGCGGGGGTCGAGGTACTGCTCAGACTGGAGTTAGTCGAGAGGGTTAGTTTTATGCATTTCTAGTGAGGCCAGAGGCTAAGATTTATGATGCTATGATTACAGGTATCATACCAGTTTGCCATCGACCTGCGTCTGTATTATTTGATCCGGGGTCTACATTCTCTTATGTGTCTACGCATTCTGCTGTTGTATTTTATATGATGTGTGATAGCATACCTATGCCTATTATTATTTCTACACTAGTAGGAAAGTCCTTAGTGGTGGATCAAGTGTATCGATCCTGTCTTATTTCTCTAGCTGGGTATGACATTTGGGTATACTTGATCATTTTGGGGATAGTAGACTTTGATATTATTTTGGATATGGATTGGCTCTCTCTAATCATTCTATTCTTGATTGTTATGCTAAGACGATGACTTTAGCATTGTTGGGTGTCTTGAGAGTTGAGTGGACGGGTGCTAGTGGTTCTTACCCTAGCAAGGTTATCTCCTTCATTCGTGCTCAGAAATTAGTTGATAGAGGGTGGTTGTCTTATTTGTCCTTTATCTGAGATACTAGTGTTGAGCCGCCTCCATGGATATTGCTCCCGTGGTTCGAGAGTTTTCAAATGTTTTTCCTACTGGACTTGTTGAGTAAGGGGTTTATTCGCTCCAGTGTGTCACTGTGGGGTTCCCTATTTTGCTTGAGAAGAAGAAGCACGGGACTATGAGGATGTGTATTGACTACCAATAGTTGAACAAAGTGATAGTGAAGAAAAGTATCCACTCCTGTGTATTGATGACTCATTTGATCAGCTTCAGGGAGCATCATTATTTTCTAACATTGATTTGAGGTACGGATATCATCACTTGAAGATTAGGGCATCAGTTGTCCCTAAGATAGCCATCCAGACTCGATATGGGCATTATCAGCTTCTAGTGATGTCTTTCGATTTGACAAATGCCCCTACATCATTCATGGAGTTAATGAATGGGGTGTTCTAACTTTTTTTGGATTCTTTTGTGATAGTCTTCATTGATGACATCTTGGGCTACTCCAGGACTGAGGAGGACCATGATCGACACTTGAGGATAGAGACTGAGGGAAGAGAAGTTGTATGCCAAGTTCTCGAAGTGAGAGTTTTGGCTTGATTATGTTACATTCATTGGACACGAGGTGTCCAAAGAGGGTATTCCAGTGGATCCAGCCAAAATTGAGGCAGTTAGAGTCTGGACGAGGCCTACTTCAGTTATTGAGATTCGGAGTTTTGTGGGGCTAGCAGGTTATTACAAATGGTTTGTTCAGAGCTTCTCTACTATTGCATCCCCATTAACCAGATTGACTCATCAAAGTGTGAGCTTTCAGTGATCCAATGACTGTGAGGAGAGCTTTAAAAAAGTTCAAGACCTTGCTGACTTGGGGTCCCGTGCTGACTCTACCCAAGGAGGGTGTGGACTTTACCATTTATTGTGATGCTTCTGAAGTCGGTTTGGGTTGTGTCCTGATGCAGAAAGGGAAGTTAATTGCCTATGCTTCTAGACAGTTGAAGACTCATGAGAAAAACTACCCTACTCATGATTTAGAGTTGGCGGCAGTAGTTTTTGTGCTTAAGCTATGTCGTCACTATTTGTATGGGGTATATTGTGAGGTATTCACTGACCATCGGAGTCTTCAGTACATTTTCAGTCAGAGGGATTTGAACTTGAGGTAGAGTAGATGGCTTGAATTACTGAAGGACTATGATATCACCATCTTGTATCATCCGGGGAAGGCCAATGTGGTAGCTGATGTTTTGAGTAGGAAGACTTCTAGTATGGAGAGTCTTGCCGCCTCAGTGTTGAGAAGAGACCGGTTAGCCAGCAGTCTTGTCCGGTTGCATATTTCTGAGGAGAGTGGTGGTTTGATTGCTTTCATAGAGGCCCGGTCTTCTTTGTTTGGGCAGATTAGCGAGCGCCAGTCTGATGATGAGAAGTTATATCTCATTAGAGACAAAATGTTGAGAGGGGATGCTAAGGAGGTTGTCCTTGATTCTGATGGTGTCTTGAGGATCGGAGGTAGGATTTGTGTGCCCAAGGTTGGCGAGTTAATTAGATTGATTCTTGAAAAGGTTCACTGTTCTCGGTATTTCATCCATCCGAGAGCGACGAAGATGTATCATGATCTAATCCAGCATTACTGGTGGTGCGGTATGAAGAGGGATATTTTAGATTTTGTGTCTAGATGCTTCACTTGCCAACAGGTCAAGTATGAGCACTAGCGGCCCATAGGTGTGTCACGGAGGATACCTATTCCTACTTGGAAGTGGAAATGGATCACCATGGATTTTGTTATGGATTTTCCTACCACCGTGGGTGGTTATGACTCCATTTGGGTGGTTGTCGATAGGCTGACCAAGTCTGCCCATTTCATTCCTGTTTGGGTAAGGTATACGACGGAGAAGTTAGCCTACCTTTACATTAGTTAGATAGTCCGACTTCATGGTGTGCCTATTTCTATTGTCTCTGATCGACGTTCATTGTTCACTTTTTAATTTTGTAGAGCCTTTTAACATGGTTTGGGTACTCGGTTAGATATGAGTACCGCCTTCCACCCTCAGACGGATGGCCAGTCTGACCGGACGATTCAGATGTTGGAGGACATGCTTTGAGCATGTGTAATTGACTTTGGTGCTTAATGGGACCAGCACTTACCCTTATTAGAGTTTTCCTTGAACAACAATTATCACTCCAGTATTCAGATAGCCCCATTTAAGGCGTTGTATGGCAGATGGTGTGGATCTCCGATTAGTTGGTTCGATTTGGCTGAGATGGACTCTTTATACATAGACTTTCTTAGAGATGCCATGGAGCACGTCTGTATGATTCAGGGTAGACTATTGACAACCTATAGTCGATAGAAGAGTTATGTAGATAGGAAAGTTTGAGCCTTAGTGTTTATGGAGGGTGATCATGTTTGGCTCTAAGTGTTACCCATGAAGGGTGTGATGAGGTTCGAGAAGAAGGGCAAGCTTAGCCCTAGATTCATTAGCCCTTTTGAGATTTTTAGTCAATTAGGAGAGGTGGCCTATAAGTTGGCCTTGCCACCTAGCTTGTCAGTTGTGCATCCTGTGTTTCATATCTCCATGCTTCAGAAGAACGTGAGGGATGAGTCCTATGCACTTTCACTTGATTCTATAGTGTTGGGTCCTGACTTGTCATTTGAGGAGGAGCCTATAGCCATTCTGGATAGGCAGGTTCGAAAGCTTAGGACCAAGAAGATTGTTTCGGTGAAGGTGCAGTGAAAGCACCATTTAGTTGGAGAGGCGACTTGGGAGACGAAGTCAGACATGCATGCCAAATATCCTCAGCTTTGCGAGGCTTTAGGTACTTTATTTTACTTTATGTTTGAGGGTGAACATGATTTTTAGTGGTGGATAATGTAAAGACCTGGATTGATCATTTTTAGAATTTCTCATAAAATTACCATGTTATCCCACTCAATTTTGACCTTGAGTCATTTCTGATTGGATTTTGAAATTATTTTTGAGTTTTGAGTAGAAAGTGGTGTGTTGTGAAAGTTTTTGAGTTTAAAAGGTTAAAGTTGTTAAAAAGTGAGTTCCAGAGTCATTTGGTGTTTCGAATCTCGAAATGGAATTTCGTCGATTCCATTAGTCCCAGAATGTGGAAATTGGTCTAAGAGAATCGTTGGTTTCAGATTCAAAGTCTTTTTGTGTAATTAGGGTCTTAAGTTGGAAATTATTGAGATTTTAGCCTTTGAGTTGACTATGGTCAACATTCAGGGTTCTGATGCTCGTATCAAATTTTCAACAGTTTCGTTGGATTCGGGGGATAATTTTAGACCTAGGAGAGGTCTTGGTTGAATTTTTAGAGGTCCTGAGCTTGATTTAGCCTTTTTAGGTGTTATATTTGTGCATTGTGACTTTCACAGGTTTCGGGTCAAGGAGACCTCGGATTCGTATTTCGATGGTTTCGTTGAGTTTGAAACGTTGAATTTTGTTGAGTAGCATATATGGTTTGTGTATGCAGGGTTTCGAATGAATCCCGAGGATCCCTTTGGAGGATTTTATGTGGGCTGAGTTTTGCTGAGGTCTAAGTCTAATGTGCCTCGTGTTCGTAAGGGGTTGGTCGCTTTCGTGAACCTCGCGTTAGCGAAGCCTTGATCACATTCGTGAGGGGAGTGAGATCTCTGACCCTCGCGTTCCGTTAAGGTCTGCCGCTTTCGCGACCTTTGCATTAGCAAGGCGTCGATTGCGTTCGTGAGGGGAACCATTTTTCTGGGGATCATGTTAGCGATCCGATTATCGCATTCGCGATGTTCGTGAAAGCAAACCTGAGTTCAATTTTGCAAAACCTGAGAGGGTTTTTGGTCTGAAATTTTTGGGGTTTTCCCCCATTTTCTATTTTTGAGCTTTGAGGACTCGATTGAGGCGATTTCAAGTGGGTTTTCAAAATAAATCTTTTGGCTAACAAATTTTAACTTTCCTCCATTATTATTCCATGATTATGGCAAGATTTAATCACTTAAATTACTATTTTGAATTCAAAACCTTGGGGTTTTTCAAGAACTTGGGCTTTTAAGAAAATGGTGATTATGAGTTGAATACAACTCCGTTTTCAAAATGGTTTTCATCGATGGAATCCAAATGCTTTGAGTATCATATTCATGTAACAATTTTCAAATTCAAACGTTATTTTCATAATCGAGTATTTGAGTCTATTTGATCCATTTATTCAAATTGCTTGATATGGGTGTTGTTAGTTTCAGAATCTCATTGTGAATACTTGTTTGACTAGATTGTGTTGATTTGAGTATCATTCGGAAGGGAAAAGCTCAAGTCTTGGATTGATTTGTGATTGATTAAGGCAAGTGACTTCTAAACCTTGTTAAAGCTTGTAAAATCTTAAACCCCCCTTGTTGTATGTGTTGGGGAATAATGGGAATGAGGTGATGGGCTAATTGCTCAAATTGAATAATCTTCATGAAAGAAATGGGATTAATGAAAAAAGCAATGTGTTGGTAATGTTGTATTGAGTTGTGTGAGTTGCCTTGAGTGTTGATATTGAATTGGTGGTTGATGAAATACTTTGATAGTATTGTTGTGGATGAGAATTACTTGTATTTGTCATTTCATCATTATTGTGTGAACATGCCCATTTACATTGGTTTTGGAACACTGTGATAATTTGTATTGATATTGATGATGAGGTCATTGTCGGTGAGTGTTATTGATGTCGAGGTCATTGTATGCAAGTGTTATTGATGCTGAGGTCATTGCCGATGAGTGTTATTGATGTCGAGGTCATTATCGGTGAGTGTTATTGATGTTGAGGTCATTACCAGGGAGTGTTATTGATCCCGAGGTCATTGACATCAAGTATTATTGATGCCGAGGTCATTGCCACTGAGGGTTATTGAGGTCGAAGTCATTACCGGTGAGTACCAGGACTATGGGTGTTCCCCATGAGTTCCGATTGATATTTGTGATAGATACACTTAATATTGTGATTGTTGAACGTGATACTTGTGATTGATGAACGTGATTGTGGTGATTGATGAACTGTAACAGTTGCTCTGTGACTATGAAACTTTATGAACTATATATCGTGAACTTCTAGGTTGGACTGATTTCTGTGCAGCTTATAGTTGTGGCGGTTCGGTTGTGATGAAATAAGGTCTTGTTTTCTAGCTAGTTTTACCTTGTGTTTAATGGGTTGCTTGTTGGGTACCATGTTGTTTAGTACTCACTCCTTGCTTCTACACTTGTGTAGGTTATGAGCCTGGATCTGTGTGATTACCCTTCTTCTATACATGTTCAAGGCTTTTTGTGGATACTTGAGATGTAGCTGCTTGCCATCCCGACGGGGCCTCTTGTTCCTTATTTATGTTATTGTTCTATTCGAGAGACAAGAACATTTAAGAGTTGTATTTATATTTCAAATTTTGTATTTATACACTAGTGGCTTATACACGTGACAATCAGGTTTCGGGGGTATTTGAGAATGTCTAAGGTTTTCGCGCTTATGTTATTGTTAGTTTATTTTCACACATTTTCTATCGTATTATTGGGTTTTAGGCTGACTTGTCTTGGTAGGATTAGATAAATGTCATCACATCCATTTTTGGGTCGTGACAATCTCTTGGGAAAGTAAGTTTTAGCATTTTTCTATACAGTTATTTTTTTACTTTGTAAACATAAATAGATCATAAACTAAAAAAATTATTGAATAACAAGAAAATGCTCATAAAATAAATATATGACTTTTGCAATAACTTAGCGCGACAGGATAATAATGTAACTTTACAGAATGCTAATAAAATCTATATCTATATTAAAGCAAGGACAGAAACATTAGAAGTTGCCAAGTGGCCGCCTAAATATATGCCATTTGACATATAATAATAAAAATGATTAATTATTAGTCACTATTTAAATTTAACCATTTTTTATATTCAAATTTTAAATTATTCATTAAAAATTGGGCAGTTTTAAATTTAAACTATGACAACTTGTTTTTTTCAAACATAAAGGAAATATTTTAGAAAAATAGAAAAGACAAAAGCAAATTAAAACTGTTGCGCATCACTTATTTTTCAATAAATAAATAATGAAGAATTCTAACTCTTGGCGCAAGTTTGTGGGTCATTTTCCGTGAAACTAGCATTTTACAGGATAAGTACTCCCTTTAAAAAAATAAAATGAAAAGAAAGAAGGTAAAAATAAGAAAAAGACCCCACAGAAATTAACCAACCACAATATCTATAACTATATTTGCGTAACTTCACGTTTCTCATCATATAATTACTCCCAAAAATTTATACATAGGGTTACACAAGATGTTAAAATATAAAGTAAAGATTTCATCTTCTTTAACGTTTTATGGCCATCATAATTAATTTTTTTTATTTTTTATTTATGTTGCAGCTAAAAAGAAAGCAACTATACAAGATTAAAAAAAAACTACATTAGAATTCTGTCTATATCTATATTAAAGCAAGGGTAGAAGCATCAGAAGTTGACAAGTGACAGCCTAAATATTTGCCACTTGGCATATAATAATACAATTAATTAATTAATAATTAATTAGTAGTCACTATTTAATTTTTTTTTATATTCAAATTTTAAAGTATTCATAAAAAATAGGAGAAAATAGTCAAATGCCCCCTTAATCTATTACCGGATTTCCAACTACACATCTATAATTCACGGGGGTCCTATTACCCCCGTGGACAACACCAACACATTTTTAACAGGTGTATTTTCTATTTAAATTTATTTTTTATTTACTTTCTTTCTCATTCTTTCTCATTCTTCTTCTTCTTATTACTCTCCATAATTTTTTCACCATTAAAACAATATTAAAGCTTCTTCTAGTGATAGCTAAAAATGAAAAATGTTAGATTTTTGAAAAATATTATCAAGAATCTTTTTCTAATGATAAATCTGAACAACAATCGTTAATGGGTATTGTTGAAAATACAAATTGATTAAACGGGTTGAAGAAAAAAAATCAACATTTCTACCGAAGATGAACAAAGAATTGAATTTGTTTTATTTCTTTCTCCGATTATAAATTGTGTGTAAATAAAATTACAGATCTAATGTTTGTTTTTGGGCAACTTGAAAGATTGATTTGTACATATGAAAAAGATGAAAAGTGAGGTAAACTATGAAGAAAATTGGAAGAAAGAAGAGATTAAAAAGTTGCTGGAAAATTCATCTTTCATAGTTCTTTGGCTCCTCTTCTCTGTCGATTATTTCGTCACCGTCGTCGGCACCATCAGTCCATCAGAGATGAAAGTGTTATGATTGTTCGTTTCTTCTTCACCATGGAAGTGGATGAGAAAAAGTAATTACCTCCATTAAAGGGGAGGCCATTTTATTTTTAAGAAATAAATAAATAGAAAAAATAAAAAATATATAAATTATTTAATTATAACATAAATATAATAAAGTTTTTACATGTTTATTTCTTCTCACTCTCTTTGAGAGAGTGAAACGCACTCTCTATGCCAACTCAGCACTTAGGGTGTTATTTATTCTACTTTAAAGTAGTTCAAGGGTGTAATAGGACCTCCGTGTAATATAAGTATGTAGTTGAGAATCCGCTAATAGGTTAGAATCCGCTAATAGGTTAGGGGGTCATTTGACTATTTTCTCAAAAAAATAGGGTAGTTTTAAATTTGAAGTATGATATTTTATTTTTTTCAATAAATAAATAATGAAGAATTCCAACTCTTGGCGCAAGTTTGTGGATCATTTCACGTGAAACTAGCATTTTACAAGATAAGTACTCCATTTAAAAAGAAGAACAAAATGAAAAGAACAAAGATAAAATAAGAAAAAGACCCCACAGAAATTAGCCAACCACAAAATCTATAACTATATTTGCGTAACTTCCCATTCCTCATTTTCCTCATCACATAATCACTCCCGGAAATTATACATACAGTTACACAAGATAGTTAAAATATAGAGTAAAGATTTCTTCTTTTTTATCGTTTTATGGTCATCATAATTAATTTTTATTTATTTATGTTGCAGGTAACATGAAAGCAATTATAACAGACCAAAAATAAAATCTACATCAGAATTCTGTCTATATCTATATCAAAGCAAGGGCAGAAGCATCAGAAGTTGCCAAGTAGCAGTCTAAATATTTGCGACTTGGTATATAATAAGAAAAATAATTAATTGATAATTAATTATTAGTCACTATTTAAATTAAATTTAACAGTTTTTTTTATTCAAATTTTAAATATTCATAAAAAATTGGACAATTTAAAATTTGAACTACGACAGTTTGTTTTTTTTTCAAATATAAAGGAAATGTTTTAGAAAAAAAGAAGACACAAAAGCAATTCAAAACTGTTGTGCATCAATTATTTTTCAATAAATAAATAATGGAGAATTCTAACTCTTGGCGCAAGTTTTTGGGTCATTTCCTGTGAAACTAGCATTTTACAGGATAAGTACTCATTTTTAAAAAAGAAACAAAATGAAAAGAAGGAAGATAAAATAATAAAAAGACCCCACAGAAATTAACTAACCACAAAATCTATAACTATATTTGTGTAACTTCCCGCTCCTCATTTTCCCCATCACATAATCACTCCGAGAAATTATACATACGGTTACACAAGATAGTTAAAATATGAAGTAAAGATTTCATCTTCTTTAACGTTTTATGGCTATCATAATTAATATTTTTTTCTATTTTTATTTATGTTGTAGGTAATATGAAAGCAATTATACCATACTAATAAAAAAAACTACATCAGAATTCTGAAGCAAGGAAAGCATACACAAAATATCTGCATTGAAAGTTGGGTGATAGAAAATAAAATTTCCACATGCGAATAGAGCTAATTTGTCACGACCCAATTTCTCAAGTCATGATGGTGCCTACTATAACCCACCAGTAGGCAAGCCAACCCGTATCCCGGAACCTACAAGTAATGGGATTGAGGGCAGAAACTAACTCAAACTAAACGGTAACATAAACAAAAGAATCATAGAAGAAGAAGCGGAAGAAAGCCAAAAATATATACAAATAAAAGATCCCTCCCAGAACCTGGAAGTCACGTGTACAGAGCTACTAACAAAATGAGTACAAGTCCCAAAAGTGGACCACAGAAACAAGACTGTCTCAAAAAGCAAAAGACAAGTCAATACAGATACAGAAGGAGACGGGTAACTACAGGACGTTGTGTGCTCACCCTCGCCTCCGAATCTTACCGCAACTGGCTCGATATCAACACTAGTAGCTGGTGCTCGGACCTGCATCACGAAAACAGATGCAGAGTGTAGCATGAGTACCAATACAACATGTACTCAGTAGGCATCATAGGCCGACTGAGCAAAAAAAGCAAAAGCAATATGAACTACAAGAATGTAAAATCACAATCAGAAATCGGAATGGGAAAATCTACTAGATATGCACACGAGTATACTAGCAAACAAAGACAAGGAGAAAAATAACTAAATCCGACCGGACTCCCATAAACCAACGGGTACACTCGTGCGCAATGCTAAAAGTAACCCGAGCGGACTCCCATAAACCCGACAGGTACAAGGAAGAGTTAGCAATGAAACAAGAGAATCCGACGAAGTATCCAAGATTTCCACAACCTCCCACGAACTTGAACCAACTCAATCCATATGCTTGAAGTTTTTTCGAAATGAAGATGATAGAATCTGGTCCTCGAACCCATAAGAATAGAACCTGGGCCTCGAACACAATAACAATAGAACATGGGCCTCGAACCCAATTACATAGAACCTGGACCTCGAACCCAATAACAGTAGAACTTGGGCCTCGAGCCCAATAACAATAGAACCTGGGCCTCGAACCCAATAACAATAGAACCTGGGTCTCGAACCCAATAATAACATTCTCAAGCTGAAAATAACAGCCTCAAATCATAAAACACCAGCCTCGGACTAGAAATGGCAGCCTCGAACCGTACATAATCACCACAACCAACAATTCCATGGCAAGACAAGTCACCGTGGGGCGCCGCCCACCCAAAGATGTCAATAGAAGGTTTTCAGCCTAGTACAACTCAATCTCCAATCGTCGCGATAGCATGACCATCCGGTAACAGTTCAGAATCGCAAAGGTAGGGAGAGAGAGGATAGAAGATCTAATAAGCCACGAGTTCGCCTAAAATGAGGCTCATACTATTAGACTCAAGTCTACTATATCAATCTACAGGGAGCTAAGCCGTTCGAAGCGACGTCGGGGAGATCTCAAGGCCTAACGGCACAAAAAATACGCAAGTCCATGGCAATGACTAGTCTAAGCCTAGACTAAGGCCAAACATGCTTTCAACAATAAACACAAACCATACAAAGGCACACCACAAGGTACAGATAATCAACAATAGCGACCGACATGCTTCAACTACCCGAAAAACCAAAAACAAATAGCCTAAGGCACGGATTCTAGGAATCTAACAAGATCAACCACCAATTTTAAACCTAAATTCATACAAATCAACATACAATCACTTAATCATGCTCAGTCTAAGGAGAGGAAGTTGTAGCCTGCCTGTACGTCGACCGCGCGCGCTCCAAATCACGTTACCGGAGCTTTCCCCTTTCGTAGGGCCTCGGAGTGCTGCGACGCTGTCAAAAAATAGAATCACAACCTCAGCACGGTTGTTTTGACACTAAAATTACCAAAATCAGAGACGAACCAATTTCGGAGTCAAAAAGGGAATGTGGGACCCGCTCTAATAATTCTAGAATTGACTCCGTGAAGAGGTCCAATACACCTCCCCAAACTTTTGTTTCAAAGTGAAACATAATTCGGGGCTTGGAATAGCGAGGAACAACGCATGCAAAAATTCACAAAGTAATCACCAAAAAGTGGAGAAGTAGCAACTTCGAGCTGAAATTCACCTCAAACGAGGGTTCACCAACACATTCTGATCACTCCACCATGTAGCCTTTGCCTCCACGATCCTACAGTACTTCAAATCACTCAAATTGGAGCTCGGATGAAGGAAAAATCGCATTTTGAAAATAAGAACTGAAAACTGAAATTTCTGATTTATAAAACCCGAACCTAGTCGCTAAAAACCAAATCTTTGGTCGTTAAAAGTGTGATATCTGGTCGCTAAAAGGCTGCACCAGATATCAGCACTTCTGCTGATTTGCTCCAATGCAGAATTCTCCAACGGGGCGCCCGGGATTCATTCGGAACCCTATGCGCGCAAAAGAAATATTCTACCCTATCGGAAACGGCATTCCGGACTAAATGATGCAGTCGAAATTTTCATACGAGAGTCATTTTGACAAAACGTGGGTCCCACACCCAAATGTATTTTTAGCCAAATTCCACAACAGGCATCGGAATTAGACCGAAAATCCCGGGAAGCGCACGAAGGGTCGTTCTAGACCAAAATCAACATTCCAGAACTAACTGCGCTGACGGAATTTTCATCCGAGCGCTTTTTCCAAGAATGTTGACCAAAGTCAAACTTAGGCCAAATTTCAAAGGCTAAAACGCCAAATGGTCCAAAGTCTCGAAACTCGTGCCAACCTTGCTACTAGCCTAATTTGGCCATTCCAAAGCTGATGGAACCGTCAAAATTCCGTTCTGAGGTTGTTTACCAAGGGTTATGACTGAAATCAAATTTTCAAGTTTCAAAAGCTCCAAAACACTAGAACTCGCATAAAAACTAATTGAACAACCAAGTGACCGAACTGTAAGTCCCAGCAAGTCATAAATGACTTGTGGTCGCTACAGGAAAGCTCTAAACGCTGAAAAGATTGGAAAACAAAGAAAATGACATGTAGGGTCATTACAACATCCACTACTATAAGGACTTTCATCCACGAAAGTATAAGGATAGACACAGCCTAAAGGCACAAAAAGACGAGGATATTGAGTCCGCATGCTCCGCCAGACCCTCAGACAACCTCTCAGATCGAACAACGCCATCACAAAACTCAGCCTAACAGGAAAATCCTCAAACTCACTTCAAAACTCCAAAAACTCCTCCCAATCCATATTGGTCTCCAACTCTCACCCAACTGAACTGAACTTGCCTGAAAGCCCCAGATTCTTCTGAATAGACCAGCACCACACCAAAACCATAGAATAGAGAAACCATAGAACCATGGCAGATGCAACCCAACTCCCAAATCAAAAAACTTGCCTTATGCTCCACATTTACTACCTTCTAACCACCAAGAGCATTCTACCGGTCCTTAGCTATCCTGAACATCACCAGAACCAGTTGAAACCTTCCTACAAGGCCACACAACATCAACCTCAGAAGAACAACAAACTTCTATTGAACATCGAGGAACGACAACTACCCAGACAAGGGACTCAGCCCAGGGTAAAACCCCAAAATCATTTCTAACCCTCAAAACCAACAAACCCATCTGAAACACAACCTTCTAAATCTAACCACACTAATCCAAAGGACGACCATCCTGCGAACGACAAGGTAGCACTGAGCTCCGCTCCAGCAACCTACACCAACCAAAGGAACTTCTTAAACATCAATACCACGAGCCCACAAACTACTCTGCCACCGCAAATTGGAGCCAAACACGCTATCCTAAGGGAAACCAAGCCGACAAGCTGTGTATTAACATAGTCAACTGGCCAGTAGTGGCCAAAGGGTACAAACCCTATCACGAACCACTCAAGCTGCCAAGCATGATAAAAGCAACCCACGCATTCTAAACTAGAGCTCCCACGAATTACCATGAGACCATCTTGAAGATAAATCTTCTTAGCAAGTTTCCATTTCCCAATAGGGCTAAGGCCTGAAGTCACCAATGAACACCACCATTCTGACTCTAAATCATACACCGGCCTCAAGGGCTATCAACACAGCAATAAAGAACCAACACAACAGCTAGTCAGGGCACAACAAGTGATCACACCTCCAATTTACAGCTAGCCATAACCAACCTCCAAGACCAAAAGAAGCGGACGAATCTAAAAGACCGAACGAGCGAAAACACAACTCTGCATTCGAGAAAAGACTAAGGAAAAGGGAGAAAGCAACATAAATGGATTACCACAACTAAAGAAGGATAACTACCCAACACACAACTCCGAGAACTAGCATTCTCCCAACTACTACTCAAAAGGAACGACTCACAATTAAGCCAACTAGGTCCTACAACATACAAAACGCAAATCAGGCAAAGCTAGTCTAGCCACCTATCAAACAAGGATCAGCATCATAGCAAAAGCACACAACAAGGATGGAAAAAAGGGAAACCAGCAATCCCAAGGCCATAACCACAAAAGGACTATCAAGGCAAAGGCACGAGGAGTTACTCAACCACTACTCCCAAAACAAAGCAACAAAGCCTAGCCGATCCACTACTAAAAGAAATCAACTACAGGGGCAAAACTCATACATAATCCTCAAATCAAACTGCCACAACAAGCCAGCGATAGATAATAAGCCAAATAAACCCAAATGGGCTTGAAAACATCAAATCACACAAAATAAGAACAAACAGGATAAACCACAAAATCACATCCAAAGAAGGGATACCTGAAGCCTCGACCTCTGCAGAAGCATAGAACGAACCGTGTCCGACCACAACATGAACACCTGATGTAGTAATGGCAACACTCAAGGCACCACCTCTAACTGAAGGAGCCGATAACCCATAAGAATGATCTAGATGAATACCTTTCATCATGGTCCCATGCTGGGGACAAGCGGTAGGCTGATGAACAAGTTCCCCACAGATACAACTAAGTCTGACCACCCCATCCTGGGGACTATCAGATGTCTGCAATACTTGGAAAAGTAACTCCCACCTGGGCACCCTCTAAAATGGTGGCCCAACTTTTCACAATCATAGCAACCTCTATAGCGCGAATCTCGGCGCGAAGAATGTGGTGGTCTACCTTGTCTACCTCTGCCAGACTCAGAACCACCTCTAGCAAACTACATTGGGGCCTTGCGACAATCTCTAACATAGTGGCCTATCTCTCCATACCCATGGCAACCATTACTTAGAGCAACTGCCTGCCAAGACCCAACCGGAGTAATATGAGACCCAACACTCGAAGGTCTAGACTGACCAACATAAGAAGTCTGGCCTAAACTTTGCCTGCAGTCAGCACCATGACCTACCTGAGATGCTACCTCCATAGTCCTGATAAGTCGAAAAAGAAAGGGGTCCCTCTTTGAATTGATACTCACCTCAAAGTGGAATTTTGTCACCGTTGTACTAATGGCAAAGCCTCTCACCACCATTACTGTAAGTCTCAAGGAAGGCCTGCTCCATAGCCCTTACATGACTCGCAATAAGGGGAGAGGTAGACCCTACTGATATTAGATGCTCTGACGCTAACCGGAGAGGCAAAATCAACCCTTCGATAAACTCCTGACTCAACTCCTGATTTGAAGGGAGTAATGTGGGGCTATGCCCAGCCCACTCTAGAAATCCCAACATATAGTCAGAAACGGACGACGAACCCTGCTGGGGACCAGTCAACCCAACTCTGTTATGAGGAGTACCCGCTGCACCAAGCACTTCACCTACCTAAGGTGTACCCTCGGAGGAGCTCGGACTTCCTAACACTGAATGTTGAGGAATGCCTCTGACCTCAAGGTCCATGCCCGACTCAGGCCTCCTAGCCGGATCACATGCTGAAACTCTAGTGGAATGTGCTGATGCTCCGCCCACGTCCATCGAATGCTTCGTGCTATCCACTAAGGACAGAGTAGATTCCAAAGAAGAAGTTTTAGAGGTTACTAAGAGTGATAACGCACGATAAGAGTCAAAAACTGAATTTCCTAGGAATGTCGTATAGCCTCCCGAAGAAAGGATAAAGACGTCTCCACACCGATCCGCAGGACTCTACTAGGCATTAGATCTATACAAGTGACACCGATAAACCTGGGCTCTGATACCAACTTATCACGACCCGATTCCTCGAGTCATGATGGCGCCTACTATCACCCACCAGTAGGCAAGCCAACCCGTATCCCGGAACCTACAAGTAATGGGATTGAGGGCAGAAACTAACTCAAACTAAACGGTAACATAAATAAAAGAATCATAGAAGAAGAAGCGGAAGAAAGCCAAAAATATATACAAATAAAAGATCCCTCCCAGAACCTGGAAGTCACGTGTACAGAGCTACTAACAAAATGAGTACAAGTCCCAAAAGTGGACCACAGAAACAAGACTGTCTCAAAAAGAAAAAGACAAGTCAATATAGATACAGAAGGAGACGCGTAACTACAGGACGTTGTGTGCTCACCCTCGCCTCCGAATCTTACCGCAACTGGCTCGATATCAACACTAGTAGCTGGTGCTCGGACCTGCATCACGAAAACAGATGCAGAGTGTAGCATGAGTACCAATACAACATGTACTCAGTAGGCATCATAGGCCGACTGAGCAAAAAAAGCAAAAGCAATATGAACTACAAGAATGTAAAATCACAATCAGAAATCGGAATGGGAAAATCTACTAGATATGCACACGAGTGTACTAGCAAACAAAGATAAGGAGAAAAATAACTAAATCCGACCGGACTCCCATAAACCAACGGGTACACTCGTGCGCAATGCTAAAAGTAACCCGAGCGGACTCCCATAAACCCAACAGGTACAAGGAAGAGTTAGCAATGAAACAAGAGAATCCGACGAAGTATCCAAGATTTCCACAACCTCCCACAGACTTTAACCGACTCAATCCATATGCCTAAAGTTTTTCCAAAATGAAGATGATAAAATCTGGGCCTCGAACCCATATCAATAGAACTTGGGCCTCGAACCCAATAAGAATAGAACCTGGACCTCGAACCCAATAACAATAGAACCTAGGCCTCGAACCCAATAACAATAGAATCTGGGCCTCGAACCCAATAAGAATAAAACCTGGGCCTCAAACCCAATAACAACATAACATGGGCCTCGAACCCAATAACAATAGAACCTGGGCCTCGAACCCAATAATAACATTCTCAAGCTGGAAATAATGGTCTTGAACCATAAAACGTCAACCTCGGACTGGAAATGATGGCCTCGAACCATACATAACCGCCACAACCAACCATTCCATGCCAAGACAAGTTACCGTGGGGCGCCGCCCACCCAAAGGTGTCAACAGAAGGTTTTCAGCCTAGTACAACTCAATCTCCAATC
The DNA here is from genome assembly GCA_018342035.1 of Solanum appendiculatum. Lineage (NCBI taxonomy): Eukaryota > Viridiplantae > Streptophyta > Magnoliopsida > Solanales > Solanaceae > Solanum > Solanum appendiculatum. The sequence continues at coordinate 254,278 of JAGDQO010001180.1, forward strand.
GTCGCGATAGCATGACCATCCGGTAACACTTCAGAATCGCAGAGGTAGGGAGAGTGAGGATAGAAGATCTGATAAGCCACGAGTTCGCATAAACTGAGGCTCATACTATTAGACTCAAGTCTGCTATATCAGTCTAGAGGGAGCTAAGCCGTCCGAAGCGACGTCGGAAAGATCTCAAGGCCTAATGGCACCAAAAATACGCAAGTCTATGGCAATCACTAGTCTAAGCCTAGACTAAGGCCAAACATGCTTTCAACAATAAACACAAACCATACAAAGGTACACCACAAGGTACAAATAATCAACAATAGCAACCGACATGCTTCAACTACCCAAAAAATAGCCTAAAGCATGGATTCTAGGAATCTAACAAGATCAACCACCAATTTTAACCCTAAATTCATACAATCACTTAATCATGCTCAGTCCAAGGAGAGGAAGTCGTAGCCTACCTGTAGGCCGACCGCGCATGCTCCAAATCACGTTACTGGAGTTTTTCCCTTCCGTACGGCCTCGGAGTGCTATCACGCTGTCAAAAAATAGAATCACAACCTCAGCACGGTCATTTTGACACTAAAATTACGAAAATCGGAGACGGACTAAATTCAGAGTCAAAAAGGGGAATGTGGGACCCACTCTGATAATCCCATAATTGACTCTGTGAAGAGGTCCAATACACCTCCCCGAACTTGTGTTCCAAAGTGGAACACAATTCGGGGCTCGGAACAGCGAGGAACAACGCATGCAAAAATTCACAAATTAATTACCAAAAAGAGGAGAGGCAGCAGCTTCGAGCTGAAATTCACCTCAAATGAGGGTTCACCAACACAATACGATCACTCTACCATATAGACACAACCTCCATAGTCATACAGGACTTTGAATCACCGAAATCGGAGCTCGGATGAAGGAGAAATCGCATTTTGAAAATAAGGACTGAAAGCTGAAATTTCTGGTTTATAAAACACGAACCTAGTCGCTAAAAACTAAATTTCTGGTCATTAAAAGTGTGATATCTGGTCGCTAAAAGGCAGCACCAGATGATCAGCACTTCAGCTGATTTGCTCCAACTCAGAATTCTCTGACGGGGTGCTCGGGATTCATTCAGAACCCCGTGCGCGCAAAAAAATTATGCTACCCCATCAAAAATGGCATTCCAGACTCAATGACACAGTCAAAATTTCCATACGATGTCATTTTGACAAAAAGTGGGCGCCACACCCAAGTGCCTTTTTAGTCAAATTCCACAATGAGCCTCGAGATTAGACCGGAAGCCTCGGGAAGCGCACGAAGGGTCATTCAAGACCAAACTCGACATTCCGGAACTAACCGCGCTGATGGAATTTTCATCCGAGCACGTTTTCCAAGAATTTTGACCAAAGTCAAACTTAGGCCAAATTTCAAAGGCTAAAATGCCAAATGGTCCAAAGTCACACTGAAAGTCTCATAACTCGTGCCGGCCTTGCTACTAGCCTACTTTGCCCATTCCGGAGCTGATGGAACCGTCAGAATTCCGTTCTGAGGTCGTTTACCTGAGGTTATGACCGAAATAAACTTTTCAAGTTTCAAAAGCTTCAAAACACTAAAACTCGCATAAAAACCAAACGAACGACCAGGTGACCGAACCGTCAGTCCCAGCAAGTCATAAATGACTTGGGGTCGCTACAGGAAAGCTCTAAACGCTGAAAAGATTGGAAAACGAAGAAAATGACCTGGAGGGTCATTACATAATGTCATCAACCTTAGGTGTTTTTCAAGGCTTTATGTCTAAAGTGAATTTAGATAACCTTTTTACAACTTTTTTTAAAGAATATAATGTTAGTGAATTGATTAATTGTTTTGATATCAATGCCAAAATTTTGTACTTTCTCTAGCCAACTTTGTGATCACATATGTTATATTTAATTTCAGTTCCCATTTTATCTATATTATTAACCAAATCAAATCAAATCTCATATAAATATTTGATTGAAAAGAAAATTGAATTTTTTAAAGTGCAAAAGAAAATTTCAATCAAACTCTATAGAGAGAGGGAGGGAATGCAATAATTGTGCTACCTTAGATATTTATTTAGATATATTTATTCAAAATAAATGTTTTCTTCTATCTTTTTTTCATAATATTTTCTGATTTTCTTCATGATACTTTCAAAATTTATGCTATTTATTTTCATATTTCAGGACATTGAACAATTATTGAAAAGAGGAGTTGATCAAATCAATCACCCTATTAGAACCTCTTTTATGCAATGGTAAGATCAAACTCAGTCCACATTATTCCTTTTTATATTACATACTTTTATTCATTTTTAAACAAAATTTCCTCTCACCCTTTTGTAGGTGTACTTTATAAGAACGAGAAATCAATGATGGTGTCTCCTAGACACTCAACTTGGTTCCCTATCAATTTTGTTATTTTCTAATAAAGTGTACGACAAAACAATCAATATGGATCCTGGAATTTGTTTAAACACAGTTATAATAAATGAAATATAACGTTTCAATTAATTATACATGAATGAACTATTTATTTGGACATGTTTTGTTCTTATATTCAACTTAATAGTTTTAAGAAAAAATTTATTGTTGTAATTAGGTAAAATGTATAGTTCTAAAAAAATTGTAAACAAATGATGTTAACTTTAAGAACAAATATAATTAGTCATACTAGAAAAAAAAAAATCACCGTTATAACATTTACATCTCACTTTGTATGTGGTTCCTAAAAATATGCCAGTGACTTTTTTTTAAAAAAAATTGTAGAACACCTATTAAATCGGAAAATGATTAAATATGAAAAATCCATTTATTTTTCTATTTATTTGGAGCACTTAGATGAAAATATATGTAAAAGCAAAACTCTAAGAAATTAGAATTGTCAGATTATTTTTTAATGAATTTTTAATACAAATAAAAATTAATTATATATCTTAAAATTTTAATAATTGATACACATGCGATAGTTTATTTTTTTCTATCTTTTTAATGAAATTTTAAATTTCAATACAATAACAATTTAAAATTAATTTGATCTCCTAAAACTTTCATAATTGATACAGATAAGGTAACTTATAGTTAGTCATATAGGAAAGATGGCTACATTTTTTAAGTGGCTTTATAATTTATAATGAAAAAAATGATTATATACTATTAGTGCAATATTGTATATAGATATATATTTAAGTTGTTAGTTGTTTTTCCCCTTTTTATCATATTATACAGATTTGATTTAATCATAAAAATATGAAGTATTCTATTTTGTAGTGTCTGAAATTTGAATGTTGAAAGTGACGATGGCAATGAATAGTATGAGTTTTAACATATAAATTCATTTTCTTCTTTATTGTTTCACCACAAAGTTAAAAATTTTAAAAGCAAATTTAAATCAATCAAATTTCAAAGAGAATATTGAACACTTGCTGAAAGTAAAATTAAAACACATGAAATTTCTAGACAAATATTGTTAATACTATATGTTAGTGTTTATGCATTTTAATATTAAAATTAAAATATTAAGTGCAGATGTTAGTGGGTATAAGTTGACAAGAATGTGGTCATTATTGTGGTGTAACTCTTGTAACCACTATTGCCATGATCTACCACTAATTCCACCCATTATTTTACCTCATTATGGTTCTAACTTATGTAACCTATAGTTCATTCACTTATCCAATTTATTACCCATTATCTTCCTATTCATTGCAAGGAAGAATTCCTCACCTATAAATAGTGTGGTCTTCTTTTGTGTTAAAAAATAACAAGAGGTAGACAAGTGAAAGAGTGGAAGAAAAGAAGGGAAGTGTTTATATTGTGTATATATTGAGTTAGTGTAGTGAAAGAGCGAGTTGAGACAAAAAATGATATTCTAAGTCTTCAACTATATTCTGTTGGATAACCATATGCACAGCAGAAGCATACCCAGAATCATACTGCTTACATGAATAATAGATAACCAATATACATTTATGCTAGAGCACATGCAATCATGCCAGAATACATAAACTTGCTGCAATTTAATTCGATAAATACCTCTTGAAGCGTGAACACATATTTTCAAGCGAATCCACAAGTTAGCCAGACCTTCAACCGAATCCACGGTCTTCTACAGTGATCTCAAGCTCACATCCGAACTCTCTCAATACTTGGGTGGGCAAGTATCAATAGAAAACCTTCAATCTTTTTCTAGGTTAGGAGAATCCCTACTTATAGAGATTTCTTCCCAATTCAAATAGGAGAACCAAAAGACAATTATTTTTCTTCTTCCGAAAAAATACACGCTAAATTTCTTTTAAAAAGAAAACTAACGCTTGTCTCTCCTTTTTCCCTTAGAAATATTATTCTGAGTTCTAGTTAAATATGGGCACTATAGGGACCACAAAATTAATTACTGAGGCTTCCTATTATGGAAATAATTTCAAATAATTAATTTGAATTATTCTTACCATAATAAATTACAAATCATTCCACTAGAAATTCGTAATTGCACTCCTCTATTTATATTTCAAAATTTTCCATTAAACACTTATGTAATTCCCCATGTTAAGATTACAGATACAAATTAATAAATTAAATTACTGACGAATTTAATTCAATGATTAATTTCCTTTAGAGCACTGCTTAACTTATTTCATGTGTCAGATTCATAAATCCACTTGCAAGATTTGACACGATAAAAACTTATAAGCTTCTCAAAAAGGCATATCATCAATCTCTATATCAAGACATGGATTCCATCAACTAACTTATTATTTTACCAATATATATTATTATCATCCAATCTACTAGGCATACTGACCCATCTCAGAATCTCAACTTTTAATAAATCAAAACGATAATTAACATATACATATCATAATAGTTATATCAAGATTAAGAATATAAGTACATTTAACAGTTTAGAGAATATGTTTTTGTCAGTCATTCTAAAACAACTATCTCTACTCGGTCCCATTTAATACATACAAAATACACTAGCACAAGAAGTTGGAACTATACCGTTCCCAAAATCAAGATAAATTACATATAATCTTGTGCTACAATCGTACCGATGGCATGTCCAATTTCCATCTCAGATTGTGAACAAAAAACTTTATACTTACAAGAACCGATGATTTAATCCTCTGTGTATAAGTTAAAACTCTATACACTAAATCATCTACTATATAAGTAAACAGACACCATAAACGAATATATGATCTATTAAAACTAAATAAATAATTATTTTATACTAAATACTATATCTAAACATATGGTTAATAGTATATATCCCAACAATCTCCCACTTAGACTTTTAACCCTCACATGATTATAATGTAATATATCTAAATGCGTGGTTAATAGTATATACCCTAACAATCTCTCACTTAGATATTTAATCTTGAAAATTGTTAGAATACTATGTCTAAACACATGATTAATAGTATATACCCTAACATATTCACTACACAAAAAGAGAGTAATTATATGTTGAAGGAAGGTGTTCTTATGTGGAGCTTTGGACTCTTCAACTAATCCAGAGTTGCTTGAGTTGTACGACGTTGTTGGGCTGTTGTATCCTGAAGGAGACAAGTCAAGAGTGATACTGCTGGATCGATGTAGATTATGCCGCAGTGACTTGAATTTCCTTAAAGAGAGCGAGATATCCGCGCCTCAGCTTGAATGATGATTTATTCATTTTTTGTTCATTTTTATTTTCAACTGTAATTTATTGTATTTGTGGTATATTACACCAGCACTATCACTATAACGGGGTTGGACTGTTGTATCGTTTTCACTTAAAAGAGTTATCTTCTCCTCTCTTTTCATTTTCTTTTTAAATTTTTCTTTTTCTTTCTTTGTCCTTTTGCCATATGGGGAAATTAAGATGACCCCAACAATTAATATTTTTGTAGAATTTCCTTCGCCCCCCAACCAACTCTTAACTTCTTTATAATATGGGAGTCATGAAGCAAAATTAAAACACAATAATAATATCTCTCCATATCCCATGGCTTCAATTTTCTTTCAAGTTCTTGCACTACTTGTAGTGCTATACATTATTCAAGAATTACACAACAAACTCATGAAAAAGAAGAAAAGAATCCCTCCAGGCCCAAAAGGGCTTCCAATTATAGGAAATCTCCATATGATTGGCAAAAATGTCCACCAAGATCTACATCAAATAGCCAAAAAATATGGTCCGATAATGAGCGTGAGATTTGGTCTAGTTCCTATAATTGTTGCTTCATCTCCTCATGCTGCTGAACAATTCTTGAAAAAATATGATCTTGTTTTTGCGAGTCGACCAAATAATAGAGTTGCTCAATTTGTGGCGTACAATCAGAGAAATTTGACGTTTGGAAAATATGGACCTTATTGGAGAAATATGCGAAAAGTGTGTACGTTAGAATTGCTTAGTACTCTCAAGATCAATTCATTTCAATCCATGAGAAAGCAAGAAGTTACAAATTTTGTGACTTTTATCAATCGGGCAGCTACTAGTGGTGTTGAAGTTGATGTTAGTGCTAAAGTCGCTACACTAAATGCCAACATGGCTTGTTTAATGATATTTGGGAAAAAATACATGGATGATGAATTTGATGAAAGGGGTTTTAATGATGTGATTCAAGAGGTTTTGGTTATAACAGCAACACCAAATATTGGTGAATTTTTTCCATTTCTTGATGTGTTTGATTTGCAGGGAGTTGTTCGTCGTATGAAAGAATTGGCCAAAATTTTTGATGAATTTTTGGAGAGAGTTATTGATGAACATATTCAAGATTCCAAAGAGGAGAAGAAAACCAAGGATATTGTTGATACTATGATGAATATCATGCAATCTGGCCAAGCTGAGTTTAAGTTTGATCGTCGCCACGTCAAAGCTATTTTGCTGGTAATATTTTGTTCATCATGACATGAATATGATTGCATGTTATTTTAGTTGAGTTTAACTTATATTTATTGATGGTATAATAAGATTTTCACTCTAGATGCTGGTTAATGGTTATTTTTATTTGTTATATATAGTAGGTAACTTGTTGTATTTTCAAGGTTACAAATTCCACTTTTTGTAGGGTTACTTGTAGATATTTTTTGATAATTTGATAATGTAATAGTCCATTTACTCCCTCAGTCTATTTTTAGTTGAGTTTAACTTATATTCGCCGACGTGTAAGAAGAGTTTTAATAACAATTAACAAGGAGTCTAGTCACAAAATTGAGTTACAACAACCCTAATATTGTTTTGTTCTCTCTTTAAATTCTTATATTATCCGTGTATATAACTTAAAACCTTTTTTAAAAATACGTTAAAATATTTTTTCTTCTTAACATATTCTAGATTGAGCATTTTTTTTCTGAAGCAAGATTTGTTTTCCTTGAATTTACTAGGTAAAAGTAATTGATAATGTACTTAACATATATGTGAATATTCATTTAAAGAACTCTCTATGCAGGACATGCTAATAGCTTCAATGGATACTTCAGCAGCATCAATTGACTGGATTTTCTCTGAACTTATAAGGCACCCAAAAGTAATGAAAAAATTACAAAAGGAGTTGGAACAAGTAGTTGGCATAAATAGAATGGTGGAAGAATCAGACTTGGAAAAATTAGAGTACTTAGACATGGTCATAAAAGAAGGTTTTAGGCTTCATCCCATTGCACCACTATTGGTTCCTCACGAATCCATTGAAGATTGCACAATTGATGGCTTTGATATACCTAAAGGTTCAAGAGTTCTAGTAAATACTTGGGCAATTGGAAGAGATCCAGAAGTTTGGTCCGAGCCCGAGAAGTTTGTACCAGAAAGGTTTATTGGTAGTAACATCGATCTTCGTGGACGTGATTTTCAACTTTTACCATTTGGCTCTGGAAGAAGAAGTTGTCCTGGATTACAATTAGGGCTCACAACTGTTCGTCTTGTGCTAGCACTAATGGTTCATTGTTTTGATTGGGAGCTACCAAATGGTATGAAGCCAAATGATTTAGACATGACTGAGAAATTCAGTTTAATTATGGCTAGAGCTCAACACGTAAAGGTTATTCCTACTTATCGACTGAATGAATATTAGGTATATCAAATGGACGGATCGAAATGAACTGAATTAATCCAGATCCACATTAAATTACTAGGGGTGAGTAGATTGAATAAGAATCGGATGGCTAAACTTTGGGTAATAGAGGACCTGGTGTTGTGTCTTGTGTGTGCGCATGTGTGATTCAATGTTTACACATGTTATGTAATATTTATACTTTTTATATACATAACAATCCAGTAACAAGGTGTATAAATATTGTTTAATGTTTTGAATTAAAAAAAAATCAATTTTCACTATTGCACTCTGTCAGGGCCCGAGCCTACACCCTAGACGTGATCGGCACTTGGAGATCATTGTTGGCCCCAAGCGAACTCTTGGTCTGGCTAACTATGATTCCCATGACTTTACGGGATATGCGGAAGCTTTAATAGATGCACTCTGTCAGGGCCCGAGCCTACACCCTAGACGTGATCGGCACTTGGAGATCATTGTTGGCCCCAAGCGAACTCTTGGTCTGGCTAACTATGATTCCCATGACTTTACGGGATATGCGGAAGCTTTAATAGATGACCATTTAAATTATTTAAAGAAAAATCTAAAATATTGTCTGAAAATACTTGACATAAATGATAAGTTTCAATAAAACATTTGAGAAAAATAATAGAAATTTTCTAACTCTGTCTATCTATGAAGTCTCTAAAATACCAAGATAGGTGGTGGAACAAGACCTATAACACTTAAAAAGAAAGCAATACTAAAACTAAATAATCAACTAGAGACTAAATAATCAACTAGAGTCCTCCGGAAGCCAGGAGGTCTCACAAAACGCTGTCAGAAAGTGGAGTGATCTCAACGGAGCGCCTGTTGATGATTCTGAACACTTGTATATGCATCATGAAACAATGCAGGTCGAATGACATCAGTGCATTGAATGTACGGTATGTAATATGGCTAAATAAAATAATAACTGAACTGATGACCGAATATAACTCAAGAGAAACATTATATGAACAAGTAGTGAAAATCATTTGTGCCTTTACAATAAGATATGCACTGAAAGAAATATGAAAGTAGAAAACTTTACTCTATGGGGAGTTTCTCTAACTGACAACCATCACTATGAGCCTAGTGATGATATAACGTTTCACCCACGTTGCAGGGGCCATCCTATACTTTGTCGGGGTATAGGACGCTAACTATAACTATGGATCAATCCAATAAGCCTTTTTGAGGTAGTGAGGAGTCGTCCAAAGTCGGTACGATCCTATCCTACGCTGGCTACGTAGTTTTATGGGGCTTCGAGTTAAAAATAGACTCTTACCCAATTTGGTGCTCGATACTAATCCCAAAATAATCAATAACAATATGCTCAATAATCCTCTGAGAGAACTTTCTTTACATTACTTTCACTTTGCTTTACTGAAGTACCTTTCAGAGAATCAATTATACACTTTCTCTTTCTTAACTATCAAATAGTACATACAAAACCATTTTATTTTTTTAAAAAAAACTCCTTACAAAACACGCATTTAAAATGTATACTTCTAGACTCACCTTTCAAGTCCAAAATCAATATATAAGAAATCTCATATAATAGTCTCTATAAACATGACCTTTATAAACAATGGGGTTCATGATATGAAGCATGAACAACAAATTTAAGAATTTAATATGCATAATAGAAATCAAAGTCTCAACAATTAAGGAATTGGGACTCAGAATAAGAAACATGACTGAATTCAGATTTTAAGAGACTACGGATAAAACTTTGAACATAACCTTTTAATGGCTGAATTTAGATGTAGGGTGTGAGTACGAACATAGTCCATCACTATGAGTAGCCTTACATACCTAAAAGAAACATGTTTCAAATTAAAAGAGCCACTAGAAACATGACATGTGTCAAAGTTATGTGGCAATCCAAGTCAAATTAAATGAGCTACTAGGATCATGTCACGTGTCAAAGTTATCTGGCGATCCAAGTCAAATTAAATGAGCCACTAGGATCATGCCACGTGTCAAAGTTATGTGACAATCCAAGTCAAATTAAATGAGCCACTAGAATAATGCCACATGTATATGTGACATGTTCTGACTAATCAAATCAAAGCTTTTCACAGAGGAATGTGATTGGTCAGTTCAAACCGACCAATCAAATCTCACATATACACCACTCCCTACTACTATAAATAGGGGTCCTCATTATTCATAGAAGAGGAGACTTTTCAAGAACAAGAAGCAAGAAGAGAGCTCGTGAATCAAAAGCAGCAAATTCTCAATAAGCTACAAGTTCAAGCAATCAAGTTCAAAGTTCAAGTTCAAGATTAAGAACAAAGGAAAATATCAAGAAGTTCAAGATCAAGTTACTTGTTCATATTCATTATTCGTCATAACCATACAAGTGTTCGTGACGAATAATTCAAATCCAAGTTCGAAGACAAAGATTCAAGATCAAGCTATTCAAGCCCTTGACTCTAAATCAAATTCAATTCCAACATATTTCATATTATTTTAAAAAATCAGAGGATTATAATAGAGATTGTAACACGCACTACATTTTGAAATCAAATACTACACTTTGTTATTCTGATTTTTCTGTCTTGATAATTTATTTTTCTCGGCTCTAAAATTTGTTGTTTACAAATTTTGGCATGCCAGTGGGACCATCTCTACCTCTCATCTCTTTACATTGATCATCAAGTTTCAAGAACACAAAAATGGCATCTAAGAAGTTCGACTCTAAGTCTATTGTTGCTAAGACTGCCGATTCCAAGTTTTCTTCTGCGGTGGAGAACATACTGGATGCTACTATGGAAAGTTTGGGACCCATCACTAGGAACAAAGCAAACTTGCTTCGACAACAAGCACTTCAAGTGTCGTTCGTATCAGTTCCTATTTTGGATCTTCCATCTCCAAAGGGGCAGGATTCTTTCCGAATGAATTAAAAGAGGGAGAGAATATAGTTGAGATTGTCGAAAAGACTTTGGCCCAACTCACTACGTTTAGTACCAAGGATCACACTATTCAAGATGAAGATGATGTCTTGATCACTAGATCTGCCCCAGTTACTCCATGTAACTTATTCCAATCAAACTTTAGTTTGAGGGAAAATCCGTGTTTTATTCCATCATCCATAATGGCCATCCAAGCAATGGTGACTAACGCTTCAACTGTTGAAGAACAATTGGCAAGTTTGGCAAAGGCAATTGAAGGTCTAACGAAGTATGTGCAAGATCAGGACAATCGAATTGTCAAGTTGATGGACAGAGTTGAAATGTTATGGAGGGGGGCTCAAGTCATGCACCTGGAAAATGGCCCATGGTACAACAAAAGGAGACTCGTCTACAAAGCAAGCACATGTTGATGATGAACTACAAGTATCCGCCGAAGGGGAAATCCCCATTCATCAACTGAAGGACTTCATAATGGGAACTATCAAAGATAAATATGATGTCTTTTCAAAGTAGGCATTTACATATTCCAAGCTATACACTTCACGAATTGATGTTTTGAAGATGCCTGTAGGTTATCAACCTCCAAAATTCAACAATTTGATGGAAAGGGAAATCCAAAGCAACACATTGCACATTTTCTTGAAACATGCAATAATGCTGGAACATATGGAGATTATCTGGTTAAACAGTTTGTGCGCTCCTTGCAAGGAAATGCCTTTGATTGGTATACGAATCTCGAGGCTGGCTTCATTGATAGTTGGGAACAACTTGAACATGAATTTCTCAATCATTTCTATAGCACGAGGCGCACTATGATCATCATTGAACTCACGAATACACGTCAATGGAAGGATGAACATGTCATTGAGTTCATCAATTAATAGAGGAATGCAAGCCTCAATTGTAAGGATAGACTTAGTGAGACCTCCGTTATAGAAATGTGTATTCACGGAATACATTGGGGACTTCGTTACATCTTACAGGGTATCAAGCCCAAGTCATTTGGGGAACTAGCCACACATGCTAATGATATGGAATTAAGCATGTCCTCAAGCGAAAATGAAGGACCACCTATTTATGAGCCTCGCAGTGGAAAAGAAAAAATGGAGGTGAAGAAAGGGGGAAAGTTTGCACCTAAGTCAAAAAACAAAGAATCAATGAATGTTAAGGCTGCACCTTTGAAAATTGCCACAAAGCTAAACAACAATCAAATTGTGAAGGGAACGACTTTTCAGAATAATACCTGCAGAAAGTTAACCTTGAAGGAAATGCAAGCAAAAGAGTATCCATTCTTGGACTCAGATGTTCCAGCAATTTTTGAAGAGCTCCTTGCGTTGAAACTCTTTGGATTACCTGAAATGAAGCGCCAAGATGAAGCTGGAAGGACTAATGATCCAAATTACTGCAAATATCATCATTTATGGGTCATCCTATTGAAAAGTGTTTCATTTTGAAGGAAAAGATCATGGATTTAGCCCGTGAAGGAAAGATATTGCTTGAAGACGAGAAGGAAAGTTCAAATCAAGTCTCTACTCTTTTGGCTCACATGATCCCTCAGTTCTTTGCAACTTTGTCAAAGTACATAACTGTAATGATGTCCTAGCCACATCACCACCAAGGGTGATTAAATTCGGTGACTTTGAACTGATCGATGTTAGCACATTATTGTTTCTTCCTTTAATAAATGAAGCAATAGTGGAAGAAAACCCTCTAGTGGAAAATCAATCTTGTGGTGATCATACTGATAATGAAGGATGAATTTTGGTGACACGACGAAGACGCTGCAAACGAGTTCTCGAAGAGAGCCAAGTAAGCAAGTGGCAAGAGGAAAGATGAAGAAGCTACACAAAACTCAAAGAGTAAAGAAGAATGTGAAGAAATCAAGAGTTATGGAGAATCATTATCAAAAGCCACGTTCTCCGGTGACATTGGAGGAATTCTTACCAAGCTAGTTCCACATGAAGATTTCTCACTGTGACACTAAGGCCTCATGTTATAATATTGACAAAGAAGAGACAATGGGGCAAGAATTATCTCCAGCCTTACTCCCATCGCATGAAGAGCCCATCAGGCCTCTCTCTGAAGAAGTGAACACTTGTAATGCAAAGTTCACATTCACTAATGATGATCTTTTGCTAGATGAAACATCACATAATCGTCCTTTATATATGGTGGGCTTTGTGCATGGGCATAAAGTAAATATAATTATGGTGGATGATGGGTCTGGTTCAATTTTCTTACTATTCGGACTTTGAAAGAACTTGGAATCCCGATGAATGAACTAGCTGAAAATCGTTTGATGATTCAAAGATTTAACCAAAGGGGGGCAAAGAGCCAGTGGTTCTGTCAAACTAGATATAATGATGGAAGATATGCATTTAAGTACATGGATGCATGTTATTGACTCAAAGACCTCGTATAATATCTTGTTAGGAAGGCCATGGATCCACGAGAATAAAGTGGTACCGTCTACATACCATCAATGCTTTAAATACTTTGAAGATAGGGTTCAAAAAAGGTAGTCGCTGATGACAAACCTTTCACCGAGATTGAAGCACACTTTGCAGATGCGAAGTTCTACTTAAAAAATCATGCCTCAAAGGAAGTCAAAGTTGATATGCTGTATCAATCAGAAAGGATGATATCGTAAAGGAGGATGATGTAGAAACTGAAGAGGTAGGGGTTGTGATGGACAGAGATCAAGAGCTTTCAGATATGGGCAAAGTACCCAAGACGAGCGAGACATCTTTAAGTAAGAGAATGTCTCCTATTCTTCACTATGTCTGAAAGGCCAATAAAGTCAACGTCTAACCTTTTGAGTTGCAGAGTAGAGGATTGACATTTCCTATCAAAGAAATTGGTGCAATCAAATCACCTGCAAAAGTGATAAGAGGATTTGTCAAACCATCAAACCATGATTCATATGCGTACAAATGAAGGTTTTGACCCGAATTCTTATAAATTATTGGTGAAAGCATGATACAATCCTGATGAAACCTTTAAATTAGGAAAGCTCCCACATGAAGTGGTTGAAAAGACAAACCATGGCCTAAATCCTATTCAAAGGATGATGATAGAGAGAGGGTACATTGTCAAGAAATCACGTGAAGGCTTGGGTTACAAACAACCATCACCAGTACGAATCTCTATTAGAAGGATGAGCATCAACTACATTACCGCGATAGAAGAACCAATGATGTCTAACAAAAGGCATTCTATGTTTGATCGACTTACTATCCCAACTTCTAATATTTTTGTATTTGATCGACTTGTCGAATCAACTCCAGAAACTTCATTGTTTGATCGTTTGGGTCCAATAAAGAAGAAACACAAGCGCCAAGGAAATTATAGAAGGATGGGAGAACGTGTTCATTCTCAAGAGCACAGTTCACCCAAGAACAGTCCTAGTTTGATTCCTTCTAGAATGAGGCGAGAAGCAAAACTTGTAGTTTCATGTGGAGAGGTCCTAAGAGCAAAAACGCATACTATAGTTCAAACTAAGGAGCGGGACGAAGATGAAGAAAGTGTAGGATCATCACATCACATCACAATTTGTGACAAGGAAAGTGTTTCACCACATGTAGAGATTGAGGATGGATTTGTTAATATTCATACATGTCATCACATATACTTTAATGATGGTGATCCTTAAGAAGACGAGAACGCTAAAGATGCACCTCCTGAACTCGAGGAAGGGATAAAGAATATTGTTGATGTGTTAAAGGAAGTGAACCTTGGGGTTGATAATGATATAAGGCCTACATAAGTAAGTGCCTCATTGAATGACGATGAAGAAAGGAAATACATTGAATTGCTTATGGAGTTTAGAGATGTATTTTCTTGGAGTTTCAAAGAGATGCCAGGATTAGATCCTAGAGTTACAGTTTATCGTCTTGCTGTGAAACGAGGAGTTCGTCCTGTTAAGCAAGCTCAGCGTCGAGTTAGACCTAACTAGTTCCTTTGATCGAAACTGAAGTCAACAAGCTCATTGAAGCAGGTTTCATTCGTGAAGTCAAATATCTTACATGGATTTCAAGCATTGTGCCTGTAAGAAAAAAGAATGGCCAAATCTGAGTTTGTGTACACTTTAGGGATCTTAACAATGCATGCCCTAAGGATGAATTTCCTCTTCCAATCCCTGAGCTTATGATTGATGCCACGACTGGATATGAGACAATGTCTTTTATGGATGGTTCATCTAGATACAATCAAATTCACATGTCACCAAAAGAGGAAGAACTTACTGCATTTCGGACTCTTAAAGGCATATATTGCTACAAAGTAATGCCCTTCCGTTTAAAACATACTGGAGCTACTTATCAACGAGCCATGTAGAATATTTTTGATGACATGCTTCATAAAAATGTTATAAAAATGTTGAGTGTTATGTAGATGACGTAGTGGTGAAATCAAGAAAAAGGGATGACCACTTGCAAGATTTAAGAATGGTGTTCGAACGACTTTGAAGATACCAAATCAAGATGAACCTTTGAAAATGTGCCTTTGGAGTTACTTCAGGGAAGTTTCTTGGTTTTATTGTTCAACATCGAGGAATCGAAATTGACCAAGACAAGATAGATGATATTTTAAAGATGCTTGAGCCTAAAGATATTCATGAGCTGAAAAGCTTGCAGGGAAAGTTGGCATACCCTAGGAGATTTATCTCAAACCTAGCAGGCAGATGCCAACTATTCAGTCGTCTTATGAAAAAAGATGTTCCTTTTGAATGGGACCAAGCTTGTACAAATGCTTTCGAGAACATAAAATCCTATCTGATGAAGCCTCCAGTACTTGTAGCTCCTATACCTAGGAAACCATTGATATTATATATTGCGGCACAAGAAAGGTTAGTATGAGCACTTCTAGCATAAGAAAACAATGAATGGAAAGAAAATGCCCTTTATTACTTGAGTAGGATGATGACACAAAATGAGATCAAGTACTCACCTATTGAGAAGTTATGTCTGGCCCTCGTATTCTCAATTCAGAAAATGAAGCATTACTTCCAAGCTCACGTTGTACGACTTGTATCTAAAGCAAATCCTATCAAGTTTGTCATGTCCCAGCTTGTCTTAAGTGATCGGCTAGCAAGGTGGTATCTCCAATTTCAACAGTTTGAAATCACATATATCTCTTAAAAGGAAGTAAAAGGACAAGTGCTAGCAGATTTCTTAGCCAATCATCCAATTCCAAATGATTGGGAGTTATCTGATGAATTACCTGATGAAGACGTAATGTTAGTGGAAATCCAACCACCTTGGAAGATGTATTTTGATGGAGTTGTGCATCGTGAAGGAGCCGGTGCTGTAGTAGTGTTTTTCACTTCCTATGGGGAAGTCCTACCATATTCCTTCACTCTAACACAACACTGCTCCAATAATGTCGCTGAATATCAAGCACTCTTAATCGGGCTTGAAATGGCTGTTGATATGAAACAATTACAACTCTAAATTTTGGGGGATTCCAAATTGATGATCAATCAAGTCTTGGGTGATTATGAGGTAAAGAAGCCTGAGTTACTCCCATATCGCAATTATGCTCAAAAGATGATGGGTTGGCTTGGAGAGGTGACTATTCAACACATCTTTAGAAAGGAAAATAAGAAGGCTGATGCATTGGCAGCTTTAGCTTCTGCGTTAGTGTCACCCGATCAAATGCAAGTTGTTGTTTACCAGGGATGGATAGCTCCACCACCAGATGAACATGAAGAAGAATTTGGACAAGCCATTGCTACTTCTGAGGCTGAAATTAAAGACTGGCGACAACCAATGATTGATTACTTGTGTTACGGAATATTGCCAGAAAATCTTCGAAGGAGAACAGAAATCTGATGACACAGAGGAAACTATATATGAATCAGGCACACTCTAACCCCTGAACTTTCCTCCTAGAGGCACGAACCCCTTGATTTATTTATTATAAAGATACACTCTACATGCGATCATTTGATGGGGGTACTCTTACGTTGTGTGGGGGCGGATGTATCTATTCAAGCCATGCAAGAAGCACATTCTGGGGTATGCGGAGCGCATCAATCTGGGCCAAAATTTCATTTTCATATTAAAAGGATGGGATATTATTAGCAAACTATGGTGAAAGATTGTTTAGATTACGCCCGAAGGTGTCAAGCTTGCCAATTCCATGTCAATTTTATACATCAACCCCCAGAAGTACTTCACCCAACTATTTCTTACTGGCCGTTCTAAGCTTGGGATTTGGATGTTGTTGGACCATTGCCTAAATCCTCTGGTGGCCATTTGTACATTCTAGCCGCAATCGATTATTTTTCAAAATGGGCAGAGGTTGTTTCTCTTAAAGAAGTGAAAAAAGAGAATGTCGCTAACTTCATCCGAGTCAATATTGTCTATCGTTATGGCATTCCTCAATATATATTGACAAACAATGGAAAGCCATTCGATAACAAGTTGATGACAAAGATATGTGATTTTTTTGGCTTCAAGCAACACAATTCCTCTATGTATTATGCTGTTGCTAATGGTCTTGCTGAAGCATTTAACAAGACACTCTGCAACTTGTTGAAGAAAGTTGTCTCCAAGTCTAAGAGAGATTGACATGAAAGAATGGAAGAAGCTCTTTAGGCATATAGGACCACGTATGGCACACCGACACATGCAACTCCTTATCCTCTTGTTTATGGAGTTGAATCAGTCCTTCCACTTGAGCGTCAAATCCCATCATTATGGCTTGCCATTCAAGAAGGACTCACTGATGAAGAAAATGCTCGGTTACGCGTTGAAGAATTGGAGGCTCTTGATGAAAAGAGACTAGAGGCTCAACAAAGTCTAGAATGCTATCAAGCTCATCTAGCTCGATCTTTTAATAAAAAAGTTCGTCTTAGATGCTTTCAAGTTGGTGGCCAAGTTCTTATGGTAAGAAGGCCCATAACCTCTCGCCAATCTGGAAGCAAGTTCTCCGCTAAATGGGATGGACCATACGTTGTACTAGAAGTATACTCAAGTGGTGCCTACAAGTTGGTTGACTCAGAAGGATTGCGCATTGGCCCCATTAGTGGGAAGTTCATGAAGAGATACTATCCTTGAAGGAAATAAGCACGCTCCTTAAGGTATGAGCATAAACTACATGATACTCCTAGCCCGCAAGAGTATACACTGTGCATGACATCCAAAATAAATAAATCACTCTTTCAGAACTACGTATGACTTGATCCTCTTCACTGAGGTACGTAGGCGCTTAGATTTACATTCTAAGTTCAGTCACATGAGTGTCAAAAAAAATACATGTTTCCACTTGATCCCCTTCATCGAGATACATAGGCAAGGAGCAAGCCATTATTTGAACATCACAATATTTCTTTTAAATGTCATGGGTTACTATTAGAGTCAATTTAAAAGAAATATTTGTACAAATTCGTAAAGCTTTTAGCCATGATTTTTGTACATGTTATAGTTCTAAGAGTCTTCTTTCCAACGGAATAAAAAATCAGATCATTTCGACCTTTCTACGCTGAGATATGATTATTTTTAAATAAAGGTTATGCGAATCTGAAACTGTCAGCATTTCAGCATGTGAAGTTCACTTCTCAGATTTATCTAAAATGATTATGGGGGATTTGACCTATGAAGTTTGGATATATTTTAGATTATGAAGTTTAGTTTTTGATGAATCAAGTCTCTCATGACTCTAATGTTCTCACATCACGATATATCTTTTGTACCATTAAAACACGAAGATGATAAACAACGAATTTTGAAGCTGAAGCACAAAAGAAATATTGAAAAGAATGTGCAATATTAAAGCAATCAAAAAGATTTTTTGCTATTGATATTAAGAATGTCAACTAATCAATCAAAACGCTAAAACGAAGAAAGAAAAGAGAACAAAAAGTTCAAAAGAAAAATAAAATAAAATAAGCTAATCTAGACATAGATTATAATTTGCTAAATCTTGAAGAGTGACCTCTAAGACCCTCTTCTTCTCTTCTACGTCATCTAAGGCCTTTGTAGTCGCTAAGGAAACATCAGCGCATTTGCTGAACTCTTGTTCAGCTATCAAGACCTTAGATTCGGCATCTTCGACTTCTTTCTTGGCTGCATCTCAGAGAGCTTTTAACTCCTTCACCTTTTTCCTCACTTCCTTAAGGGATTGACAGACAACCGATAATTCTTCAAATTTCTCATTCTTTTCATTCAAGACAAGATCAAGGTGTTCCTTAGCTTTCAAATATGACTCAAATTTTTCAATTTCCACGGCCTTATCAGCCAGGGATGATTGCGATTGGTCATAGGAGAAAGCAAGTTTAAAGAAAGACTCAAATAAAGTCTTTACAGAGGAAATATCCACACCCATGGAATCTACATCTTCAAGAATTAGTTGAACCTCATCCTTAAGAGAAGAAGCACGGTCTGCATCAAGGTCAACAAGTTTAGAACAGATCTTAGTCCAAGCTGCCTTGACAAAATCCATTTGAAGCTCCGAGACAACCTTCCTTCCATAAAAAACGGACATAGATGTTGCCGGTTGCTTTCGGGAATTGAATTCAGCATTTTCTATGGTTCTTTCATGAGAAATAGAAGTAACATCTTGTTCTATTGGAGGCGTCGAAAAAGATTTCCTTGATTTCGGCCCCTTTACAGACTCAGTACTATCTTGTGGCTTATTTTCCAACATGTTGACATTGTTTGGCTAAAAAAAGGTAATAATTAGTGAAGTCATTTGGTACCATGGGACAACAAAGAAATTTAAATCATTACCTCTTCAATAGCTGTCAAATTCCTTGAAGAACTAACATTGTTATCAGGAATCTCCACTATATGCAAAGTAGTATCTTTTGGCGTGCCCGAAGGTGGCCTCACTCTCGTCCAACAATGATCGCCATAACTGCAACCACTCTCATCTTGAGATGGTCTCTTGTGAGAAATCTGATGAGTTTGAGTTGAACACTTTCCCTTTTGGGCTTTTTCATAGGGAGGTCCCTTGATCTTATCTGAAACACCAACTCTAAACTTTAAAACAAAAGATTGGTTCACAATCAAGACCTCTTCATACTTCTTTTGAAGGACATCAATGGTCGAACCAACAACATTCACCAAGAATTGCACATGATTTTCAAGAAGGGTCCCATGCACCTTTTCCTACTATGACTTATAATTGGAGGAAAAAAAATTCTTCATGTTGGATCCACTAGGAGGAAATGTTGCTCTTGCCCTAGATTTAGTCAACACACAAATTCGTGCAAACCTTAATCCATCTTTCAATGAAGCTTCACGAAAATTTTGATATAATTGACCGAAAACATCTTGAAAAACTCCAAATTGACGGATGAATTTGTGACGACTATAAGGTTCAATGATAAAGGCATTTACATCCCTTAAAGTAAGATAGTTTGAGCGAACACTCATAAAGAAATTTGATTCAAATTCTTTTTTAGTGTCGTCGTCACGATAGTGCACTACAACAAATTTGATTACTAAAGACAAATAATTTTGTCACTAGCAACTCACATTTCGTCACAAAAAAACTTTTGTAACGAAAAATAATTCCTCAGTCTTTCTTCTCTAAAGCATGGGTCACTAAATGTATATAGAGACAACTTAGTATTTCGTCACTAAATACAAATGTATTAACTACGAAAATATTTTTTGTCTCTAAATACTTCGTATTTATGACAAACTTGTTTGTCATAAAATTTATTAAAATTTATAGGTAAAGATATGTTTTTGTCACTAAATAGCTTATTAAGGCCGACGAAAATGATGTGTCACTAACTATTTAGTTAAACAGTGACGATGCAATTTGTCTCTAATTTTTTTATATATTTCGTAGTCAAACAAATAATATTCCGTCACTAAAAACTACTTTTTACATACAAATTTTTTCTTTGTCCCTAAAGGTATAAATTAGTGACAACTTTATTTTTAAATAATTTTGTAGTTGAAATAATCATGTCGTCACTAAAAATAATTTTTTTACAGACAACAAAATTGTCTCTACAAAATATCATAAATAGCAACACTCACAATTGTCATAACATACTAAGTTAATTTATAGGTAATAAGTAGGCAATTTTTGGGATGAAGATTATTTTTGTCACTAAATGTCATACTTTTATGAAGAAAATGTTATCGTCTTAAAAAAATAATGTATTCATCACTAAAAATTGAGCTTTTTAAGATAAAATGTTTTGTCACTAATGGCATTTAAACTTGTAGCAATACTATTTACAATTTGTATTAAGCTAGGTCTCCATAAAGTTAAAAATTTAATAAAAATTAAAATTATTAAACAATACAAATATCTTAAACTTCATACCCTAAAGTAGTTTTTTTTAATAATGAGCATCATACACTATACAAATTAAAATTAATAACATACTAAATGAAGCAAGATAATAAAAAAAAAAATTACACATTGTCATATATTAATTAAGAACATCTAAAATGACAATAGTGTGATAATATCTCAACATTCCCCTTAAGAAAAAAAATTAAGTAAAAATTATCCAACTTGAAAGTCCAACTAAGATATACTAAATATTAATAAAACTGAGGCCGTAAAATAGAGGTTGATTCTCAAAATACCATTGCAAAAGTACTTCTGTAGCAACTAGTCTTGATTTCCACCTTCCACAACCTATCTAAAAAAAATAAATTGATTTCATACTTTATGATATCATGATATACAATAACATATCCAAGTGTAATCCCACAAATGGAATATGGGGGTAGAATGTTCAAAGACCTTACCTCTACCCTGGTAGGATAGAGAAGTTATTTTCAAAGATTACAAATCCCCAAGTGATAAGAATAGTTGAAGACCTCGCTATCACTTGGACTTACAATAGAGAAAACATCTATATTTAAGTCTTGTTACAAAAGCTACAATTGAAGAGGATATTTTAATTAAGGAAGATACATCTAAGTGCATGACAGCTTGTGCTAACTTGTACTAACCTGGATGCTTCCATTTTAAAACAATATCAACTATGTAAGAAACTACAAATACGATTAAACTATAATGTAACGAAATAAAATTCTAGTAAGAATTACTAACCGGTTAAGAAAAATCAATCCAGAAACGTAATGAATGGTATTCCAATGCTTGTCTAGAAAGGAGAAGAGCTCCGGAGATTTTCAGTTATCAAATGATTGTATCCAAAAGAGAAGAGCTTGAGAGACTTCCCAATTTATTTTTAGAGATAAAGAGAGCTTGAGGGGATATTGTTTCAGTGATCAGTGTATGAGAGAAAAAAAAATGTCCCCTTCAATGAGGCAAATGCATTGATTATATAGTAAAAAAACCAATAAAACGAACAGAATAAATCAAGCAAAAAAATTTTCCTTATCGGATAAGGAGAATCCATTCAAGGCAGAAATTTAGTCAAACTTTCCTTCAACTAAATGAGTAAAAATATAACACATCAAAGTTTACCATAAAAAATAACTAGGAATTAGTATAAGCTAATAAAGGAAATATAAAATTTACTACATGAGATTAGTCTTATAATATCAAGACACTAAAATAATTTGTTAATTATCACAATCCTTAAATCAAGTAATTAGCCAATTTTATGTAAAATTAAATCCAAATATAACATAATCAATTAGGTACCAAAGTTATTTAATAAGAAAGAAGTTAGTATTATTTATTCGTGATGAACAAGAGGCTGTGTAGGCTCAACTTAGTCAAGCAAACAATGTAGGCACAAGAGAGAAACAGAGGAGAGAAGGGGCAGATAGTAAAATTTCCAAAAGAAGAATACCAAACTAGGCTAATACATTGCGAAATCTTGTTGTGAACTCGAGATCACATATACATGACTTCAGGCATAAGTTCAAGCAGAATCAAACAACCCAGACACGTTTTCTTTTCACACATGATGAATAAAGCATATACACATATAACCATCACATAATAATAAAACAAATCAAAACAATAGACAATGATATATGTAAAAAGAGATCAAATCGAACACGAAATCCAAATGTTTAATCCTCCCAATAGGTCTCTGGTAGACATCCACCATCGAATTTGGAGAAGATCAGCAGAGGGGAGAGAGGAAGAGGCGTGGGATTTCATTGATCAGGATGGAGAAGGAAAGAGAAGAGGATTAGCGGTGGTGGATTTAAGGTTTCCTCGACAGGTGGTGCAGTGGGAAGAAGAGATCACCGAAGAGGCGGAGGGAAAGAGCAGAGGGAGAAAAAGAAGTGGTCAACTTGTGGCGCTCACGGGCTTCTGGACAGAACCAATGAGAAGCGGTATCGGAGAGATGAGGTGGCGTCGGTGGTTCACTGGTGGGGTTTTCAGTGAGAGGGAGAACGGAGGAGATGTCGACAAGGAGAGGAGAGTGGTTTGGCGGTGAGGAGGATGTGAGGAGAAGGATGTGGCGGCGATTTGGTGATTCATTTTGAGAAAGAGAGGAGAATAATTTTTTTTATATAGGGTGATTGAAATAGAAAAGAAAGGGTTGAAAGAATCTGGACTATTGATCAGGATCTGATGGACGATTGTGATTTGATCAGGGTGAGATGAATGGTCAGGATTAACAGATGAGATTTAAATTTAGGTCATACTTGATCTGAGTTGGCTAGAATTGAAATAAATGAGTGGCAAGAATTTATATAAGATTTGAATAGAAAAGGCTAGAATTAAAATAAAATGAATAATTGCTACTTGATTAATAATACACTACACATACTAAATAAATTTCATAAAAAAGTAATACACTTAAATATTATAGACGTTTTAAATAAATAAGTAAAATAATTATTTCAAATTTAGCAACCGATAAATATAATAACAACAATAATAATAATTTTATAAATTACGAATCTTAAAGTATATAATTATTTAGATAAAATTAAAGATAAATTTAAACATGTAATAAGAGAAATAGGTTTAAAAATACATATTTAATCAAATAGCAATTCGGTAAGGGTTATAGGTCGATCAAAATTGGGTGTCAACAACCACAAAAATTAAAAAAATTTATCACAATAATTAAAATTAAAAATTTAAAAATTAAAATACATATAAAAGATTAAATTGATTATAAAGTTTTTATCAGTGTCACATAAATTGGACAAGGGGAATAACATATATTATTTTAAAATTATGTAAAAAGTACTATAAATCACAATAATTAACAACTTAAAATATCTAAAAATCATATTAACATTTAATTGAATTTCTAAATTCTATCAATGTCACATAAATTGAGACAAAAAATAACAGATATTGGGCATGTGCAAGCACGGGCACCTATTTCAAGTGCTAAAGCAGGCAACAGGTCAACATGCCTGCTTAATGACTTTGAGGGTATTTCTTTAATTTTTTTGTGGTTCTTCCATTTTAATTTGTTTATCTTATTTTTTAGTTTTTTATATATTTAAAAATTGCATAAAAATACTATAAATCATGATATTTAAAATATTTTTTTAAAAAATACATATTAAAAAATTGATTGATTCTTGAAATTAACTTATCGTTAAAAATGTGTAAAAAATACTATAAATCATGATAATTGAAAGCTTAAAATATTTTTATAAAAAAATATAAAAAGTTCAACTGATTCTTGAAATTAATCTATCGGTGTCACACAAAATGAGACAAAAAAGTAACATGTATTATTTAATTTGAAAACTACGTAAAAAGTATTGTAAATCACAATAATTATCAACTTAAAATATTTAAAAGACATAAATATTTAGATGACTCTCCAATTTCATTTGTGTCAGATAAATTAAGATAAAGAAAATAACATGTATTGGGCCCATGCTAGCTGTGACAGCTTGTATCTAGTGTTAACTTCTACAAGAGAACGTCCTTCAGACGATCAAGAAGTTGTGAAATTTTTATCTCTACACTAGAGGTAGGAGTCTGTGCCAACATAGACTCAATATGTATTATTTTTTAATCCTAATATATGTGATAAAAATAGAATTATGGGGAGTTAATCGAATATTTTATTTGGCCGTAATTTTTAAATTGAATTTAAACTGTTAATTATTGCAATTTATAATACTTTTAACACAATTAACAAACATATAAGTTATTCAAAATGCATTTTCTCCCTCTACTCCAATTTATGACAAATGAAATTTTTAAAAGTCAATAATTTTTTATATGTCATGAATCCAATATATGCTACTTTCTCTGCTGTTTTGAGAGTCAATAAAAATTTAAAGCATAAGTTTTTTTTTAAAAAAAAGGACTATTATAAGTTGTTAATTATTACGATTTAGTGTATTTTTAGCAATATTTGTAAATATATAAATTATTAAAAATGTCTTTTTAATTATTGGAAATTTGTTTACTCTCTTTGTCCCAATTTATGTGGCATGGATAGAATTTGGAAAGTCAAATCCAATTTTTATTTGACCCTACATTTTTTATATAGTTTTTAAAATTATTTTAAATTATAAATTATTGTGATTTATAATAATTTTTACGTAATTTTGAAATATATAAATTATTAGAAATTCATTTTAATACTTTCATAGTCAAATGACAAAAATGACCTTCAATTTAATTGAAATTCCACAAAGCACACATGTCGACCATGACATGTGTGCTCATAGAGTCTTATCTAGTACTAGTGGCAAAAACACCGTGCTTTGCATCGGCCCAATATTTATTCATGAAGTTATTCTTTTAAGCAGTTTAATTATAAAATTTTATATTTTTTTAATCTTAATAAGTATTTATATATATATATATATATATATATATATATATATATATATATATATTATGACATTGTAAATTTTAAGTGGTGTTGATTAAATTAATTTAATTTTTTTAATCTAAAATGAGTTATATATATTTGTGTGGTAATAAATATTTTCTAAAATAAGATCTATTGATGTATTTGTATGTAGTAAATGATCTCATTAAGGGTAAAATAAATACATATAAATATTATCAACATTGTAAGTTTTAAATAGTGTTAATTAAAATAATTTGGTGTGAGGCCAAGAACTTTGAAATAACTCCTGATTTAGTGAGAGTTATTAGGAAATACTCCCTCCGTTCCTTTTTACTTGTCAATTTTTGACTTGACACACCTCTTAAGAAAACAATGATTGATATAGTGAATTTACCATTTTACCCCTATTAAATGACAGAATCTTAAACATATTTACTCAATACTTTTTTCAAAAACATTAACTCAATGTTATAAATTGAGGGTATAATAGGAAGAAATTTTTATATTTAGCTATGAAATTATTATACTTCATTTGTCACTTGTAATCGTAAACAAGCATAGCCAAAGCTTATTTTATATTTAGCTATGAAATTTTTTTTGTCACAAATAGTTAAATTATTTAGCTACAAATTTTAAATCATCGCTATTTAAACATTGCATATTTAGTGACAAAACTATGTTGTCACTACATCACACATTGATTAGAGACAATAAAATTATTGTCACTAATTACTTATATTATTAGTGACAAAAACTAAGGTCACAACTAAATATAAAGATTTGTGGCTAAAGCTTACAATATTTAATGACGAACTCTAATTTGTCGCTATTTCAACAATTTATTTTTTGTGACAGCCTTTTTCTGTCCAAAATTGTAACTAATTTTAAGACAAATAATAGTTTGTCACAAATTGGATACATTATTAGTGACAAAATAATGTGTTACTGATAAATTAAAATTTGTCGTTAATGGTACTTAATAAATGGTGCCAAATTATATTTTGGTGGGAAACTCTAGTGGACAAAACTTTGCTACGAAATTTAATGTTTCTTCATAAAAAGTATGTGGTTCATACATTTTAATACGAAATGTAATTTTTTTTCCAAAAAGTGAATAATTAGTGACGAATTATGTATCGTATCTAATAATTTTGTAGCTAAATATCATATTTGTTGTAGTGATGGTGTGCATGAGGCCTATGAACAAATGTCGGATCCCAAGAAATGGTTCCTCCTCCATGTATACGCTTCCTTTCATCCTCTTTTCCAAAATACCTTGTAGCCCCTTCTCCAGAAAAAGTAGTCACAAGGGGATCAACTGGTCCACCAGTTAATGGATAATGAGTCTTAAAGTAAAAAGCCAACCAACCATACACATAATGGATCGGAAAACAAGTTTGGACGAGATCGAGTCGTGAGAATCTCGAAATTGTGTTTAGACCTTTGTAAATGCTGGCTAAAACTGGAATTGCAAGGCTAACTCTTCGACCACATGCCAAATGACACGCATTTCTGAAGACACATGGATGAATAAAGCTCTCCTTAGTAGGAAGAACGAATATACACAACCAACAAGACAAAAAGGCTGCCAAATATGTTTCGTCTGTCTTATTACTCTTAACTTGTAACTTATGGAACAAGGCTTCTTCATC
This sequence comes from Solanum appendiculatum, assembly GCA_018342035.1. Taxonomy (NCBI): domain Eukaryota; kingdom Viridiplantae; phylum Streptophyta; class Magnoliopsida; order Solanales; family Solanaceae; genus Solanum; species Solanum appendiculatum. Next base: position 281,587 of record JAGDQO010001180.1, read on the forward strand.
AGGAGACCAATTAAGAGGCTCATCAATTACCTCAGTTGGATTGTGCGATGATTTGAGACGAGCAGACTTCTTTTCCTTCCTTGGCAGGGGTTGTCGGTACTTTGTATCTTTCTTACACCAAAGTTCTATCCATTTTTACACAGAAACATTCGAATTATTATTATTCTCTGACAGTAGCTGATGAAAGGCGTCAAATAAATGCTCATAAGATTGGGGGAAGAAGCTTTTTCCCTTTCCAAGTATGCTTGTGAGTGTCACACCCCTATTTTTAAAAACGATGAATGTTTTGAAAAGAAAGAGTTTTTTCAATTAAAGTGACGTTTTGAAAAGGGATCGTTTATTAAATCAGAGTCGCCACTTGGAATTGAGTTTTAGTGTTCCAAGTCACCTTATTTAAATCCCTAGTTAAAAGGAAGTTTGACTCTTTATTTTATTGGTGTGCGAACTAGGAGACTAGGTAAGGAATTCTGTTGACCGAGGAGAAGGTGTCAGGCACCCCTCGAGTCCCGTGGTTCTAGCACGGTCGCTTTAATGTCTTTTATATGGCTTAAATTAAATTTTGGATATATTATATTTATTAGCTTAAATAAAAAAAATGCTTATGTCTCGCCTTCTTTGATTTATTTTTAAACTGCTTAATAACTGTCTTATTTTATTAGTATGTGGTGTATTGGTAGCAACGCTTTCCAACTTTGCCACAAATTATTTATTTATTTATATTTCGTGTCTAAAATTTGTTAATGTTTTTTTTTAGATTGTAATGTTCTTTATTACTTTTATCGGTTATTTCTAAGGCATAAGAAAAAGTCAATTAAACATATAATTTCTTAAGTGTGAAGCTTTTCTTTATATCACATCCCAATTAATACTTGAATGTCAATATTAATCTTTAATTCTTAAAAGTTTTATTCAGACATTATTTTGTTACTCAACATTGTGATCAACTTTTTTAATGAACTATTTTCCTTTAGTATTATTAAACACTCATGGACTAAATACTTTTCAAAAATTATTTTTATAAAGAACCTTAAATTGGCTGCTTTTAATTCAACTTAATTTAACAATTTAAAACACGGATTTCTAAACAAAAAAAAATGTTCATGACAATAATAAAATAAATTTTCTTACAAATAAAGAGTGACAACTATCTATATATCATACATCAAGAAAATTGAACTTTAAACATAAAAAATGACAATCACATATCATATCAATTTCACTTTGAATTTAATAACATAAAAATCTCAACCTATCTCATATTATAACGTCAAAGTTAAACACAAAAAGTGAACATCTTTATAACATTGGAGTCATGTCTTATATAATTGTGAAATCAATTAATGTAATGAAGATCAAGTGTTACCTTTTGTGAAAATTAATTCACAAAGAAAAGAGCATCACAATAGGAACCACGAACTCAGAATCGCGAAGCAAACCTCGAACTCAACTTTTATCGTCTTGTGTTTTTCTTTTATTGGCGTGTGATGGGTCCTTTGTTGATTGTTGTAGATGAGTGTGAAGAAGTGGTATTTGATTTTTGGGAGGATATTTGATTGGAAGGAGTATTGTGCATGTTGTGGAAGGAAGAAAAAATAATGTTTTCTTTTCTTTTTCTGTACGTGTTTTTGTAGTATGGATAGGTGTATCTCCTCTTTTTTTTCCCCTGTGGGTGTGTTATATATATAGGGGTAGTTGTGTGTTGCTGATGTATGTATAGAGGTAATGGGGGCATGTGAGTGGGATAATGGGTATGGTGAGTGGGGATAGTGTGTAGGTTATAGGTACAAATGAGTTTTGATTTTTTTAAAAAAACAATAAAATGAATAAATAAGTTCATTATAGAGAAAAGTTAAATATAAAATGTATTTAAGAAAAAATAAATAAAATCACTAACTTATTAATTAAACTGAAATTAAAAGAAAACACATTTTTAAAAGTTTTCATTTGTTTTGGATAAAATTGATAAATAAACTTACTTTAAAATATAATTCAATTTTTTGTTATTTTCAAATATTTTAAAATAAACTTAATAAAATAAGATAAAAATAAAAATGTCTAGTTTAGATTAAAAATAAATATTTAAATATTAAAAGATGTAAAACTTTAGATTTTGGTAAAAAATTAGGCGTTCTCAGTTAGTTCTTCAACATTTGGCATGACCTATTCATAGAGACTTCCTGTTATGGGTAGACCGCCAATCACGTGTAAGTCCCAAAGTGATACAGATAGTTCTCCGATTGAAGTAAGCAATGTATTTGTAACAGGACACCAAGCTTCGCAAAAGGCTTGCAAGATTTTAGTGTTACGATCATAAGTAAAAAGCGAACCATATACAACTTTATATGTTTTTGCATCCTTCAAAGTCTGGTGACTCCAACTATGGATATCTTCAGCTCACTCCCAATAACTTGGAATGTAGTGAAACTCTCCATCAAAAGTGAAAGTGTCATTCCATCGAGTCTCTCCATTTATGATTCACCACCCCAAACATGGTAAAGAGCTTGCTATGTTTTTGGTACTATGATTGGGAGAGCAAAGTATCCATGTGTTGGGAGGACGACTGTTGTATTCTAAAGTCAATCATCTAAACCAGGAAGTTCCCTAGAAATGGCCACGGAGCAGCATACTAACCACCTAATGGCGTATTTACAAGAAATTTGGTCTCCACTTCACTATCCTGATGATCCAATATTACAAGGTATCGTGACTTGGAAGAAGAAGACGTCAAATCTTTAAAGTAAACCATGATTCAAACTGCACAAACAAAAAAAAGAGGGACAAGTGTTTTATTACCACTTAAGTTAGTCATTCAATAATCAAGGTTATGCATCCAATAATGAATAATTGCTTCTTTGAGCACAAATTATGCGTGATCTAGGTGATGTAAAGCCTTTGTTGCACATGTAAAGTCTTAGCGTCAAAGGATGTAAAGTCTTTGGCTCAAGATATTGTGATTCCTTCGGCTTAAATCATGTAATATTTACCTTAGACGGTGTAAAGTCTTTGGCCCAGACAAGATGATGCCATTAGCTTGAAACATATGTAGTCTTTGCCTTAGACGGTGTAAAGTCTTTGGCTCAGACGACATGAGACCATCAACTTAAAACATGTAAAGTCTTTGCCTCAGACAATGTAAAGTCTTTGGCTCGGACGACATGAGGCCATCAACTTAAAACATGTAAAGTCTTTGTCTCAAACGGTGTAAAGTCTTTGGCTCAGACGACATGATGCCTTCGGCTCAAGCCATGTAAAGTCTTTGCCTTAGAAGGAGTAAAGTCTTTGACTTGAACAATACAATGTCTTTGACTTAGAAGGTGTAAGGTCTTCGTCATGAGCAATGTAAAATCGTTGACTCAAATAATGCAACACTTTTGACTCAAATAATATAAAGCTTCGTCATACATAAAGTAAATTTTCTTTTTTTTTTTGGAAAAAGAAGATCATGAATTTGATGAATGAAAGAAAATTGACGAAAGCAAGGTCAATAATATAGATTGGCTCTCTGTTAATAAATTACGTGAATTATAGTCACAAATATAATACCTATTGATTTGCATAAGTTATTAACAAACCAATTGTAAGAGCAATCATATTTCAACATCAGCTAATATATAATGATGGTGCCGAACACACCTAAAATGAAAAAAAAAAGAGTAAACAAAATTGTCAAAGAATTACGCTGGTTATATCTTATCTATTACTCATCTTTTGAAAAACAAGAAGAAGAAAAAAGCTATTGAAAGTGCCTACTCATTTATTTGTTTTTACCTTGAATGGTGACAATAGTCAAAAATAAATAAATAAATAAAGTCAAAGGTACTAGTTTTTTTTTATCACAAAACAAAAGTTATCATGTTTTGAAAAGTTGAAAAAGGCTACTGCTAGCATGCACTATTTAGCAAAGTAGCAAAAGTAGCATGGCTATTATAAAAAATTATCTTTCAACTTTTCTTGAATGATAATAAGACAAAGAGACACAAAGTACTTGATTTTCTTTGATAAAGAAAAACAAAACAAAAAAAAGCACAAAACAATTCTCAAGAAAAACTTGAGGAATTAATTTTGGTGGTCCTCAACAATTGCGTCAGAAGAAATTTTCTTTGAATGCTCAATAAATATGCTATTTATAGAGGGTTAAGAGAAGGTACTAGTGTCCTAGTCCAAAACAATTTCCATGTTTGTTAGGTTATATATTTTGGGAGGATAAGGGAAAAAAAAGAATTTTTTTCCTACTAAAAGTCTAAAAGTTCCCATAATTCTCTTCTTTTTTTTTTACCAAGGACTCTTAAGGACAATTTTACCAACAACTTTCTAATTAAATTTAAAGCAGCAATATTGTTACCGAAAAAAAAGAGTAACATTCCTAGTGGGCTTTAATAAATCTCCTAACTGACGTCAAATTGTTGGATATTATTTGATGCCAATTAAAAGCTAATAGACCATATTTATAATCTATATATTAGCTAAATAAATAAAATATTCCTAGGTGATTTTGACACGTGGAAACCAAGCCAATTTCAAATTGTAATTGTCACTTGATTATATCTTGATCCATTTCACATGACATATTATCATGTATGCACTTGGCCTCTTGCTCAAAAGAAGATATGATTGTTTTAACAAGATAAGCTAATATTGTGACAATTCTAGTTCTCCATCAATTGCACAATAATCCAAAATCCTTCTACAAATTAGAGGATGTCTTCACTGAGTACTTCAAGTCTAGTCATTTAAATATATATATATATATATATATATATATATATATATATATAATCCACAAGACTTGAAGTAGGGGGGCATTAGTAAGAATAAAGATTTTATTGGATTTAAATCCATAAATTAATTTGGACTATATTAAATTCAAGAAAATAGTTCAAGTTATGTGGCAATCCAAGTCAAATTAAAAGAGCCATTAGAAACATGACATGTGTCAAAATTATGTAGCAATCCAAATCAAATTAAATGAGCCACTAGGGTCATGCCACGTGTCAAAGTTATGTGGCGATCCAAGTCAAATTAAATGAGCCACTAGGATAATGCCATGTGTCAAAGTTATGTGGCAATCCAAGTCAAATTAAATGAGCCACTAGAATAATGCCACATGTATATGTGACATGTTCCGACCAATCAAATCAAAGCTTTTCACAGAGGAATGTGATTGGTCAGTTCAAACCGACCAATCAAATCTCACAGGTACACCACTCTCTACAATTATAAATAGGGGTCCTCATTATTCATAGAGGAGGAGGTTTTTCAAGAACAAGAAGCAAGAAGAGAGCTCGTGAATGAAAAGCTGCAAATTCTCAACAAGCTACAAGTTCAAGCAATCAAGTTCAAAGTTCAAAGTTCAAGTGCAAGATCAAGAACAAAGGGAAATATCAAAAGTTCAAGATCAAGTTACTTGTTCATATTCATTATTCGTCATAACCATACAAGTGTTCGTGACGAATAATTCAAATCCAAGTTCGAAGACGAAGATTCAAGATCAAGCTATTCAAGCCCTTGACTCTAAATCAAATTCAAGTCCAACATATTACATATTGTTTTAAAGAATTAGAGGATTATAATAGAGATTGTGACACATACTACATTTTGAAATCAAATACTACGCTTTGTTACTCTGGTTTTCCTGTCTTGATTATTTATTTTTCTCGGCTAAAAAATTTGTTGTTTACAGACTCATAGATCCTTAATTTGATAGGTCACGGGACACCTAATTCATTATGTACCGAGAGATATGATCGTTTGAAGTTGATCTAAGTAGAATCTTATATCAAAATTTAATCGGTAAGGAAAATTACAACTCAACTTTGTGCTGGGAAATTCTAGTGACCTTAATTCATATTTAAATCCATTCCCACACTAAACAATTGACCTTAACACCTAAGAACAATTTAAGAATCACCCGATACGATCTTATACACGAATGAAGAATAGTTTGTGCCTTAGCTTAGAAATTTTCCAAGTGTTACAATATCTCTCCCTTGGAATCCTTCGTCCTTGAATGATGGATGAAATGAGCATGGAAAGGGTAGGGAAAGGTTTAACAACTCAATTTAATGCAAAATACACATAAAAACTCATGAACTCAAAACACTGTAGGAGTGACTAAATTGAATGAGTACTTTAGGAATAGTTAATACCTTGGACTGGAACTGAATCAGACGAAAAGAGATGAGGGTATCTAATTTTCATATCCTCTTTGGCTTCCCATGTAGGCTATTCAACAAGGTGATTCCTTCAAAACAATTTGACTAATGCCACCTCTTTGGTTCTCAACTTGCGAATCTAAGATCAAGGATCTGGATCGGAACTTCCTCATAGGACAGACTGTCTCTCACACGAATACTTTCTGTAGGCACAACAAGAGAAGGATCGCTCAAGCATATCTTTAGCATAGAGACATGGAATATCGGATAGACAATTGCTAATTCTAGTGGTAGCTCCAATTCATAAGCTACATTACCAACTCTCTTTGATATCCTATAAGGACCAATATATCGGGGACTGAGCTTCCCTTTCTTATCAAACCTCATAAAACCCTTTATGGGTGAAACCTTCGAATAGACCCAATCATTAACCAAGACCAACTTTGGACACATCACAATAAACAACAAAACCTTTTGTACCCTCTAGTAGGGTTAACTCTTGAGCAGTAGTCAACCGAGTTTTCAATTCCTGAAAGCTTTTCTCACAAACCTCAGACTATTGAAACTTAACTATTTTCTGAGTCAACCTCGTCAACAGGGATGAAATGGATTAAAATCCCTCGACGAACCTTCTGTTGTAACCATCCAAACCTAAGAAACACCTTATGTCTATCGGGGATGTGGGTCTAGGCCAATTCTGCACTACCTCAATTTTTTGAGTGTCGACTCAAATTCCTTCGCCAGACACATGTGGCCTAAGAAAGCCATGGATTCGAGCCAAAATTCACACTTCAAAAACTTGTCTTATAACTCCCGATCCTTGAGAGTTTGAAGGACTATTCTTAGATAACTAACATGATCCTCCTCATTCCTCGAGTAGATTAGGATGTCGTGAATGAACACGATAACAAACATGTCCAAATATTGCTTAAATACTCTGCGCATGAGATCTATGAATGTTGCAGGAGCGTTAGTAAAGCCAAAGGACATAATAAGGAACTCGTAATGACCGTAATAGGTCTTGAAAATTGTCTTTTGGATGCCACTTTCTCTCACTTTCAAGTAATGATAGTCGGATCTGAGGTCTATCTTAGAGAAGCAAGTGGCACCCTGAAGTTGGTCGAACAGATCGTCAATTCTAGGAAGGGGATACTTGTTCTTTATGATGACCTTGTTCAACTGACGGTAATCAATACACATCCTAAGGGAACCATCTTTATTTTGCATATAAGATCGGAGCACCCCAAGGTGAGACACTTAGTTAGATGAAACCCTTATCAAGGAGATCTTTCAACTGCTCTTTTAACTCTTTTAACTCAGCTGGAGCCATTCTATATGGTGGAATATTGATGGGTTGAGTATCTAGAAGGACGTCAATTCCTAAGTGTATCTTCCTTTATGGATGGACTCTGGGAATATCATCGAGAAAGACTTCTAAAAACTCATTTATAACTGTAACTAACAGAAGAGATGGTGTCTCAACACTAGAGTCATTAACTTAGACTAAGTGATAGATGCACCCCTTGGAGACTAACTTTCTAGCATTTAGGTATGAGATGAAACGACCCTTAGGCACTACTGGATTACTTTTCCATTCTATGACCGACTAATTCAACTAAATCAGCCATGGTGTCTTTATGATAGATAGAGATGGTACAATTTCTATAGACTCTTTTTTTTAGAATAGACTCCCGACAGGTGTAGAAATAGTGAAAGGTTCAAGAAGTTCTTTAGGACGAGTCCCAAACTCCATGGCTATATAGGGAGTTACAAAACATAAAATCGGACCAGGATCAAGTAAGGCATATATATCAAGAGAAAGGACTTTAAGCATACTAGTAACAACATCTAGCAAGTTCTCGTGATTCTGATGACTGGACATAGCATATAGATGGTTTGAATCTCTGCCTTCTCCTGACATGGCATTCTTTGGTGCAGTCGTACCCAGTGGGGGTCCCGAAGAAGCTTGGGCCTTGCGACCCCATTACCCTGGTTCCACATTGGTCATTCCCTAGAAAAAAGACTTGCTCGTCCACACTTGTAACAAACATCAGTACCAACACTATATTCCCCTAAATGAAGCTTACCACATTTACCACAAAGTGGGTTGTGAGCAAAACCTTATGCCACACTGCCCTGCGACTGAGAACCCTGAGCTCTGAAGATCTAGGAGTTTTTGTTCCTGTGATCATTCCTGTTCCTTGGTGCAGGCACACTAGCTAATGATGGAGCAGGTCCTAATGACCTTTACTGGAAGGATAATCGATTTCCATTCCTAGACTTCTACTGGCCGGACTCATGATTTGTTGTCTTGGCCCTCTTATTTTGAAACTCCTCCCTACCCTTCAACTTATCCTCCTCCACCTGTTGCACATTAATCATAAGCCTAGCTATTTCCTTGTCCCCTATCAGCATAGCCGTCTTACCTTCTTTATTTGGATAGCGGGAGAGTCATGACATGAACAAACTCATTCTGCTTCTCATATCTGCCACTATCTCCGGAGTATAGCGAGATAATCGAGTAAACTTGAGGCTGTATTCTTGCACATTCATTGATTGTTGTTTCAGATTGAGGAACTCTCTTACCTTTGCCTCTCTTAACTCTCGAGTAAAGTAACGGCTCAAGAAGGTATTCTCAAACACAGCCCATCCAAAGAGTGGTGCACCTTCTCCCCTAGTCTTCTTCCTTTGGTCGTACCATATCCTAGCAATGTCCTTGAGCTGATATGTAGCCTATTCCACACGCTCTACATTACCAACATGCATAACCTCAAACACTTTCTAAAGTTCCTCCAGAAAATTTTCAATATCCTTATTGAGCTTTGCCCCAGTGAACTCTAGGATTCATTCTCAAACACTCTCAAACTTTGGAAGTATCAGCCCCATCATGACGGTCCGCTCCATGGAGACTAACCTATGTTGTCACAACCTGTGCCAACATCTGGATGGCATTCTAGAACTCCGTAGTAGTGATGTCATCCTGAAGGGGTTGCATAACGGGTGCATTAGGACCCTCTGGTCCAGCTTTGACTGGTGGTTCCTGAGGATTCACATTCCTCCTAGAAGAACACCCTCTAACATTTCTTTTAGGAGGCATGATCTAAAAAAAATACACGTAAGCCCGAATTAGAAGAAACCTTTATAGAGTTAAACTCTATCGTACGAACGAGAGTATGAAGAAAAGAGACAATTCCAAATGTCCTATAGCTTCCTTATTATAGATGTGGCGTGCTTCACACCGGTAAGAAGGACTCTACTAGACATGGCTTCATGGACACCCTAGGACACTTGAACCTTTTGCTCTGATACCAAGATTGTCATTCCTCGAGCCTATACCTTGGACGTGGCCAGCACTCGGAGACCATGGCTGGCCCCAAGCAAACCCTTGGCCTGGCTAACTATGATTCACATGACTCTATGGGATATGTGGAAGCTTTCATAGATGAATATTTAAATCACTTAAAGAAAACTCTAAAACATTGTCCGAAAATACTTGACATAAATGGTAAGTTTCATTAAACATCTGAGAAAAATACTAGAAACTATTTGACTCTGTCAATCCATAAAACCTCTAAAATACCAAGATATGTGGTAGAACAAGACCCACAACACCTCAAAAGAAAGTAATACTAAAACTAAATAATCAACCAAAGTCCTCTAGGAGTAAGGAGATCATACCAAAAGTTATCAAAAAGTGGAGTGATCTCAATGGAGCGCCTGTTGATGATCCTGAACACCTGTATCTGCATCATGAGATGATGCATGGTATGTAATATGGCTGAATAAAATAATAACTGAACTCATGACTGAATACAACTCAAGCGAAACATGATATGTACAAGTAGTGAAAACCATTTGTGCCTTTACAATAAGATATGCAATGAAAGAAATATGAAAGTAGAAAATTTTACTCCGTGGGGAGTTTCTCTAACTGAAAACTATCACTATGAGCCTAGCGATGATACAATGTTTCACCCACGTTGCATGGGCCACCCTATACTTTTTCGGGGTATAGGATGCTAACTATAACCGTGGATCCATCCAATAAGCGTTCTTGAGGTAGTAAGGAGTTATCCGAAGTCAGTACAATCCTATCTTATGTTGGCTACGTAGTTTTATGGGGCATTAATTTAAAAATAAACTCTTACCCAATTCGATGCTCGATACAACTCCCAAAATAATTAATATAAATATGCTCATCAGTCCTCTGAGAGAACTTTCTTTACTTTACTTTCACTTTTCTTTACTGAAGTACCTTCCAAAGAATCAATTATACTCTTTCTCTTTCTCAACTGTCATACAAAACATATGAAATCATTTTATTCTTACTTTTAAAATCTCCTTTCAAAACATGCATTACCTTTCAAATCCAAAATCAATGTATAAGTAATCTCATATAATAGTCCCTATAAACAAAATTTTTATAAATAATGGGGTTCATGTGATACGAAGCATGAACAACAAATTTAAGAATTTAATATGCATAATAGAAATCAAAGTCTCAACACATAAAGGTTATTCCTACTTATTGACTGAATGTATGTTATGTATATCAAATGGACGTGTTCAATTGAGCTGAATTAATCCATATCCACCCAAAATTACTAGGGGTGAGTAGATTGAATAAGATTCAGATGGCTAAACTTTGGGTAATAGAGGACCTGGTGTTGTGTTTTGTGTATGCGCATGTCTGATTCAGTGTTTACACGTGTTATGTATTATTTGTACTTTTTATATACACAACAATCCAGTAAAAAGGTGTATAAACATTTTTTAATGTTTTGAATTTTAAAAAATCACTATTGCAATCTATCACACCCCGAGCCTACACCCTAGACGTGGCTGGCACTCGGAGACCATTGATAGCCCCAATCGAACCCTTGGCCTGGCTAACTATGATACACATAACTCTATGGGATACCCAGAAGCTTTAATAGATGAGTACTTAAGTCATTTAAAGAAAACTCTAAAACATTGTGTAAAAATACTTGACATAAATGATAAGTTTCAATAAAATATCTGAGAAAATACTGGAAACTGCCTAATTATGTATATCCATGAAGCCTTTAAATACTAAGATAGGTGGTGGAACAAGACCCACAACACCTCAAAATATATTAATACTAAAACTAAATAATCAACTAGAGTCCTCCGAAAGCAAGGAGGTTTCACCAAAAGTTGTCGAAAAGCGGAGTGATCTCAACGGAGCGCCTGTTGATGATTCTGAACACCTGTATATGCATCATGAGATGATGCAGATTGAATGACATCAGTACATTGAATGTACAGTATGTAATATGGCTAAATAAAATAACAATTGAGCTGATGACTGAATATAAATCAAGCGAAACAAGATATGAACAAGTAGTGAAAACTAATTGTGCCATTACAATAAGATATGCAATGAAATCTATATGAAAGTAGAAAACTTTACTCTGTAGTGAGTTTCTCTAACCAACAACCATCACTATAAGCCTAGAGATGATGCAACGTTTCACTCATACTGCAAGAGCCACCATATACTTTGCTGGGGTATAGAATGCTAAATATAATTGTGGATCCATCTACTAAGCCTTCTTGAGGCAGTGAAGAGTCTCCCAAATACAATCCTATCTTACACTGGCTACGTAGTTTTATGGGACTTCGAGTTAAAAATGGACTCTTACCCAATTCGGTGCTCGATACTACCCCGCAAAAATTTCAATATCTATATGGTCAATAGTCCTCTGAGAGAACTTTCTTTACTTTACTTTCACTTTGCTTTACTGAAATACCTTTCAGAGAATCAATTATTCTCTTTCTCTTTCTCAACTGTCAAATAGTACATATGTAACCATTTTATTCTTTCTTTAAAAACTCCTTTCAAAACATGCATTTAAAACATATACTTTTGGACTCACCTTTCAAGTCCGAAATCAATGTATAAGAAATCTAATATAATAGTCTCTATAAACATGAATTTTATAAACAATGGGGTTCATGTGATACGAAGCATGAACAATAAACTTAAGAACTTAATACGCATAATAGAAATCAAAGTCTCAACGATTAGGAAATTGGAACTCTGAATAAGAAATACAACTAAATTCAGATTTTAAGAGACTACAGATAAAACTTTGAATATAACCTTTTAATGGCTGAATTTAGATGTAGGGTGTGAGGACGAACATAGTCCATCACTATGAGTAGCCTTACATACCTGAAAGAACAAAGTTCTTGACGAAACTAGAAGAACGCTTGAAAATCCTAGCTTTCTCCTCTTGGATCCCTACTCTAAAACTTGGAAGCGTTAATGAGTGTAATAGGATTGATTAATTCTGTTTAGAACCTTATTTAGGTGTAAAAATGTCAGGGCTAGGCTTAGAAGGGATGGAAAAAGATTGAGCTACCCCTCTTAAAAAGATATCGAAAACCTTATATAGGGCTTTCTACAGTTCATGGTTTGATCTACGGACCGTAGATTCCATTCGTGGAATTCATATTGAAATTTTAAGGCTCAGAAGTTCATTTTACAGGCCTTAACTATGACCCGTAGATGGGTCCATAAGAATTAAACCCAAAAATTTTGACTCCTAAAACTTTTTCCACGAGTGAACAGTACGGGTCACAGAAACTTCTACAGCCAGTAGAAGTGATTCGTAGGTCACTGACTCAGTAAACTCATTTGTGGTAGTCTCTGTCAAAATGGTAATAACTTTTTTCTCCAAAATCAAAATGAGGCAAACTTGGTAGCATTGGAAAGAGGACTCATAGACCTTTACTTTGATAGGCCATGGGCCATCTAATTCATTATGTGCTAAGAGATATGATTGGTTGAAGTTGACAATCTTATATCAAAACTTAATCAGCAAGGAAACTTTCAACTCAACTTTGTGCTAGGGGATTCTAGTGACCTTAATTCATACCCAAATTCATTTCCACATTAAAGAATTGACGTTGACACCTAAGAACAATTTAAGAATCACCCGACATGACCTTAAAATTGTTCGGGCCTTTAGCTTAAATTTTTTTGGTGTATTACACACTCTCCACCATGATTTATCAAAATTAGAATAATTGATAAGATTGTAATAGGGTGGTTTTAAGTTGGTGATGTGAAACATTTGGGTGTTGATTTGGTTAGGAAGCTCAAGAAATGGTGAGGGGAATCCAGACTAAGTTATTGGCATCCTAGAGTAGGCAGAAGGAGTATGCGGATCACAAGGTAAGGGACATGACATCACAGGTTCGTGATCAGGTTCTAGTGAATGTATCACCTATGAAAGGAGTCATAAGGTTTGTTAAGAAGGGTAATCTTAGCCCTGGAAACCAAGGAACCGATTGCGATTCTTGATTGGGATATCTGGAAGTCTAGGAAGAAGGAGATCAAATTAGTGAAGGTTAGTAGAAACATCATCTAGTTGAGGAGGCTGCTTGGGAGACCGAGAGGGACATGTGAGACAAGTATCCTCACTTGTTTGAGGATTTAAGTACTACCCTCTTTTCTACTTTAGCCCAATATTTTTTTGTTTGATCACTCAGAAACGAGCGATTGGTATATTGATATCTATTGCAACGACCCATTCTAGGCATTATGAATAGGCCAATGGTGGAAGAATTTGGACCAGAAAACTTTTGATGTAATGAGTTAAAAAATTTAGGTTAGGCCAGCCTCAGACGGAATCTAGGCTAGGTGGGATCTAAGGCCATCTGGAAATGGGTGGAGTGTAATGTCTAGACTTGGTTGTTATTTTCTTATAGCCAAGACATAAGGACCCCGTAGGGCCTCGTAAAATTTAATTCAGGCGAGTAGAACTCCCAAAATTGAATTCGATGTGAAATGGATAGTTTAGAACATCAAGGAAATGACGTATGTTGTGAAAAATGGGATTTTCAGGGATTTCGGAGTCTCTAAAGTTCATGTATTCTACTATAGAGGGCATTAGACCGCTATAGCAGGGGTGTGCAGGTGCTATAGCGGGGTAAAACAGGATTTTATTAAAAAATATCCCCTAAAACCTCCTTTTTTCTGCACTTTTATTCTTGAAATCGGGAGGAGTGATTTAGAGCTGTTTGCACTCAATTTCCTATGGAATTCATCGGTAAAGGTAAATTTGTCACACCCCAATCTTATAAATTGAATCTTAAGCCTTAAAATCTGAGATATTACTCTTGGAGGAGGGTTTTGGCATGATTTCATAGTGGGAAAAGTCCTAAGTTAGGAAGGATGATCATAAATTGGCCTGGGGCTAGAATATGGGTATAATTCGGGTATATTTACACCTTTTTTGATTGATTGTTGCATTTATTTATTATTTTAGACCAAGAACAAGCCAAGGCACTTCAAAATGAGAAAGATCAGGTTCTTTAGAGTTTCCAAGAGGCTTGACTCGAGGTAGGTGATGGTTGTATGTTTTTCGGTTTATGTAGGTATGCATGTCTACTACTTTATAGTATCATTTGTGTAATGCATGCTAGGGTAAACATATGGAAGCATATGAAATGACATCATGATAATAATTTCGTGCAATGGACCTGCTTATGTGACTTGTGGCTTTCAAGTGGTATTGTTTTTGTGTTTGTGATTGTGCATGATTGTTTGTGATTGTTGGTAAGATCGGGTACCACGCTGGTACAAGAATACTAACGGTTGGGTTGGATACCACGCCTGATATAATTACTAACGATTGGCTCAGATACCATGTCTTGTATAATTAATAACTCTGATGGGCTCAGGTACCGCGCCTGTACACTAGAAGTTTGTGTGCGAGATCCATGAGAGGACAAGGTTTGTGTTTATGGTTCCTTGAGAGGACCGGGCATTTACATTTGTGATCATATGAGACATGCATCCATGTATTTGTTGTTTCATGGTACTGTGACTCAAAGTCTACACATGTTGGTGATTTTTGTTGTATGTGTTGTCTTGTGTTACTGTAATGTAGTAAATTGTTTACATTTATATCTTGTACTGGCTGTGTGATCCTATTAGTACGATGTGGTTTGTGTATTAATATTGCACATGTTCTTTCCTTGTAGCTGCCATGGTTCATCTATCATTTCTTGTCCATCCTTTAAGATATAAACATTAGACTAGTAGATTATGTTTTCTAAGTTTTTCAGGGTTGCATCCCCATTATTGATTGCATTAGAGTTTTGATACTACGACTTTTTATTCTTAGGGGTTTATTTCGCATAAACGTTTTGGCTATTGAATGAGTTTATGGGGACTCAATTTCTTAGTTGCTTTTAAAACTGTTTTCTCAATAATTCATTTATGTCTTGGTTTAGAAATTACATGTTGGGTCAATTTTGGGTTGGTAGTTGGTTCTCGCACAAGCCAATTTAGTGTGGATGTCACTCACAATAGTCAGGATCGTGACATATACTCTTTTTATATGGACGTGTATATATTTCATAACATACATATATCAATTTTAGGGCAGGTCACATTCTTTTTTGGTTGACAATTTCCAATTGCCATTTATGACTTGTGGATATATACATACTTAGAGGAGGAGGAGGAAGAAGTAGTTTGTATCAAGTATCAGATATCTTACCAGTGAGATTGTTTCAAGAAGCATACATCAAATTTGAAAAAGGAACCAAGACCTTCAAACTTGTACGACAATTTATAAATACACATATATCTCCTCAGAGCTGCCTACTTGTCTGTCATAGATGATATAGATACACAAATACATAGATATACATATGTATCTCCTCAAAGCCGCTCACTCGTTTTCCATAGATATATAGATACACATATATATTTTTCAAAGTTGCGCACTCATCTTCCATTGTTGCACAAGTACATAAATACACATACAACTATAACCCAACCATGCCAACCTTTTCATCAAAGGTAACAAAATTGAATATCAATACATTGATCTCTATAAAAACATGCAGGTTCAGATTTATAAAAATCAAAATCAAATGGTGTAAAAGAAGGCTGGCATAGTTCTAACATTGTGATACACTTTTATTTACCTAATTCTATCTTTACCGATTTTTTCCTTTTTAGAAAAGATATGAAAACGAAAAAGAGCTCTTTTTAAAAAAACAAAAAGAAAAGAAAGTTGATTGTTTTCTACCTCTTAAACTGTAATGACCCTCCTAGTTATTTTGTGAATTTTACATGTTTTACCTATGTTATCCTCTAACCTGTAAATTTTTTGAAGTGGATTGCAAGGATGGATGATATTATTTTCGAAGTGATTAGATAGATTTAGAGAAGATAATTCATTTTAAAAGTATGAATTTAACATGCGTGGTAAATATTCATATTGTGATATTTTGACAAAGGTCTTGAACATGTTTGAGGATAAATGCTATTTTAAGAGGGAAAGAAATAAAAAAAAAAAATTAGTTGTTATTTGTTAATTAAGAAAAAAAGGTTGTTGAACGCAGCAACAAAGAAACGAAAGAAAAGAGCAGCACGTTCAACACAGAAAACAGAAAAAGAAAATATGGAGGAAGAAAAGAAAGAAAGGGAGAAAAAGAGGGGGAAAGATAAGAGAAAAAATTGATTTCCATTCCAAAATGTTAAGGTAATTATTCTTCTCCACTCCAATAAATTTTCATGCGATTATGAACATATTTTAAGGGTAAAAACGTGTAGAATTTATGTTGAATTAAGAAAATATAGCCCTAGGATTCTTATAACAAAATCTTATTTTGGGAGTCGGATAACGATCCATTTTAGCAGAAATTTGACATGTGACTTTGTTTTTTTATGGGTGAACATAACTTGAAATAAAATTTTAGATTCAAATTTGGGGCTCAGGATGATTTTTTTACCCAATTTTCGAGCTAAGACTAAATATAGCAGTATGAGTGTCATTAGATTCGTAAATTTATGAAGATTATATATTTGAATAGATTTTTTAACATTTAGAAGTGTTATAGAAGGCAAATTCATAATTTGTCGTTTGAGCTTCAGTTTGAGGCATGTGGAGATTCTTTACTTCTTTGAAGTGTTAGTTTTAATGTATTAAATAAATATAAGGATACTGAGTAATAAGGGGTTCCCGTATAAATGAGATAACGAGCATTTCTGCGGGTACCAGTGTCATATTAGGGGGAAATTTACGTGAAATTGATTATTGGTTGATAGCATTCCGTAAGTTATGATATGATTGAATTGTTGAGACTTGTAAATTATGTAAACTTGATTGTGATTGATGATCCTTAGTTGTAGGGTCGATTGATAAACTCATGTTATATATTTGTTCATACATATTCATATCACTCTTAATGTTGCATGATAACTATTGGTTGATATTGCCCGTTGAATTATTTGTGAGATTTGCATTCTTATTATGCAGTGGGAAATTGTTCCAGCAAGTGACATCTTGAAAAGCCGATGGAAAATGGTTCTGATGAGTGGTATTGTGTCGATGAAAAATAGTTCCGATGAGTGTTATTGTGTCGATGGAAAATGATTCTGGTGAGTGATATTATGCCTTTGAGAAATGGTTCCAGCTAGTGTTATCATGCCGATGGGAAATGGTTTAGGCAGGTATATGGACCCCATGAGTCCCCATGGGTGCCGATTATCTGTCAGAAGAAGGGGGTGTATACCAATTTTTGGCAAGTTTATTGCATTACATTTCATTTGCATTGCATTTGTACATTGATTTAGCGTTGAGTTATTGAGGTGGCTTTGAAATTGATTTGACTTAATACATCTGAGACACATTGTGATATTATCAGTTGTGTAATTTGTTTAATTATTTTGGGAAAATACATGTTTTTAATTATTATGTTGAGGTAATTTATTTTATGACCTAATTATACTTTTGTATAAATAAACTTTTAGGATTATCCCGTTATCACTTCTAGGAATGATTAATAATCAAAGCTTGTCGAGTACACATTTTTTCGTACTCACTCTATATTTACTGCACTTTTTTTGCATGCATGAATTGAATCAGGTACTAGCAGTACTTGATTTGCTGCTTTTGATTGAGATTTGTGAGTGTTGAAATTCAGCGTGAGATGTTTTCTTGTCACACTCCGCCCTTTCGAAATGTCTAAATTAACTCGTACCTTCGTGGAAAAACATAGAGTGATTAAGAAGTTAAGAAGGATGTGGTATAATATATTTTATTTTTTCAAGGGTCGTATCTGACCTTTCGAAGTCAAACAAGTTGAAAAATAAAAGTTAGCGAAAGTTATCACAAGTTTTGTTTTAAAGATTTCTTTGAAATTTGGGTCAAATGTATCAGAGCTTTTCTCCTAATATATAAAGTGTTAGAAGGCCCAGGAGCTATCAAATCGAAGGTCTACAAGTTTAGTTTCCAATTCACTAAACCGTTCATCCATACGACTTCATAATAAAGAGATATTCCTATTTTCGTAAGACTTCGCAAGCAGGCACGTCAAGGTAGGCCCCTAGCCCCTATGTCGGTTTAGCTTTACATAAGATGTTTTGACTTCATTTTAACTCAGAAAAATCAACCAAAATTAATATAAAATCAGAGGGAAAGTTCCTCAATTCTCCATGGATATTGATTCTTTCAACACGGAAGTTTAACGGAAGTTGCTCTAAATAGCATGCTTGTCACTTTGGTATAGTTTGCCCCATCTATTTCGTGGTGTATCTTCATGGGTGTTGTGGTAGTGAGATAGAAGGTGTTTATTGAGTATTTTGCAGTAGCTATGGATATACATTGGCAAGGTAAGAATCTCATACCTTATCTATTTGTTGAATCGAAATTCTAAGCTTCTAGTTACGAAACGTTGTAGTTGTCGATGACTTGTAAAAGTTTCTTATTGATTTTGGCTTCAGCTGTTGTTACTTCAAAGAGGAGATTTTTTTATCTTGGTACTTCAAAGGTTTTTGTGAAGGAAATCATTCCCCTACGACCCTCCTCACAATTCCATGTCCTAGTATTATTTTTATAGATTTTTGAGCACGTGGTGGTGTTTTTAAAATTATGGCTTTGAGCCGCCCCTTTATATTATTTATTTTGGCTATTATTGTTGTGTATTGGTGGTGTTAAGGTGCTAGAGATAATGAGGGGTTGGTGTGATTCTTATTGGAATCGCATACCATGGTTATTGGATTGAACGATGTGAAGTACACCTAAAAATAGTGCCTCGGGAGCTTGTCGCTCCTTTGACATGTGGCTAGCATATTGTTGTTGGACTTAGCTACAATTTATTATTTTTATTGGCCTCATCTTATTATTTGGACTTGGATGGTCACGAGTGTTACAATAACACCTTATTAATTGTATGTGGCTCGTTCTCGCAGCCTTGTTGATTCTAGCAATTGTTGCATTATAATAGATTGGTCAAGTTCATACCGACATCTTTAAGGCTTCAATTGAAAGGTATGTTAAGACTATTCCCTTCTTTTGGCATGTTTCCTTATATCTTAGGAGCAATATAATAGGGTTTTATCATTGATGTACTCGTAGCCATAATTGTTGGTGGTTGGCTGATCAAGTGGTTATATTCCTCCTTTGGCGGGATTCTTATTCTGTTAGTAGTGGCCCTATGTTGGGCACTACTTAGAGACTATTCGTTTAGGTTGCTTATAACTAAACTTTTTGCCTTTAGCCTATTGAATTGTTTGTTATTGCCCTTGGGCTATTGTGGTTGGTTGCAGGAATATGATCTTTGCCTACAGGGCTATGTTGTTGCCTAAGAGGGCTATGTGATCTTTACCAAATGGGCTTTCTTGTTTCCTAAGAGGGCTATGTAATCTTTGCCTACGGGGCTATGTTGTTGCCTAAGAGGGCTATGCGACCTTTGCCTGTAGGGCTATGTTGTTACCTAAGCGGGCTATGTGATCTTTGCCTATAGGGCTAGGTTGTTACCTAAAAGGGCTATGCGATCTTTGCCTATGGGGCTAGGTTGTTGCCTAAGAGGGTTATGTGACCTTTGCCTGCATGGCTATGTTGTTGCCTAAGAGGGCTATGTGATCTTTGCCTATGGGGCTATGTTGTTGCCTAAGAGGGCTATGTAATCTTTGCCTATGGGGCTATATTGATGCCTAAGAGAGCTATGTGACTGCCTACAGGGCTAATGGACTAACCAATAGGGGTATATAGATTGAATTGGCACCTTCTGGGCTTATGGGGGCCTGGGTAGGTGGTGTTGTTTGTACCTGTCGAGCTTGTGGGGGCTTGGTTAGGTTGTTGTTTGATTATTTTTATATGTTTAGATTCAGGATAATGTCAATGCACTTATCTTACTCTTGACTGCCTTACCTGATTACTTTCAGTATATTATGATGCCTGCTCATTTAGTCTATTGCCTTTCATACTCGATACATTATTTCGTACTGACACTCCATTGCCTAGGGGCGCTACATTCATGCCTGCAGGTCCCGACAAACAACTCGATAGACCTCCCCAGCAGCACGATTGAGTTCCAGCATGTTGGCTAGTGAAACGACCCCAAAAATGCCCGAAAATGTGCTTCGAAAACACCTATAATTGTAATTTCCATATATCTCAAAATCCGTGCATGATTTCAGAAATTCGACTTCATATTCTTATTTGTGGGGTCAAATTGAGTGGGAAATGGGTCTAACCTGAATTTTAGAGTAACCGTATCAAAATTCAAAAATCGCAAAAATTGCAATTTGGAGGGTCAACTTTAAAGGGGCATATCTCTTAGCACACAAGGAACTGGAAGGGCTGCAAACTATTAAATTAAAGCTCTTTGAGTTAGCTTTCCAACGCACTTGGTTTCACCTCATTCCGAGTTAGGATGAGGGAGTTATGACCATTTTCGTAAAACCTGTCTGTGCAGATTTGCAATTTCCAGTGAGCTATTTTTTTTAGGCGGGTTGGAGACGTTTTTTTTTTATAAAAAGGGGATATGTCCCATACTTAGTCATTTTTCTTAACTCCAAAAACACTCTCTAAGCCCTCTCCAAAAATTCCACCAAGATCTTCAACCAAATTCAAACATCTCAAGCTCTAATTCCGGATTCAAGACTCAATCTCAAGCTTCGATTCTCCATTCCAATCTTCATCAAGGATTCTCCAAAGTTGAGGTATGTGGGTTTGATTGTGGAAACCTTCCTTTCCACAAGTCCAACCATTTATCCTCTATTTCTACTTCAAGTTTATGGGTCCTTATGATTATTTATGAACTCTTGAATTATGGAATTACTACTACACACCCTATTATGGTCCATTTTGCATATTATCATGAAATGGAATTATTATGTGATGTTTATGGTTTACATGCTTCCATGATCAAATTATGAAGGTTGATATATATATGTATGTTGTTGGTGGGCTGATTTATATGGATTTTGGAATTGGTTGGACTTAGTATTCTTGAAATACATGATTTCATTTACATGAACAATTGCCCCACCTTGTGTTTGATAAAATGCCCATTTATAGAATTCTTAGGAAAGGGAAGGTCCAAGGTACGTCCTATGAGTCGGATGGGTTATGTAATTACTGAAATGATGATGAAATGGACACATGTATATGATTTTCTCTATATAAGTGTTGTGAGTCGACCAAGCCTAGTACGGGGGGTAGTAGGCCCGTATAACCGTATCGAGGGGTTGGTACCTTGGTTGCCTAGTACGGGGGGTAGTAGGCCCGTATAACCATATCGAGGGGTTTGTACCTTGGTCCCTAGCTCGGGGGGTGGTAGGCCCGTGTAACCATATTGAGGGGTTTGTACCTCTTTCGCCTCTCCAAGGGGGTGGTAGGCCTTTGGAAATACTATATTGATGGTCACTCGCCACACATGTACTACGTCCCACAAAATATGATTTTTATGTAAGCATCATTATACATATCATTTCATTAATATGCTATCTATTGGGTATGATTACACATTTTTCCTATGATGTCCATCTAATGTAGCATTTCATTGCATCCCATATACTTAGTACATTCAAATGTACTAACGCATACTCTATGCCTACATGATGTCACCATGTAGGGACCGGAGCACCGCTTGACCATCCTCCTCCGCGTGGCTAGTACGATTTTCTATAAGTGGTTATTGGTGAGTCCTCCATTTCGGGGACGTTGCTCATGATCTTTTGCTATGTATAAAACTTTTCCTTTCTAGTTATGTTTTGACTATGAGGGTGAGCCCGGTAGTTTGTCTTGGCTCCCGCTAAGTACTCATGTTTAGAGGTGGTGTTGGACAAGTTGTGTATTATGCTTGAGGCCTTTGACTCATCTATGGTATTTATGTATCATTTCTTTTTTCTTTGCTCCCTTAGTCCCGATTTCCCCCTTGATTATGCTTATCGCTTATGGTCATTTAATTGCTTCCGCGACCAAGGATGTGTAATGATACGCTATGAGGCTTGTTTGGGGTTCCTTCGGGTTCCCCATTCGCCGGTCACATCTAGGCCCTAGGCTTGGGTCGTGACAACTTGGTATCAGAGCCCTAGGTTGAATGATCCTCGGAGTCCAACACACCGCGTTGATTAGAGTCCGATTCATGGTTGTGTTGTGCACCACAACTATGAGTAGGAGGCTATGAGACGTTTTAGGAAATGTTTCCCTTCTCCATGTTT